>DF239152.1:0-19953 GCA_000507305.1 Breviolum minutum Mf 1.05b.01
CATATATAACAAAAAGCAAAGAATGTATAGTGATAATGTCTAAGTGCGCTCCACGAAGGTACATGCACACATACAAACACATACGCATACACATGCACATAATCACGTACACATACACATACACATACACAGACACATAGAGATACACATACACATAGACTTATACAATCTTATACACATATACATGCATACATACATACATACATACATACATACATACGTACATACAGACATACATACATACATACATACAGACATACACACATACACACATACACACATACACACATACACATATACACATATACACATATACACACATACACATACATATACATATACATATACATTTACATTTACATACACACATACACACATACACACATACACACATACACACATACACACATACATACATACATACATACATACATACATACATACATACATACGGACGGACATACGGACATACGGACATACGGACATACGGACATACAGACATACGGACATACGGACATACAGACATACAGACACACAGACATACAGACACACATGCAGATATAATGGACACAGACATACACACACAGATAAAGACACAGACATACACACAAATAGACACACATACTAGTACATGCATACAGACAGACAGACAGACAGACAGACAGACAGACAGACAGACAGACAGACAGACAGACGTACAGACATACCGACATACAGGCATACACACACACAGTACATATTGTACATATAAATATATATATATATATACATACCCACCATCACACATACACATATACACACGTAATACATACACATGCCTATGCAAATAAGTACATTCACTCACCAACACCCGCATACATACACAGTAGTATACTTTTACGAACCCTCGTCAATCGGGTGCGAGAACCACCAACGGACTTGGCTTCAGGACACTGCCCTGGTCTTTGGCTTAGAAGATGCTAAATTCACATCTGACGAAGTCAAGGAGAAGGTGAAAATTGCACAGGAGACTGAAGCCAAAATTAACACCATCTCGCAGAACTATTGCATCTTGTTTGCAAGTTGGTTGGAACTTGGAACATTTCATTGCCAGAAGTCTGTGCCTATCATGCTGCAAAGTGCTTTCCACATCTTTCCAGCAAGAGTTGATAGTTATCGACCCAAAAATGACATTGAAGTTTTTAGGGAGCTCTGAGCTTGTGCTCGTTTTCTATCCACCAGTTTTGCGAATAATCTTTTGTATTGGTTCGGCAGCTGAACCAGTCATGCTAAGACATTGCTGAGACAATTTCCTATGCCCCTGCGCCCTTTGCCCAAACTTCCAGGTCCGGTTGCCAGTCGTGGCTCGTTGCTCTTCTTTCTCATGATGGAGCTCAGCAAGATGCACACCTTTTACAAGCAACCTGGAACGTGTTTTACTGAAGCCAACTGTTTTTTCACAATATGCCTGTTGGCCAACCATTTTTTCACAATATGCCTGGGGTGTGATCGGATGATGATTATCTTTGTGTTTGTAACATTTCGGGTTTTCCAGCTGACAAATGTACTGCTCCTCTTGTTTGAGCACTTTGAATCATTTTGCTGCCAGTGTTGATTCACATGGAATGGGTCGCTGTCGATAATCCTCTAGAATTTTGGTTCAAAAGTGTGTCAAGGGTGCACCAGGGCACAATTGCCATTCAATTGCCTGACGGTGACTAGTGACTAGCGTTATGATTTTTACGAGAAGTTGGCAGCTACGCACTGAGTGCCATTCAGGGCCATTCAGACAAGTGTATTTTTGTCTACTGGGTATGTTTTGGCCCTGACAGTCTGAGAGCAGTTCCATCAAGGCCTATTTTCCTGCCTGTGATTTGCCAGGTACTCACTGGATGCCTTCGTACAAGTGGTCACCCGCGCCGTGAGCAAGGTCACACTTCGCCAGGTTCGGTTCGGACCATGGCGGGAAAAACGCACACACACTTGGGATGGGATGTACTGAAGCAAGTTACTCGAACCCAAGTACTTAAAAAATCCATGAATGACAATGCGACAATGAATGACAATGAAAAGCGTATGGAGTATGGACGGGAGGATCTATTTCCAAATTGCCCACATTCCGCCTCCAAGTTTGCATTCAACATCACCCCAGGGGTTGGCTCATGCCGTCCATGCACAAGTGTATGTCACACCTACTGTATATCACTATGTTTTCTTTCATGTTGAGCAGGCAAATTAATGCTGTAGTGCCTTCAAGCCTGCAATTTGTGCGACATGTCAACAAAGTGCACCTCTACCAGCATATGATATCATACTCCCTGACTATCATCAAACGAAGTCAGTACAGGACTAGTTTAACGTACATAGTCTTCCCTGGGCAGCATGTTTCCAACAAACCATTTATGGCTCTCTGATGCTTCCTGTCTCCATGCCACAATGCCATCTCATGCCTCTTCGCAGGTGGTGAGGAGGCTAAGCCAGTCAGCAGCCCTGACCATGACCAGTGCTCTTCAAGCTGTTGAAGAACGAGAGCATCGGAATTCCGACACAATCGAGCCACAAGGACAATTTCGGGTAAAAAGGATTTGTAAAAGGGATTTTAAAAAAAACATCGTTGAAAAGTATGTGAAGACGTTTGGGTGGGAGAAAAACCTGCTGTACATGTCAAGTATATGTCAATATGATTCAATATGTCGAGGGCTCTCTATTGCCATATTATAATGACAACTGATATGATAAGATTAATTCATATCACATCAGATTACAGTATTTATGTAAGATTGTGATTGCTATATGATTGTATATGTTTTAATCAGTTATATATAATATATAATATAATTATATATATATATATCTATCAGACTCGGCTCGCTGCATTCAAACTTTTGCGCCCCATGTCCTCAGCTCCAGCGCGAGGGAGTGAGTTGCTGGAGTCGGTAGAGGATCTCAAGGAAGAGGAGGTGGAGGACGGCAAAACACACAGTCACATGGGTATAGAATTACACCTACATGTTTCCTTCCTGGGTGTTGCGGCTTGGGGGAGTTGCGACATGTTGTGGAAAGGAACCTGCTTTCAAGCCAGCCATCGTCCATTTGAACTGCTTTGATTTGTTGACCATGGTCACGTCCAGACTCCAGGAAATTGTAGAGCTTGATGGTGCAGCTCTCACAGATCGAGTCAAGCAGCTGACAGGCCTTTGGAGGGAGAACCAGGGCTGGAACATGCTGGAACGTTTATTCTTTGATGATTTTCCATGATTTCCCGCTCCTTCCACCTTGAATGTTGCTGGCTGGTGAGGCGTTGTCACCCTTGCAGTGTATTCCTACCTTCGCCGCGGGTTGTTGGATGCAGAGACTCAACCGAAAGTGAATAGGAAGATGAGACGGTGTTTTGACCATGTTTGACCAATGTTCCTGATTCTGGTGGGGTTGCTGCTTGACCATGAACAACAGTTGAATTCCATTGAATTGATAGTTCAAGACAGAAAATCATGAAATTGACTTGTTTATATACAGACAAACGAAAATGGATGGAACTCTACCAGAAACTTCGGATCAATGCAAACAATTATTCTCTTTTCGAGTTTCAACTTCGATGCACCAAGACTGGCAGATGCTCAACCTAGCATCTCCAGATCTCATTGTCTCAGGACAAGTTGACGGTAGCATCTATGTTGGCGTTAAAGATTCTGGTGCATGGAGGCACCCTCCCTGATTTCCAGAAGGGACAATGTTTATTTGGGATGCTGAATTTATTCATCAGGTTGCGGGTTTGGCAGTCAGTATTTTGGTCGCGATGGAGTACGTAATGCATTGAGAGAGCCTGAGTGGATTGTTCCAGTCTCTATTTTCTCCATCTCTCTCTTTCGCTCTTCTCTCTTTTGCTCTTTGCATCATATCAATCTACAGTACTTTTCGCTTTGAGAGGTCTTGTATTCTCTTCATTTCTCTTCATCATTTCTTATAAACTCAGGTTGAAAGACAAAAGCACTCAGAAATCATACAAAATGGATAGACCCGGATAGTCCGTACCACTTCATGTCTCATCAAGTCAGGATCCATTCAGCTGGAAGAGCTGAATCTTTTGATTCGTGCACCTGTGGATCCGAATCCACCTCCCATGCCGGACACTACCCGCAGTTGCTTGGAAGCCACCCAACAAGCCAAAGCAACATTGGGAAAGGGGAAGCCTATGGAAGCATATTTGGAAGTGGTTGGTTCGTTGATGCAGCTTTTTTTCACTACTTCTATTGTAGTAGAGGTCATTGTAGACCAACGGCTGCCATTAACCAACTTGTAGTATTCATTAATCAACCAATTACTGTACAGAAACCAATTGGACCTGGGTACCGGGATGGATAGTTTGTTTCCGGCAGCTCCAGTGAGATGGTCCCTCCAAAACCTTTGCGCCTGTGTGTCCACGCCCATTTGGCATTGGTTAAAGCTGTTTGGACTCAGGTTGGCTCAATGAGCACCAATGGGCTCAACTACGAGGTTTGGAAGCGCTTCCAGTGCCATGGCATGAATTCGCTTCGATGAAGTGACCTCAGAAAGGGCAAGAAAAGATGGGAAAAGGCCGCTGCCCATGGGTTTGGAGTTTGACACGAGCAATGAGTTGCTGTGGTCTCATTGGATTGGCATTTCTTGACCCAGATATCTCAAGTGTCTCTATGGGGAAGATAGCGTGCTGCTTCAGAAGGTTTTCCTAAAAGCAATGACCTAAGAGTTACAAGTGATACTGTAAATATTCCAATACATTCCAATCACATTGCATACGTGCCATGAGGTCTTCAAAACTGGCTCGCATTCCTTGTGCAATACCTTGGAGCAGGCGGGTTCAAATCACTGCTACAGTTCTGGTCCAAACATGCCATACCTTTGCGCTTGGAGGACTCCTTGGGATGGAAAAGGTGGTTTGCAGAAGAAAAGGCGGAGTTGGCGGACCTTCCACGGGAATGCCGGGAACTGTGCCTTGACCGAAAAAGGAGGTTGATATGATATTATTGATTACTGTAATAGTTAAATACCAATCACTATACAACTTCCAAATCCAGTCACCATGATGCTTTGTATCTTTACAGTAGTTATGTGCGTGAGCAAGAAGGTTCAAATACGCTAAGAGATTCTAGAATAATCGCAGAGAGGGATTGTGTCCCCGAAACTGGCAATACGTCTCTCTAAAAGACAAGCCAACAGACATCAAACGAGTGCAAGTCGCAACCAGTGCTTCAGCAAAACCGAATTCCTTTGTTCCGCTCTTTCTTCTGTTCGGGGTCCACTCTGCGAGTCGTAGTCCCAAGGTCTTCATTCCATCGACTTTTCTTGCTGCGGGTCCTAAGACCCGACCGCATTGGTGCAGCCTTGACGCAATTTGTCCAGGCAGGGATGGGAGGACACGCAATGACATGCCACATCATGCCAACATGAATCTATGAAGCTTCTTGTTCCCGTGACCCTAGCTCACACAAGTGATGCAAGAGCTGGAAAAGACTGATGATGCTATATTATAGAATCTAGAGAGAGAGAGAGAGAGAGAGATGACAACACTTGGATGTTTGATGAGCAATCTGTTCAGGAAGTCTCACCAGGAGAGGTTTTTTTTGCTTCGAGAACTCATTTGGACTGTGTTCATTCATGTTTCACTTTTCCTGCTTTCAAGGGTCAGTCCAGGATCATTTGGGTCCGGAGTTCATCGAGCAATTGCCCTTCGACATGATGCAGACCTACGAAGAGACCACCTGTTTGACGCCGATTTTCTTCGTGCTCTTCCCAGGCAGCTCAATGGTCAAAAGCAGGATCCAGATCGGATGAGTGATTTGCAAGTGATGAGACTGATGAGACGGGTGTAGTTTCAACATGTACTGCATCCATAAATATGTTTGTGCTTGTCACCCTGCTAGTGAATCGATGTGACTAGCAGGCCTAGCACATACTGGTTACTGTACTGGTGGCATCTAGTAACCAGTGCCACGCTGCCGCATGGGATCACAGGGTCAACCCATTCCGAGCCAGCTTGCCTGCATGGAGGCTCAGATCCCACATCAACCATCGAGGCAGCCGCGCATCAACTTGGCATGGGCCACTCGTATTGAAGCAAGACGTCGTTCAGCAGGCTGCGGGTCTATAGGCACTGTAGATATCGTTCAAAGTAATCATAATTACTTGTATTACATGTAATATAGTTCATATTTACTGTACCGTACATTATTATGTGCTGTGTATGTTTGCAATATGTGTATATATATATATATATTTTTTTTTTTTGGTACTTAGCGGTTGCACACAGCGGTTGGAATTGTGCCATAGGTGTTCAATGGTTTTCAGACTTTTTGCCTTTGGAATTGAGAATTTGGCTGTCGAGTCCAAGGCTTTGGTAACGGCATGTTCCACAACATCTCCATGGGACAAGGGCAGGATGAAATGGGGGGGGCACAGGGTGGGATGGACCAACTGACTTTTCATGTCTTTCATTTATGATGATTTCTGGCACCTGTGAATAGGATTTTAGGTTCCACTTGACCAAATCCTATCAACCTGGTTTGGTTGCTGGGGTATCCAAAGACTTGCCTCAACTTCTCTGGACCAGTCGTGAAACCAGGAGACGGTTGCCATCAACGCAGTCAATAAGGCAGCACGCGATGGCCACTGGGTGGTGCTGCAGAATATCCACCTGATGCAGGACCCAGCTGGTACCAACCGCTTGGGTGGCCGGAGATGCCAACAGCAAAGCAGTGACCCATTGAACAGTGGAGTGGAAGAGTTGGAAGTGGGCTTGTGCTCATTTAAGTGAATCACTGGAAGAAGACTCATGCGGCTCGTGCGGTCAGATTAAAGACAAACCATGGATTCAAGTGGAGTAAACTGGATAGGATACTACTGTGTATCTGCAGATGTCGAAAGATGGATGGATGGATGGCTAGCTAGCTAGACAGATAGCTAGATAGATAGACACATGATACAGTTGTAGATACAGCACTTGATAACTTGAGATTGTGCCAGTGTGTGTAGAGAATAGATGCGCTGACAAATTGAGACGGACAAGTATGGATGGACAGTTGGGTAGATGGGCGAATGGATACAGGGTGGTATAGGTAGATATGTACACAGCCGATTAGATGGGATCAGGTAGGTGGCCGGACATAGCCGGGTAGATGGGTAGGCAGCTCAGGTGTGTGTATATGATTCGATGAACGGCCAGGTAGATAGGTAGATTGGTGGATAGGTGAATGGACGTAATGGGTGCATGGATAAAACATTGGTGAGCATATTTGAGATAAATTGCCGGTGATGAGAACTATTGGTGAACTAGCTCGTATGTGTAGTACGATAGCTCTCCCTGGCATGCTTCGCGATTGTGCTGCATTCTTAATTTTCTCGGTATTTCCGTATTGATGCTTGCACTCAGTTGCTCCCTGCTCCGGGTAGTGTCCATACATGCAAGACACTCGCAGACTCATCCTGCTCAATCATGGCACCCCCGCAGGAGTGGTTGAAGTCCCTTGAACGTGTCTTGGAGCTGATCGAGGAGTTTGTTCACCCAGATTTCAGGTGCCAGGAAAGTTCCAGCGCCACCATGTTGCAATCTTGAGGGTCTCGCATGATTTGTTGGCAAATGAGATCAAATTTGAGCGATTTCCGAGGGTATGCAAGAATGTAGTGCAGAGTGAGTGGCACTGACATAACCTGATATTCAACGTTACCTGACAACAATCATGGAAATTCAAGTTTCCTCTTCATGATGTCAAAATCCTCGACTCTACAGTAATCTTTTTCTACTTCCCGCAAAAGTATGGAAAAAGTATGGCATAGTCATGAAGCAATGACTCTTTGGCAGGTGCATCTTGACCTCGGAACCACCAAGCGCCCTACAAGGGCCTTTGTGGCAGATGGTCCCAGAATCAATCCTCCAAAAGCGCCTTGGCCATTGCACCTATGAATTCATGGTGAATGGGAGGCATACCACATCGGTGGGTCATTGTCCAAACCATGTGTCCATTCTGCGGCAACCGGGCTGTCACTTAAGGTGCATCAAGATTGCGGATGAAGCGCCCACAGATCTCAAGTCCAATCTGCGGCGTGCTTATTCTAAGTTCTCTCAGGAGAGATTGGTGTTCAATTCAGGGGTGGTAATGGCGGTACGCATCTTAAAGTTTCTGTCGTCCTCAGAAGCATCCACTCATGTGCAGGAGCACATCGAGGCCTGTGACAAGCCGAAGGAGTACAAGGCAGAAATGCACATGGTTTTGTGGCGCTTGACAAGTTTCAGGTTTTTTCATCCCAGGTTTCCCTGCATATCATCGCTAGCCTGAGGCGACTCTCTTTGCGCTATGCTTCTTTCACTCCTTGGTTTTGGGGAGGGTCAAGTTTGGACCCCAAGGAGACTTGGCCATTGGAAAGGAAACTGGTCCGTGGGGGAACATGAGCCGTGGGGGATCATGAGAGTTCCAAGAGCTCTAAAATACTGTTAATTAAATGTATTTAAGATGAATTAGTACGGTTGATTTGAGATCACCAGAGACAATCTCACCAGCTGCTTCTGCAAGTCTTTTTGCAAAGCTCCTGCCCCATGCTTTCGCTTGTTTGCTGAAGCTGTCTACCAGCCGCCTTGCAGTTTCTTCATCATCCATCATCAGCCCAGGATGGTCCAAGAAGTACCCCTTCAACGATGGAGACTTGACGATTTGTGCGCAGGTCTTGTGCAACTACCTGAATAACGCTGCTTGGATGCCTACAGTGAAGTACAGAGGGACAGAGGGCCGCCTAGACCTAGCAGATGTGCAAAGTGCCTGATAGGCACCGCCAATGCCCATCTAGTAGTAAAATTGAATTACAGTAATTATACTATTATTGCTTTTATTTCAATTTAGTATATGCATGCATTTCGAAGCTTTTTCTATTTTTTGCCCCTCTATCAAAAGGCCTTATCCTTGCAAGGATACAGGCAGACGCTTGCTGAGGCACACCGGATTGACTCGGACGTGCCCTGGCCAGACATCCGGTACATCTTTGGAGAGATCATGTATGGTGGTCACATCACCGATCAGTGGGATCGCCGTGTGTGCAACACCTATTTGTTGACCTTAGTTATGCCTGAGCTGTTATCCAACATGAGCTTGGCACCTGGCTTCAAGTCACCGGATGCATCCAAAATGGAGTACAGCTCATACCAGAAGCTGCTTGGTTTGAAATAGACTCTGACTTGCATAGAAGCTGCTTTGCCCAGGAGCGGAAGGGGGAGACATGATCATTTTCAGGTGCCACTTTCTGAATGTACCAAAACTTTATGTTTTGCGTTGACATTGAGCCTTTTTTTATGTTTTCGGAGTCTCCAAAAGCCTTTGGAGTCTCTCTGAAAAATGTTTGCATGTTTGTGGTGGGTGGTGTTTGTGCCATTTTGTGCCCAGGTTCATTGAGGAACGCTTCCCACCAGAGATGCCACAGCTCTTTGGACTCCATCCCAATGCGGAGATCGGCTTTTTGACCAGCCAAGGGATCAACATTTTCAAGACCGTCCAGAGACTTGGGCCGAGTTTTTGAGGAATGTGACGGTTAGAGCTGTAATAGGTTGAACAAAACTGATGATGAGTGACTAAGATCAGATATCAGTTCTCAGCTATGATAGACTTCTGGTTGGCAGGGGGACGATGCCTCGTTGCAGCTTCGAGCCTAGGATCGTGTCCGGTGCTGACACAGCTGCAGCCACACTGGATTTGGTCGCGTGCACACCGCACATTGCCAAGTACAAGGAATGCAAATTGGAAGAGGGGCCAGGCTGTGAAAGGATCATGGCAAGTGTATGGTTACATACGATGGATATCATTCAGTTTAAGATCATTAGGATTCATTAGGCATGATATGAGGTACAGTCCCGACATATTGGTGTATATGAACCTCTTACATGTTACATGCACACACATACACTATGATACACTTACATCATACTGCATTTCGATTTCATCAGTGAACCAGTTTAAACGCTTAACATTGGAAGGATGTGTTTACTTTAAGTTTAATGAGCTGGTGATCCAGGAGGAGTTACCGTCAGACCTTGACATGGGAGAGATCCGCGGGAGGCTGAGAGAAGAGGACTACACTCCATACGTGGCTTTGTTATGCAATTAGATGGGCGGTGGAGTTGAATGCAAGATGCAAGTTGTTTTGCGATAGCCGATTGGGCGATTGTGATTCTAAAGCTTCAAAATATATAAAATATCACACAAACAGAATGAAACATAAGCAAACGAGAGGCATGAAAAGATTGCCGTTCACCATCTTTATCATCTTTTATTGCCCCAGATTTCAGGTCATCACCTCCTTACAGGAGCGGCCGTGGCTATTGGGCAAGTCAAGGGACTGAATCAAATGGCTCAGTGTTGGAATAATTTGGAGGTGTGTAGAAGTAGAGGAGACACAGTGATTTTATATGATTTAATAGTTTAATAGATAATTTGTGAAGCCTGTGAAGTAACCCTAGCAATGTTTGACAAGCATGATCCCTGGAGTTCGCTCATGGTAGAGTGATTCAATGATATTCCATGTGACTGATGTGTGGCAAAATATGGTGCACATGTTTTTTTCTTTTTCGATGCCTCACGACATGAAACCATCCCATGACCCAATCCATGAGACATTATCAACCCATCCTTACAGATTTCAGACATTGACTTTCTAGAATCTTCTAGAATCCCGCGGGGTAGCAGGAGAGTGATCGAATGAATCTGTTGGTGGGTCAGATGCGCACGCAGCTGACCGAGTTGGAACTGGGCATTAGCGGGGCCCTGAACGTCACTGAACGTATGGAGACACTTGGGATAAAAGTCAGAGATTAATGAGACAAATGGATACTGGCTAAATCAGAAGTCATAAATCATAAGTTAAGTCATGATATTCTATATACGTCATGGTGGATTTCTACTCTTGGAGGTGCTTCAGGGCGCAAGAGTTGTCTAGATGTTGCAGATCTTGGGTATGCAAATGCAGTCAAAGACAGTAGTTCAAATCCTAGAAAGACACAGAGCCAAATAGCACCAATTTCTTCATTTTCCTTTGCCGATTGCCCTTAGTTTGTCTCAATCACCAATGCTGTCAGTCCACTTGCTGCATTTGTCAACTCAGGAGTTTGTCCAACTGTTTGCAGCTGAATCGAGTCTATGATTCTTGGAGGGCTTTGGCCTATCCATCCTTGAAGCCCTTGGGAGCATGGTTTCAAGACCTGCTGAGCCGGATGCGGCAGCTGGTAGAGTGGACCAATGACCGGACACTTTGGCTGAACAAGCTTGTTGACAAAATGTATACTATATTTATATTGCGACTGAATTCCTCGCCAATTAGTGACAGGTACTTTATATAGCTGTTGGATGCATTGTGCCACAGCACATTTGTTGAAGGGCTTTCTCCTTTGAACACTTTGTCGTTGGACAATTCACCACCTTGCAAGGTCTGAGCAATCAGCTCAAACACAACTGTGCTGTTCCCATATTTGGCTTGTTCACGTTGAAGTATATAGTTTTCTTGCAGATGGAAAAGGGTTTGGATTTCGAAGAGGAACACAAGATGAATTTTACATATCCATTACATATATATATATATACATATATAATCATTACAGTGTATGAAGCTAATGTGATATGCATATTGTCATTGTCATGTATTTGATCCGCGGATGTATGTTCCCGCCCTCCGGCCAGCAACCCCCCAGTCTATCAGTCTCTCTATCTACTCTATCTCCATGCTTTGCATATTTGATTCTAGTAGTATCTATTACATTCTATAACACTATCTACTGTATCTCTCTACCGCATTTCTCTGCTGTATCTATTTGCATCTATTACTACCTACTGTATTCCTCCATCTATTGTCCATTTGTCAGCCTGTCTGTTTGTCTGTCTGTCTGTCTGTCTGTCTGTATATCTAATCAAATCTAATCCAATCCAATCTATCTAATCTGATCTAATCTTATCTCTCTGTCTGTCCATCTATCTATCTGCCTATCTATGTCTTTCCATCTCTGTCTGTCCTTACCTTTTCTGGCTTTAATTTGTTATCGATTCCTAGGTCCTATATTTTCTTTCTTGCAGTATATTGCCCTATGGTGTCCTATCCTATCGGATCGCATTTCATTTTATCACATGAATGGTATCAGTTCAAAATCACTTCACAATTGGATTGTGAGCCAGAGTGGGGACGGGGGAGGAAATGCCCTTCAAGCAAAAAGACACATTTGGTTAGGAGTGTCCTGACCTCTTGACACCTTTCCAGCGTTTCATTCTCAGGAACGGCGTCCTAAAATCCACATGGATCTCGGGACTCTTCAATCCCATGGCCTTTCTGACGGCTGTGATGCAAGTGACGGTGCGGGGGAAGGAGCTGCCATTGGATTTTATGACCAACAGGGCGACCTTTCTGAAGCTTGGCGCTTGGAGAATTCCATGGTTGAAAACATGCGAAGAGTGTTTTATACTTGTATGCTGCGTATTTGTATAAAGAAAGGCATGGAAGACAGAGATGTTGAAGAATGGCAGGGTGGGGGGAGCTGCGGTGGGTCAACGTTTGCATTATATATATATATATCTACATACATCTACAGTACTTCAATTAGAGTGGTTTTATATGATGTAGCATTCAATTACACACACATACGTATACATACACACACACATATATATATATATATACATTATATTGAGAATAGGTCAGCGCAAGCACTACGTGTTGGCTGAGATGGTTCGCCAAAACAACAGTCTCCTCGGAGAGATACAACCCAGTCTTCTGCATTTTGTGGAACGCTCTCGAATTCTTGCCTTTTGCCCAGAATTCTCCGTACAACCGCCTAAGGAACATCATGGACCCGTCGGATGTGGTGAGCCATCCCAACAGTGGAGTACACATCCATGGGCTTTTCCTGGAAGGTGCAAGTTGGGAAGAAGGCAAAGGAGACGATGAAGGCTATATCTCAGATTCCAAGATGAAGGACAGCAGGGAACTATGAATGGACCTCTATATGTTTCCATCTGAACTCTGCGGTTTCATGTGGTACCTATCCGATTTCTCTTGTGATTCCTGCCACCATCTTTTAGGAGCTTCATCCAGAGATGCCAGTGGCGAACATCTACTCAGTCCATATTGAAGAAATGAGTCTTGCCTTTGGCGCAACTGTCTTTACTTCACAGGGCCAATTTGATCAGAAACGTGCACAATCATGGGGTTTGAGAAGAAATGGGCAGGAGCGAATGTGGGCTCTAGTAAAGGGGATTGGACCCCATGACTTTCTTGTATTGGTGACACTAAAGCCGCAGTACACACATGCTACGATCGTATGCGCGCCCATCCCTCGATAATATACTATACATCTGCACTTTCTGCATGACATTTCGTGTCAAGTGTCGAGCAACACAATTCTCAAGCTCCAACACTTTCACATGTTTGATGGCTTAAACATATTTATTTATTGCCCTAAGCCTTTATGTCAAACACTAGTCCAAAGATGCGACACGCACAACTGGCTACCGTACCAACCAGTTTGGTCCCACATGAGACCGGGGTCGATCTGACTCAAAGCCCTGCCATTGGCAGACGGCCATCGAACCGGCATCGGCAGCCGGCCGTCCGACGAGATATACATCTGAGGAACTGGGAGAATATGTATCGCTGTCCTGTTTTCATCACTTCGGAGCGGGGTGCCACCTTTGTCACGCAGGTGCACTTGGATTGCATTCCCAGGGCAGACCGAAATGATATGGGAGGAGTTTCATAGACAAAGAAAGAGAAGGATAGATTATGTAATATAGATGTTGAACATTGGGCCACTGAAGCGTTTTCTGAAGTGTTTTGTCACAATGCACAATGTACTGTAACAGCCAGTGTAGCGATAGTGTAGAGGTAGCTAGCCTCCTGGCAACAGTCTAAACTTGCACCAGCTGATTACTATAAGCATTCAATATTTGAAGGAAGTTGTCCCCGGAATTCTGCCACCTGCAAAGTCAAAACGTATCAAATATACACCTACAGACAGTAGACATCAGTAGTCTCGCATTTTCGTTTGACCAAGTCTAAAACAACCCGCCAAGAAAAGCCGGCAAGCAAGCAACGTCGTCATTGGATGCCCAGTGTGAGGTCAATGTGAGGATGGACCCAGATGATGAGGAGATTCGGTGGATCTTAGCTGGAGCTGCTTTGGTGATGACTGATGACTAAAGACGTGCGGAGATTCATAGATGTTTTTTTTTTGGCATGAACAATATTTTTCTGATCAGAGTTTGAACCGTGGAGAGATCTGGTAAATCAAAGAAAGGGAGTGATTTGCCATCCCGCTGGTGTCAATGAATTTCGGTTTGGATTTGTACAAATTTTGCCATCGACGTGGGCGATTAAGACGGTCGCTGAAAACAAACCACGTCAGTGGTGCAGCTCGGAATGTGAATGGACTCGGGGTCCGCAGACCACAAGTAACCAGGAACGGGAATGCCTTCACTACTACCACGTGTGGAAGGGTTGATTGCACGTATGTTTAAGAGTTGATTGTCTGCTTAGTTATTTAGCAGTCTGTGAAGACATGCACAGGATTGATTACCTCAAAGTTTTCAGGCGACCGACTGGGCGAATACGCAACGGAAAGTATAGAAAAGATTTGAAAAGTACAAAAAGATACTGTAAATGAATGTAAATGAAAAGTAAATAGTAACATGTTTTTCGTTTTGGGTCCCAAGACTTGGATAGTGTTAACAGATACAGTAACAATTCTTGATCCTAAGCAGCTTACGGTAACTTCTCATGATTCGACCGACTCTGATCCACGATTCACTTCCAGCGTTGAGCGTGTACACATGGAATTCACCACCCACTTCGGCGGGATTGAACAGTAGTGAATAGGACTTGGCGCAAGTCACCGCAAAAAAAAGCACCGCGGAAGGCTTGCAAGTTGATAGGACGTTGGGTGATGATGATGATGATGGTCTCGTCCGTCCTGATGAAGTCAATCATCGCCAAGGATTCAGAAGGTTACTGATGTTTCATCAAGCTTTATCACAGCGTTTCTGAACATGGCTTGGGGAACATGACGGAGAGTTGATCTTGCAGTTGGACTGGGAGGCTTTCAACTTCACCATTGACAGTGCAGAGTGACTGGGCAGGGTAATGGTGTAATGGCGTTTGAATCGGTCGGACGACAGGCATCGGAGTTTTCTCTGAGTGGTGGGCTGTATGCGACAGATCTTTGAAGCATTAGCTGGGCTTGATTCTGCTGGTGAGCAGCTTATCATAGCTCATGAGTTGATCAACATGAAGGCCATGCATGGATATACATGTCAGGGTGATTGAACCAGAGTCCCGCCCAGCCCCTTTGTCCATGTTTGTCCACAATGTTTCACAATGTCACGGTGCTCCAAGGACCGGCAACCTGCAAGTGCGGACAATTCCTTCGCCCGACTGCCGGTGGGGTTGTGTTAAGTCTTTTTGTTCTGGCTCACCCTCTATTTAGGCACAACTTTTTAATAATTCTATTGCGCGCCGGACATAGCCCTGGTAGACTGGGGTTGGGAGATTCATTGAAATTCACTTACATTTTGGGTTGGCACATGCCCTTGCAAACTGTTTAGTGTTGAAGGGATGTACTGGTACTATCATGATCTATTATGTGAGAATATTATGATATTCTTATTTTATTTCATTCAACTTCATTTGATCTTTGCCTATTCTGTGAAAATATGTGAAATCTGAGGCCAAGCCAAGCTCTTGGAGTTTCAGCGGGTTTGCCTGAGAACTTGCCCGTGGGGTGACCCAAATGGATCAGATTCTTCTAGTATCACCATGCAGTACACTGTCAAGCGCAGAAGCTGAAACTTGGCAATGTTTGCAAGCACCATGCTGCATGCATGTATCGATGGTATCCGGGATCCGATACTACGTGGTATGTGCTGATCTATCGACCACTCTCTCTCTCTCTGTATATTTACATAATGATTACTGTGTATCTACAAGGCAAGCCGGGCGCAGGAACCGCACTGTGCAGAGTCTCCCAATTCAAGACTGCTCAGTGCAAATACTTGAGAATGTGCCGGAAAGCACGAGCATCGACATCATGAGGCCCATTGCGTATGTGTATGTATGTGTATGTTATATAGATAGCATGATATCGTATTTTGATGTATTTTGCATGCATCTCTAGTGCAGTGCGTATGAATTTATTGGTGTTTTGGCATTCTCAATAAATGTATGCCGTGCATATCCCTTGCGACAGAGAACACTTGGTCAAACATATTGGGAAACGAGATTGAACTCAGCCTGTCTGCGGGTGTGATGCGCATAGAACAGCAGGGCCTTGTGTTTGAAGCAATGTTCTTCGACGTTCTAAGCGTGGAATTTCGATCATTACCTGGGGGAGTGGATACCCCGTTCTAAGTGTGCTGCAAGAATATGGTCTTTCATTTTCCAAGTGATTCGTGAATGTGTTCTGAGTGCATCTCCATCTCAACATACACGGTTGCAGGCTCCCGATCGGTCAAGTTTTTCGTTGTCACCCAAGGTGTTGAACCAAGTCTGGAGCATCTCCTTGAACAAAGTCAGCTCTCAAAGGCCGCCATGTTGCTCCGTGGAAATTCCGTGAAATTAACTCCCATAATTTCTTACCAGTTGATTCCGAGATGGATTTGACTGTTGGTGGCGTCGCTACAAGTCCTTCGGGAGGGCGCAGGGCAAATTTCTTACCCGTGGAGGGTCATGATTCCTCTAAAAGATATGTCGATACATCCGTATATTCACACGTTGTTGCTGGTGCTGGTTGTTGTATGTGTTCTTTCATGTTACTGTTTTACTTTGGAATTGTGTTTTGATTTTCTTTTGATGCATATTGATGCATCCTAATGCCTTTGTGCTCTTCAAATAGCCGGAACAGAAAATAGCAGTGCATTTGAGCAGTTTCCAACTGGATATGTAATTGGCAAACGAGGGGTTCCTTTTCTTGCATTGAATTTATATAGTCCCAAAACGTTTGTGAACAAGTGATCGCTTGTGACACCTGGAAGATGCTGTGAAACAAATTCAGGCGGCATCATCCAGCGTATCCTTGTTGTGTCATGGCCGGCAACCAACCTGTTTGAACCCCGCCAGGAATGGCACAAGCATCCAGGCCAATGGTCTCTACAGTCGAGGCGCTGTTCGGCAGCTCTGGTTGTGGGGGCTGAATGAGATGATCACTCTAGATTCTAGATGATTCGTTTCATGTATGTGTAGAACAAGTAGAACAAATAAGATGTGTAGTATATTTTCTATGCGTTACATATCTGTTTGTTTGGATGTATACGGTCGTCAACTATTTTTGGCATGCAAGATGCAGAAGGCGTGAAATCCAAACGAATGCACCAACAATGTCCAAACAGAAGCGACAAACAAATGTATCAACACTGTCTCGAAGGGTTTGAGGCAACCTGCCTGTGATACACAGCAAGAATGAGGTTTCTGTGTCATTCTACCTTTGTACGCGCATGGAAAAACCACAGTTTCTGAATTTTCTGTGAAGGGTGCGTGGTCTCCAGGAGTGCATGCACAAAAACCATCGCCAAGATGGAACAATGTTAAACAAGGGTGTCTCACTTCGCTTGATTTAAGTCATTCTTGTTGCAACCTCTAAACCTCAGGTGATCTCCCAAGCTTAGCTGCTTAAACATGAAGTCATGAAGTCAACCTGTTGGCCCGGGTGAGTTGGGTTTTTGGAGAACAAAAACATCCTGGAACTCTTGTAGGTCATGTGGAGCCAACCCTAGGCCAAGCCCTCAAGGGAAGCATGAAATCGTTGGCGCTAGAAGGGAATGGAGGTTGGACGTTTGGCTGTTGCCAAGATAACAGCTCTGTCATGATGTGCTGAGGGTGGTTTGGCTTTGGAGTGATTGAGGCACTGTCAGAGACGGTGTGTGTACGTTCGTGTGCTATGGCCAAACGAAAAAAACGGTGAGAGGGCTCATTAGAGAATACCCACCCCATCCCTGGTAGTTGTGGAATGCGTGCCGGCCCCACCTGCCTTGGTTGAGGGTGGTGGAGGTGGTAGTAGTACTATCATCAATAAAAATTCTTATGGTGGTAGACTAGTTCAAGGAGGGAGTGTATTGTTCGGTCAATGGTCCATTTCCCTTCCAGGTTCGCACCGGCAATGGTTTCTTAGAGTACTTGGGATTTGACTGGCTTGAGCCTCGTTGTGGACGGGCATTGCAACAGGTGGTGGGGATAGTGTCCCCGTTGCTGTGTCTTAAGGCATCATGGATCAGCTGAGAAGAGGCTTCCATGGGCAAAGCCGTGGCCTTGGTCGTTGAAGTGATCTCAACCGACCCCACTGAAAATAGGGCAGGGATCGCTCGATATGTTTGTTACTGTTTGTTGAAATTTGGTACGAAACACTTCATGAGAGATGCTAATTTGAGTCAAGAGGGTGGAGTGCTTGTTGTTTGAAATTCTGCCAGTCCAGCCTTGAAGGTGTGTTGCAGTGTTGGACCAAACATGTTGGGAGATGTTGGGAGTTTGGGGCATCATGTGCACTCTGGACATATCGTTTAGTAGATTTTGTAGGTGGGATCCCTTTACGTCCAATTTAAGATGACTATATGACTCTTGTGGATTCAATAGCCAAGGCTCTTGCAGACCTTGGTGAACATCAACTTTGGCCGTGGGGCGCTATGAAATGATGAAGTGTCATCGACAATAGAGACTGAAAGTCCACATGTTCAATCCTCTTTTGCTTGTATGATCTTGTTCGCAAATCACCACCAGTATTCAGAAAAATATATACACAATTCACAATCCTTTTAGACTCACGGTTCAATCTCATTTACCTTGAGGGTGTCGCACTATGTCGCACTATTCACATTCACCTTTAGGCTGGGCACCTCCACCGGCCACGGAAGTAACTCAGCGCCGATTGGGTGAAGGCTGACGAGCGAGTGATATCAGGGGAGTGGGGCCCGTTACAACAGTGGAAGAGTTGCAAAAGAAACAACCGGAAACAAACTACTCAAAGCCAAAAGACAACATTTGAGCTTCCATCAAGTCTGTGTGTGGTCCTGGTCGCGGAATGGACTAGACAGAGAACTGATGTTTTTTGTCCTGCAATTGTTTGCGAACAAAATAGTAGGTTGTGCTTCATGTTCAAGCCATTGTTTGTACCCCTGCCGTTACAGTGTCGGTGGACAGCCTCCTTCTCTCTGTAAGCTTCTTTTCAGGTATCGCCAGTTGGCCATCTGAGTTCCTTGGCGTTTTGTTGAACCGTGTTGCTGCACATATCATGAAGTCAAGATTGAGGTTGGGATGACTTACAATTGGAAAATCTAAACACATATTTTGCCTCAAATTTCATTTGATTGCTGTAGCGGCCGAGACGGAATGACCCTTGGAGGAGCAAGAATTCCAGATAATTACATCACATCAAGATAGTGCAAGAGGTCGCAAGACTTGCATAGCCTTTGGACAGTGTCAAAAGAGAAGGCACTACTGTAAATGTATGTAAATGTATTAGGTCAAGTGTTCTCCTTGTCTTGAATCCTTGGAAGAGAAAGTAAGACTTGTGCTGGAGTAAGGCGTCGTCTCCAAGACTGCCCTCCCAGGGAGCTCCCACCAGCAGATGCCAAGGAGGGGTTGCTTTGCGACTTGAAACGGCCTTGCAAAGACTTTGCAAGAAGTCGATGAAGCAATTGGTAATTCATATTCTCACTCTCCTCAACCGTGCCAAGCTGGTGTTCATGGCAGACATTTCTGAAAGGACCTGACGTGTAGCATTAGCTTCAAGTGCCAAGGCGCAGTGGGCCATGCCGATCCAAGACTGAAAGACTAAGCCGACTCATACTTGATGTCAACATCATCAACTCCCGCCACAGGCCAAAGCAAAACATGGCATCATAGAAATTACTTTACTTCGAGTGATCCCCACCATGACATGTTGGGCGGAGGTTGTCAGGTGAGGGTTGTCATTGAGAATATGATGGGAAGAATGGAGAA
>DF239152.1:21201-65345 GCA_000507305.1 Breviolum minutum Mf 1.05b.01
GCACGCCACACTGAACTCACAGGATCGCAGTTGAGATCCGACGAGGAGGAGGACGACAGGAGGAGGAGGAAGGAGGAGGAAGGAGGAGTACAGGACGACCAGAGGCGAGGAGAAGAGACTAACATAAAATCTAACAACCCTCACCTGACATCACCTGACAGGTGGGGAAATATGAAGACATCCAGCGCTCGCTAGTGCTGCGACATAAAGCATTTTCAAACCGTATATCTCTGAGTCGCAAGCCACAGGCACATTAGATTTCCTTCTAGGTTTACTTCTCTCGAGATTGTTGTCTTAGTAGATTGGAGATCAATTTTTCCTACCCAATTAGGCAAGGTGAGTGGGTCCCTCAAGTTTCATACCTTTGGGAGTGATACACTTGGCAGGTTCTAGTGTGACGGCATGTGATCCTGCCATGAACACGCTGACGGAGATGACCTCAAGACAGGCGTTAGTTTCTTCTTGTTGTTGTTGTTGTTGTTGGTCCCTACTGGCTCCTGTGATGGTCACGATGAATAGATGGTGTACAATTGCGGAAAAGGGAAGAGGGTTGAGGGAGGATGGAGGATGGATGATCAATGACAGAAGATCGATTCGGACACAGTATATAGTTCGATCTATGCTGGTTCTACAATATGGCATAGTTGTCGATGGGATTCGGATGATGATGGGCACTGATAACGGATCGATGGTGATTGCGTTCTGCTGCTGGATGATGATGATGATGATGATGATGATGATGATGATGATGATGATGATGATGATGATGATGATGATGACAACGGCGATGATGATGAAGTTGATGTTGTTGATGATGATTATTGTTTTTGGATCTTCAAAAATCTCCAAAAATAGTGATTAGAGTAGCTGAGTAGCTATGAAAGATGACAGCTGAATCATGCTTGTTTGACAGATGGTGGATGGATGATGGTGGGGGCTGCCACTGCTGTGCAGCTGCTGATAAGGATACAGGATACACATGTGTGAAGAGTCTTCAAGATGTTTCTTCTTTGGCAACATCATCGACCCAGAAAACCTCCCGGTTCCTGACCCTGAAGTGTGCACCGAAGGGGGAAGTTGCTGTTGACTGACAGTGCGTTCATTTGTTCGTCTTTCGCATTGTCTAGGGTGCTCTCTTCTTGGAGAGAATGAGATTCCATTGCACAGGTGGAGGGCCTCAGATCATCGGACTTCGGTCCACAAGACTGGTTGTTTTGGAAAGCTTTCCTGCGATGGATGCTCAACACACAGATCCTAATACCATTTGATACCGGTGGGAAGATGAAGACCGCACTTTGAATCAATTTGATGCGATATCTTATGAAAGGGCCGCATCTCAGATAACCTGCGAGTGAGGCAGCAATGGTACAATGAAGTTCAATGAGTACAACGCGACCCCAACTGGATCCACTCCTCATTCGCCAATCAAATAGAATTTCCATAGTACTCGAATCATCCTCAGTTTGATACTGAAGCCTGGTTGAGATTCAATCTGATTTCAATCTGAATTATGCCAAGATATAATCCTTGTGTTTAATTCTGTGAGCCCCGTTCCCGGCCCGTCCCCGGCCGCCCGTGGCCTCCAAGATTTGAGTCTGCGGCATTTCTCCCCCTCGGCCCGGATGGGTGAGGGTTGGAGACTTCTCCAGTGAATGTTTTTGTAGAAAAGTGCCGAGTCTTCCTAACTGAGCAAGTGCTGTGTGTCTTCGGGCTATCGGCTATCACCGTTTGAAATTTGGAATCACTGGCAGTTTATCCAAAAAGGGTGGGAGGTCAAGTGTGTTCGCTGTCTATTCTGATGTATTCTGTCTGGGTCGACAATTCTGGCTGTGCAGTTCCCGGTGAAGATGGCGGAGCAATGCCCACCTTGGGGCGTGATCGACGAAATGATGAAGGACCTCCAGCAGTCAAGAAGAGGGACATGAAAAATGCAAAGGGAATCAGATTTCACTCATGACTCATGACCATGAGTCTCATGAATATTCATGGATATATTGAGTCTCATTTCATTTATGTAGGACAACTGGAGGTTTGGTAATTACTGGTAACCTCGCATTTTCACACTGGTTTGCACCTCCCGTTTCCAGAGCATTTCACAACAGCCTTTCAGCGCACTTCGGCGCACTCGGACATTTTGGCTTATGCTGATGGTGAAATATTAGTTCATCAGAGCACTCGCCAATTTTTGGAGGCAAATGGGGGGTGGTCAGATGGGGCCAGAGTATGGCAGTCATTGCATACCTAGCGTATCTGTTTTTGGCTTTGAGTTGGCCTGTTTCGTTGCTAGACTAGACCTCATGCAAGTCTTGCGGGTTAAATTATAGGTGGCACATGGTGGCACCCCTCATGCATAGCAACATGACCGACTTGGAGATCTTCGTGGCTGGAGCTTCCCCCCCCAAAGCCTCCCAACTCAGGTGATGTCGCTGCTGATCGAACCGCTTAACAAGGCCAGGGTGTTTCAGAAAATTTGCTCCCCAGACGGGAAAGCATTAAACCAGTTGAATTTTCTACGGCAAAAATGATTAAGTCCATGTATGATCCAGTACTTTCCAGCATCGAAACTGGGTAGAATTCCCTGACAACCTTTCAGTCTGTCTTCCAGAAGATTGACCTGAAGTGGAAGGAAACACAATAAAGTACAGCAATCTAAAACGACCTCAACAGAACCATGATTTCCGGAAAGGCCCCAACTCTGCCTTGCAGTTGTGAAGCCTTTTGAATACTCACCGTAAAGAACTTATCGGTGCATATTGAATCATATTGATATTGTCATGGCCTCTTTGTCTCTTTGTTACAGCGCTAGTCAAGGTGCCTGACTCAGCACAAGCCAGGCCGCATGCATTCGTAACCAGAAGGAGCGTTTGCTTTTGCTGGGGCTGCAGCCCTAGCATGGATTCAATGGATGGAAGTGCAGTGGAGGCATGTTAATTTGGAAAATGATGGTGCTGTATGTATCTATGTCGAACTCTCTGTATATTACCAAAGCCTTATCAAACGTGATCCATTTGTTGAAGGGATGCTGCCGGCATTTTTCCAGGTAGTTTCCTCAAAACTAGCGCCTAAAGACTCCACTCTAGACCTTTCAGTTCTTCAAGTTTCGCTGACGCTGGCAGCCACAGTCAAGCAATTCCACGATATTTTGATAATAGTAACGTTGTCTCAAACATTCGCTCTTATCACCTCTTACACTTATTCCATCGTCGACAGGTTTGGCAGCCGTCAGCCAAGAGTACCGGCTCAAGGTTTGATCACAAGTCATCAGTAAACCAAAGCCGGAAGGAGCACGTAAACAGAAATTCTGCAGCTGGGTGGTCACAGAACGAAAGGGGTTGAAGGACCCGATGCCATGAATAATACACTTTACATACTGTGGACTCTGAGATTATGATATTGTTCAGATTAAATCACAATAATGATTGTATAGTTGTTCGCATGGTCGCATGTAATGTAAATTTATTGTATATGGTTATGTGTCCACATAATTGCACCCCAGCTCATTGGTGTCAACCGGCACGGGGCCGTTTGCCCCCCACATCTCCGCTGCTGATACCATACTGACTGTGGGCGCCATGGGCAAGGGACAGCCAGAGGCAGGACAGCGACATCTCACCGCCCATCCCGAGGGCCTGGGATCACTGCTGAACCTAGGCTGAGTGATTGTGTGCTTGTACACATGATAATCCAGTGTAAGATGGTCCCATACGAGATTTATATATATATATTATATTTATACAATATAATAATAGTATACATATGCACAATATCATATCATTGCATCATATCGATATTATTCGATATTGAGTTTCTTGCATTTTTATACATAGTAAGTATAGAAATAAACATGTTGATTTCTGTGTATTGTTGTAGTTAAGGCAAGCTTTAACTTTAACTAACATCAGTGAACCATCATTTCTGAAATGGCAATCATTTGACTCTGTACAATGGTTCCTGCGTGAATCACTTGATGATAACAAAGGCACCTTCACACGGACAAGCCTTCATTTAAGCATCCTGGTAGAACCGGACAAAAGCCATCTCAGAACTCTATGTACATGCTATGTTTTGAAATGTTTTAACCGTGCCATTCAGATGTTTTTGATTTCTGTTTCCCCGGTCGCGATTTCTTCTGTGTATGCCGTGCATGGTTTTTACTTGCATTGATGAGCGTGTGCACATGTGTGTCTCACAACGAGTACATGTTTGGTATTCTCTTGTTTGGACCTTCTTTGAAACGTGCATTCGACGAACAAGTGAACATGAATGATTTCATGCAGGGATGAAGCAGTGCTTTTTGCGCTTTCCAGCTGCTTCTTGCTTAGGAAACCATCACAAGGAACTGGGCTTCGCGCCACGATCCTTGGCAATTGTGAGAAGTAGATGGATGATGGAAGTGAGTAGCGTGTCAGGCAAATGATGAGGAATGATGACACTTATTGAAAGATAACATGCCATGTTCCTTGGGGGGGCACGTGAGACACCGCCTCAAGTTTGCTTTTACGATTGCTTCCTGAACATTTCGCCATCCCAACCTCGGTGGAAGGATCTTCAATCTCTCCAATACCATCATGGGAGGAGGCATCTTGGGCCTCCCGCACGCCATGGCACAGATGGGCCTAGTGGCTGGCATTGCGCTTCTAATCCTCACCGCAGGTTTGTGCTGCGTCACAGCCCCCCAGCTGCCTTACGCAAAGTTTGTCATGACTGTTGGACAGCACTGTTTGACGGTCCGCTTTCACAACACAAGATACACACACAATTATCACAAATATAATCAAATATACATAAACAAAGGTCTTATATACATGTGTCCCAAAAACATGCTACATGGAAGAGTCGCAAAACGGCAAGCGCGTCCTTGCCGGGGCACATGTATGAAAATACATACCGCATCATAGAGCAACATCTAAATCCAAACCCTAAACCCCAAACCCAGAATTCCTTACATTCTCTTGACAAACAAAAGTGACTGCGCCGTGTTTCGTTTTGCAACGAATTGCGGACATACAAAATCTTTCAGAGTCTTTGGAATTCGCGGGATCACTCAACTCAACCAGTTTGGCAAAACTACTGAGGTTTGGATGCTGCTGATTGCTATGGAAGAGTCCAGGCAAAAGTCGTATGCGGAAGTGGCAAACGTTTTGTATGGAAGTCGTGCTGGAATAGTGGTGGACGTCACCATTGCGATGTACAATTTTGGAGTGCTGGTGTCATATGTGTCTGCTCTTGCACTTTTGTTTTGTAGCGGGCAGTCCAACTTGTTTTGGGCACACAGCACACAGTCACGATATCAAATGAGTTCTTACGGCCATTCAATTGGGTGCTCATTCATCGAATTCTAAGGTGATGATCATTGGCGACATTGTTCCATCATTTTTGGGTTTCTTGAATGCACCAGAACTTCTTCAAGATCGAACGCTGGTCTTGGTGTTGTCCGGCATTTTCATTTTCATGCCTTTGAGCTCTATGCCGAGTGTCTCAGTCCTGCATTGGGATGGAGCTCAATGGAGCTCTATGTCTTGTCAAATGTTTCAGCAAAAAGGAGTGGATGAACCATAGCATATAAACCATGGCCAACACTGAATCCTGAGATGATGTGATACCAGGTAGCAAGGCGCGGAAGATCAGCTTTGCAAATAGACAGCCTGGCCTGAGGCATGGGAGCTTTGCGACACGCTTCGCTCATTTGCATTCTAATGATTGCCATGCTCTCTGTGGCTTTACTGGCTGCAGGGAGCAAGACCATTGACGTCTCAGAGCCTTTGGATGGCCCAGTCCAATATGGGGTGCATAGTAGGGTGGGCTTCCTGACGCAATTGCCTGTGCTGATTTTTGCCTACACTTGCAACATGAATGTCCCAATCTTCTATGGCTCCTTGCGCTTCAATTACAAGTATGCAAAGCTTTCTTGAGTCTGGCCGCCCTGAAAGAACCCAAACTTTAGAGTTGAAGTGCGTTGATTTTATAGGACTACATTAACAGGGTGTGAGGGGATTTGTGTTCCTTGTGGGTCATATTGAGCGTAGAAACATGCTTGAGGTAACAAGAAAGCCCTTTGAGTATTCGAACCCTCTTTGCTTCCTACCTATCAATCGATCTGTCTATACATATCCATATACTAATAGATATTTGAATATCTTGATGTTATCTTAGACCTAATCTTGATCTAGCCATTTGAATAAAAACCAGAAGGTAATATAACCTACTTTGCCCTAAGCTAGTCTGCATAATCCCCTCTTTTTGAGAAATGCTTTCCTGGCCCGACCTGTTTTCCCCCAGGGGAGATGCGGGCACAGACTTATGAAGAGATTGACAGCAAGTTCCGTTCCAAACGTGAGAAGATGATGTTCGCCATGTATTTCAGCTCCATCCTTTGTGGCGTTGAGTACCTTATCGTTGGCGTCTTTGGATATTTGGCTTTCAGGGCAAGGACTGCGGCAGATATCCTCACAAATCTCCATATGACAAGGTTTTGGCCAGCTCCATATGTGAAAGCTGGATATTCACTGGTGATGTACACTTCATATCCCGAATCTCAGCTGATTTGTTGAACATGATCATGGCTTTAATTAGTGTGTTGGCAATTGTTAAAAGATGGCGCAAAGAAAACGGAACAGACTGTGACCTGTGTCAATCAGGGCACATAACAGTAGCCTTGGTCCTGCCTTGTTTGACATCCTTAATATGATGACAATGGAGCACCTCCCACCAAAATCAAGAGGCCCACGAGGAAATTTTCGTCCCAAGATTCCAGATGCCTTTGACTGAAGGTCATGTGTTTCAGTTGCGTGGCCTCGGTCCACCGCCTCTTTTGGCAGTTTTATTCGCTGTTCCATCCAGAGGAAGGTGCCTACCGTCGCTTTGAAGCCTGCAGCCCTACGATGGAGCAGGAGTCTTCAATGGCACCCTCTATTTTTGCAACACCTTACCGTTTACCAGGAGAAGACCATTTGAAGGTAACTTGGCGTTTACATGTTGGAAGATCCAATGTTAAGAAGCATGTGATGCGCTGACTCGAGCAAGTGGCAAGCAGTTTTTGTGTTGACCATGCTTGGGCTGTTTTGCGCATCCGATTCTGTGTATCTAGTCTGTAGCTGTAGAAGTATCCAGGTTGCAATCTATCGTCGTCATCATTGATCATTCTTACCAACATCATCATATGTTTCTTTTCATGCACCATCAATCATCCTTCATCGTCACTTTCTTCCTCTTCGACTCTTCATCACATCATCACCTTCGACTTCATCATCATCATCATCATCATCATCATCATCATCATCATCATGATCATGATCATGATCATGATCATCGCCCTACTACTCGATATTAAATGTCGAGATGTCAAAAGTTTGTTCGGTGTCAACTCAATTAATCACGCAATATCACGCATGTTTTGAAATTCCATTGAACGGATCTCAATCTCAATGGGCTTCTTGTTTTTGTTTATATATATAGGATAAACAAATTGCTTTCGACAAATTGAATATAATTCCTTCTTACTTCTTCCTTCTTCCTATCTTCCTCGTTCCATTTCGAATCCTTTAATATCCTTTAGCTGGCCTTCTTTCATCCTTTGGTCCAACCACTACAACACTTGAAGCAAATAGTTGGAAAAAAACGGTGCGTTTTCACACGCCTATACTACATGGATACCTACACATGGAACAGCATACTCCCAGCCCGTTTTAGGAAGGGTTTCATTTGAAGAGTTTGAAGGGGACAGGTCACCAAATCCCCTGCCCACGTTCAGCTTCACAACATAACTAAAACTGAACGATCCAACAGCACGTCACCAACTACAGCCTTCTCACCAAGGAACCACCTGGTTTCGTACGGGAGGATGATGAAAATCAGGCTGCGCCCCCAGCTCCTACCACGTCAGAACGGTTGCTTTTAGTTTTGCTGCTGGTGTGCAGCACTGTTCTCCTGGGAGTGATTTTACCAGACCTGTCAGTGGTCTTTGGCCTCACAGGGGGCTTCTGCGGTGGCTTGGTGACGTTTTGCTTCCCAGCCTTGTTCTACATCCGAGTGGCAAGCAAGAAGAGTGAGCGTTACTTGGTAGAATCGGTGACTCACGCATGCCTGTCAATGCATTGTGTTTTTTTTGGGTGTGTGTGTATGTATGCTACACCTGCATGCTGATGTTTGTATCACACATCGTTATATATGAATGATTTGCACTTCAAATATCTTTAAATCTTAAATCTCTGTTTCTAGATTTGATTTCTAGATTTGAAGCATCGCGACTTGAACCACACGCAGATCAGGACACAGCAAGAGCTTTCTCTACCGTCTCAAAATGCAGCCAGATGACAGTCCCTGGCAAAGGGGCTGACTTTGATATGAGGGTGTTGCGCCACGCCTCTGTTTTGGCGACCTCCTCTTCTCACTCTCACTCTCTCGTGGTGCTTCTCCTTATCTCTCTTGGTTTATCTCTGTCTCCCTCTGTTTTTTTCATTTTTCTCTCTCTCTCTCTCTCTTTTTCTCTTTGCCTCTATTTGTTGCTCCTGTTTCTGCCTCTATCAGTCCCTCTGTCTCTCGCACGCCTATTTTCTCTGACCTTCTTGATTTCTCCTCTTTTTCTTTCATTAAGGACAATGCTACGGTTGGTTTTGAAGGCCTAGAATAGGCATGTCAATATACGATAATACATGCAGAAATGCATAAAACTTGTAGGTGCCCATGGCCATGAACCAAGGTTTACTTGTTGGAGCATGGGCTGGTCACTTCCTGCTCTGGTTTGGCCTTTTGGCCGGCGTGGGGAGCTCTGCCCTGGTGGCCGCTACAGCATGGAATGCACCTAGTCCATAGGTTGGACTCATCAACGGTACGGCATGCACGCTGGGTGCCCACATGCCAGAGCCTGACCGCTGCAGCAGTTGGAATGGTGTCCGCGGACTTCCGAGACGGCGGAAAGTATTGCCTTGGTGGAGGTGGAAGCATCGCAATCAATGACAAGCGTTTGTGTTGGTCATTGGTCACTCAAAAAAACGGGTACAATGAATGTCTGATTGCGGCATGTCCAGATGCATTTTCGGGAAAAGGAGCAAAGATCTGGTGGTGCGTTGGGTGAAGGTTTTGTCACGAGCTGAAGGAACTTTGGTCGGTTTCACTTTGCCTTGCTTTGTTCATGCCCACTGCATCTCATTGTAAGAAATCGCTACCGCTGTAAACTGCTGTAATTGGGCGGTGCATTAGGATGTTCAATACCATGGGCAGCATTCTGAATTGGTATGTGTAGTGTTGGGTAGACATCCAGTCTTGCAATGTTTGGGTACCATTCAATGAGATTTGCCGACCGAGGGAGTACAAGAAGAAGAGCCAAGAAGATTATTTGATGATTCACATGGGGCTAGGGCCTCAGAAGCACGTCCCCCCGGGATGGACATGTTGGACACCTGTTTGGATGGCTCGGGTACCAGAGTTGATATCATCATCTCCCGACAGCAGAGACAGAGCAGGAGTGTTCGTGATATTCAGGAAGGCCAACTATGGCAAACTCGATTTGCTTTTGGGATTATTTTTGGCAATTGCTGTATTGATATGATTTTGCATCAGTTGCAGTCGTCGCTCTGAGGCTGACCAAGGTCCAGTTGAACAAGGCTGGTTGGGGGCTGAAGGATTGCAGCAGGTGCAGGTGGTGGTGCACTGCTGATGTTTCCAGAATATGGAAATCGAAGTATGCCTCGCCGGATGGGCGTTCCATGTGTCGGGTGAAGTCAGCTCTGCTCATCATGCTGGTATTTTGACAGACTAGAATTCATCAAATAATTGAAAAGTTGAAGTCCATGGCCACACATGCCTTTCCAAGAGTCTCAGCTTGGGGAGATTTCAACGCTGAGGCAACATGGAACAACCATGAACAAAACAGGCATGCCTTTCGCATACGTGTGTAGCCTGTGTAGCCGCGTTCTAGACTTGGGAAAATTGCCAGTCCATCCATCTCTTACCATCTCTTATTATATACATATATACATATTACATTATTTTTAAATGCATGCAATATCATGCAATCTTTCTCTCTCTATGACTCATTGAATGATAGATGGTATGTGGGACCAGGCAGGACCAAAGGTCGTATATACTCTCACCTGGCCATGTGACAATCTCCAACTCCAGGCGGCTGCCAAAGCAAGCCGTGCAGGACAGTTGCTGCGATGCACCTCCAAGAAGGGTGTGGGGTGAGCGTAAAAAACGCACATTTTTGAGGGATTTGGAGGGTCCGCCACTGCACTCTCTCCTGCTAGTAAAGGACATAGAGGGGATAAGGAGGTGACGTTCTTCCTATGTGGTATTTGATGCTGGTTTTGGGTGTGTATATTGCATGATCGTGTGCTGCACTGCTTGGATTTGCTTGGTCAAGTTAAAACATCAAAACATATTTATAATTGTGCAATAGTATCATCCTCCCAATCTAAGATGCCGCAGGACTTGGCCAATCGCAGAGCTCTCCTTCACTCTTGTGTCCTCCTGAGCCTAGTGGAAGTGACAACTTGATCAGTTCGACACGTTTTGACACAGCATCATTTGTGAATTGAATATTTATGCCATGTTTCTTTTTTTGGGGGTTTATGGACCATATGGATTCATGATTTATGTATGGATTCATGGCTTACACGAATGTACTGTACTAGTACTGATAAGGGAGGCATGATTTGGAAGGAGGTGCATCTCAAAGATTTATTTCATCTTAAACCCCAAACGCATCTACACCATTTGAATCAAGTAAGGTTGCTGCATCATGATCTGAGTTTGTGAACAACAGTCAACCATGCTTGTGAATGCAGTGGTGTTCCTTCATGGCGTCTGTTTTTGATCATTGGCTGGGCGCCTTTTGCGCAAGGACGGAAAGCAACGTGGCCAAACATTCGAAAGCAAACAACTCAAAGGCACGCACAGCAGCTTTCACAGTGTGATGTTGGACGATGCCACCTTTGTGATGTGCACATCCAAATGGTGATCTCCCACTGATCTCTTTGAGAATGAGACTTGGAAGTTGTAGACTATCACACCTCAATGTCACTGCAGCACTGGGTAGATCGAGATTGACAGCGAATCTGGGGTAGAAATTTGTATGTCAGAGTCAACTTTCCACCAAAAAACGCATGGACTGGAAATTATATACGGTACACGTAATTTCCAGAGTCCCAAGTTTGATTTTGCATTGGAAGAGCAGGCAGGAGAGAAATTGTAGAGCCAGTCAGCCGTTGTTTTGACCCAGGCTCGCCGACGACCTCCGCCGTCAGAGGCATGGCTTAAATGAGTGCTTGAAACAGGAGTCTAGTGGAGCAAACGCGGTCCAAGATCACCGAGTCCCTTTTGTGAAGCTCCATTCATCATGTGCTGAAGGTGCTTATTGGTGAATGTATTATATAGTTTGTTTGCGTTTAGGTGAATTGGCATAACCTTCCCGTAAGGCACCCCCGCACTCTTGACCACGGCCCACTTGAAATGGCACGCTGTGGCTTGTTTCCTTGGAGGTCTCCAAGAGTCAATCTCTGGCTTCGGAGGCTGGGTGGGATCCAATAGTTGATACCCTGAGTATCGCAGACAACAAGTTGTGTGAATGAATGTAATAACATAAAATTGCACATCATTTATAAGCATCCTTTTGTGCAAAGATGTATTCATAGAGACAGCCTTGGGGACAAATGGGGACAAAATGGAATGGGCCTATTTTTTTGGCATTGTTTGGTATTTTTTTCTAGACTTCGGATGGTTATAATATGTTATAATCATATGGAGTTGTTGTCATGCTTGGGGTCCACATTGTAAGAAGGGGCCCAACAGGCCACACACATCCATAGGCCCCGAAACTTGGTTTGAAGTGTTTGCATAGCAGAATGGCATAGGAACTGCTGAGAGATAGGGCTTGCGTTTGGCTTGGAAACCCTACGGGTCATTCCCATCCAAGCATATTTGAGCATCGGTCCAGTGTCCGAATGCCGTAGGCTCTACCCAAAGTGCAGCAGGACTGGCACTGATGGGCTTTCCAAAAAAACATCCTAAACCCAACTGCAAAGGGCATGGTTTTCATTCGTGTTATATTTCCCAGCATGTTAAATGGCCTGGCATGCCATCTTTCCAAGTCATGCAGGATCCTGTACTGGCCGTGATGATGAATGGACCGCCGTTGTTTTCGCCAGCCTTGTGTACTCGAGCATCTTGCTCAAGCTGGATTGGTGTGGGTGAGACGGACCTGTAGGAAAGCACCGGGTTGTTTTAGTGGTGGATTGAGATTTGAGATGAGACCTGAATTTCCACACATGTGCAAAAAGAGATTGCAGGAAGTGAATTTGTGACTTGTGTGTTCAGTTGCGCTATTCATAGTTTTTCAAATTTGAGTCCATGATGACATACTTGGGATATTTTGGGATAACTTTGCAGTTTGGGACGCTCCAACTTTCATCATGTTTCATCCCTTGATATCATACCATGACGTGAGTAGAGAAAGCCCGCTTTCAGTGATATGAGTCGACGTGTGGGAGGAATAGATACATTTGCAGATGGATGACATGGATTGTGCTGCAAACATCGTTGCTGCTAGCAACTCTTCGATACGAGGCTGCACTACATGCCACTTTGTTTCGATCTAATGATGCTAAGGCATGCAACGCGCTGATGTAAAGCGGACAGAGGCGAGGACGGATGTTGTACGCTATCCACTAGGAATGGCTAGGTTGTTTGGTCACGGATAGGTCCATGAAGCGCATGAAGTCAAAAGAACAATTCCACTGATAGGGTACAAATTGGGAAAATGTGTTTTTCAATCAATCAGGGGACGCTTTAGTGTCTGTTGAGGCGTTTTGACATCAGCTGCTGTAGCATCAGCTTTAATGTCTCTGATGGATAGAGGTTTGTGACACACATTTTTTGAAAGGACGCCTTGGGACCAATGGCCTTCTCCAACTGGGCACTTAATAAAAAACTACTAGTCTATATGATATTGAAGAAGTTCACTCAGAAACGGAAGGTTTGATGGCCAAAGTGGATGGGGATTGTGGAAGAGAAGCGCTGGACATTTTTCAAGACGCATGACTTTGTTGCTGAATGGCATGAAGGGTAAGACGCAATGGCATGTTAACTATTGCTGTAGGCAGGGGATCTTTGTGAAGTTTGTGTGGCCGAGAAGCGATTTGCTGCGGCAAGGCGGTGGCTGGTAGATGAGCCATCGTAGCATCAAGTTGGTGCTGGCGTTGTTTGGGTCGAACTTTGCTAATTTTGGTGGTAGCTTGGTAGAGCCCGCTTGATCCCGATTGTTGTTTCACCACCGCAGCTGCAGTCTGCCGCCGGCCTTAAGCAGCAAAATCAGATCATAGAACCAAAGGTTTGTAAAGTTCGGCCTGGGCACATGTCCGTCTCACACTCCATTTTTAGACTCACTTCGTGTGGCGGTTTCTGACATTGAAGTACCAGCACTTGCAGCTTTTGATACCGACCAGCTATGATTTCAACATCTCACAACTGGGTTCATGCAAAAACAAAATGGGGACATCAAATGATCATAATGATCGAATCATATCCAATCCGCACGTGATCCGCGCAGAGGCCAATGAAATGAGAAGCCGCCGATATAATGTACGTGAGATTTCTTCCATAGTTGAGATGTGCTTCGTTTTGAAGTGGAATTTGCTTGAGGGGATGATGGGCAGCGTGTCCGAGGATTTGATGCCTGCGATTTTGAGGCCTTGAATAGGGATATGATATGGTGTTTGTGACGAAAAAAGCATTCCGAAACCGTCTTTGAAAGCGTGATGCATAGAAAAAACATGAAGAGCTCTCCACCCTCAGCCAATTGCATTGTAATGCCAGTAATGCCCTATCACCGATTGGTGGCCTGCATTCCCTTCAGCATCACCTGGTCTGCCCCGCAACTCAGCACATCATGGAATTGGTTGCGGCATCCCTTCATCCATTGGAGCTTCTACATCCACAACGAGCATGAAATCTGTTTTTCCAGCATCAAATGAGCCCTCAGCAAGTTCCCAATGAAATTCCTCAAAGAGCTGTTGCTTCTGTAGACGCTCCAGATGTTGGATGGGCGTTGCTCAGAAAAAGCATCACTCACAGCCGAAGGCTCTCAGCAGTGAGCTCAAAGACGCCGCAGACGCCTGAAAGATTGGAAAATGAATTGTGTTCAGATTTACTTTGCATCAGAAATCCCAACTCCTAATTTCCTCTCTTTGAAATAGAAATCCTAGTGATGTCAGAATTTTCCCGTATAAATCAGCGGCAGGGACTAAACCCTGATGTCAGTCGACTTATAGTTGAGGTCATTTTGTTTTCAATCATTAGCTGTCTGTTTCTAGTCACTTGTACGTCACCTGGGCCTCAGCTGGATACTTGGCTAGGAGATGAAGGCAGCTTGTGGCTTTGGATATGGTCCAGATGCTTCTGCCGCACACTGAGGAGACTTGACCTGCAACAAATACTGTAAAAGCAGTGCACTTGGATCACCAGTTTCGAGGTCTTGGATGTAGAAGTCATCAAGTCCAATCTGGGAGTTGGGATCCTCAAAGGCTGCAATAGAGGCAGACCAAGGCAGGGAAGAAGTGTGTGTGATTTCCAAGGGCTACTGGAAAGATGATGGCATCCCAAGGTGGAAACTTTCAGCAGCGACATGCGGGCCATTATTTGCAGCAGCCTCAATCTCACGAAGACACGCTCGCTGGCCACATCATTAGAATAGACAGACGGGACGCATCTATGGAACCTCCTGGACTCTAATAGAAGGCAGCCATTCACTTCCAAATGATATGAACTTAGAGACTTAGAGACTTGGAAAACTGCAATGCAGAGGTGAGCAGTCCTTCTGCCGTGGGCAAATTGCCGGGGGCCAGAAGCACACCATCATGCAACGTCCGTGCAACTGATGCTAAGGATATTTCTCAATGCTCAGTCGATCGAAGCAGGAAGATGTAGGAAGTGTCCAGCATACATGTTTATTCTACATGTTTTGAATTTTAATCCCCAAAGTGAGGCCCGGATGGCTGATCTCTTCAAGAAGTGTTGGGTCGCTCAGAACGTGAAACAACCCGGAAATGTGAAGCAACCTGAAGCAACATAGGCAGCCACCATGCACCAACCATCCAACACAATGCTTAACGATGCTTGAAGCAGGTCCCGGAGAAGCTGGTACCAAGGGAGAACGTGCACGTTTAGTGGAGCACCCCAGACATGCCACACTCTGCAAGTTGGGTGCACACCATGGGAGGGTAGCACAAGTTGTATCAAATCGTGAGCCAGACTCCTGTGAAAAGACATGTAACATAGAATTGGGATACTGTAGTGTAGCGGGCATGTTGGGGCACATGGCTGGCAAAAGCTGGTGAGAACTTATTGAGAGATGGTAGCTTATAAATGCTTACTTACAGTATAATAATAGAGCACATTTTGAAGCAGTCCTAGACTGCTAGACTCGACTTGAGTAGTATCAATATCAACATCATTATTGGTTAGATCGTATAGATGCTTGCAATTTGACACGTGTTGTCAATTTTCTGCAGCCAGTGAGGTGCGGATGCTGATGGGTACCGTAAAGTCCTGCACACGAGCTGGCGGTGCCACTGTGAATGTTTCTTGGTGCTGTGAGTGGAACAGTAGAATAGCCATGAGTCATCATGAGGATGGACAGTTTTTGTCCCCTTTGGGCTTCAAACTGCCAACTACTACTTTGAACAACCATATGACCATGTCGTGTATTCATCAATATGTTTACAGATATTGACTTTATACCAGCAAGGGAATATTGCCAACTTTCGCTGCCCATTTCAGCTGCCTTGCCTTGGGTCTATGCATGGTTTGTGGTGGTTTGGGAGGAGTAAGGCCGTCATGGCTTCGGTTTTCATGTAAGCAGGGTTGCCACATGTCCTGACTACCCAGGTTCAAGATACATTTCTTCTCAAAGGTGTCGATGTGTAGGAGTCTCAGTTTGGCCGTTCCCGGAATTCGACTTGCAGCTGCAGAGATTTTCCTCTTGATGCTGTTGGCAATGTCATCGACACGCATGGGCAGAACTACGGAAAGCTCACGAAAGTTGACTGTGATGTTCAAAAATAGTTGGCACCCGCATGCTGTTCAGCAGGTTGAATCCAGGTGAGCACGACGGCTTGGCAGCTGCTGTGATTACCTCAGTTTTGCAATGCATTCTAACATAAAGGTTTGCAGCAGGGATTCGTTCGAATGTGATCTCAATCCCTTGTCCTCCTCCTCCATCATCATCATCATCATCATCATCATCATCATCATCATCATCATCATCATCATCATCATCATCATCATCATCATCATCATCATCATCATCGTCGTCGTCGTCATCATCATCATCCTCATCCTCGTCGACATCATCATCATCATCATCATCATTATCATCATCATCATTATCATCATCATCATCATCATCATCGTCGTCGTCATCATCATCATCACCACCATCATCATCATCATTATCATCATCATCATCATCATCACCACCACCACCACCACCACCATCCTCATTGTCATTATCATCATCGTCATCATCACCGTCATCATCACCGTCATCATCCCCAATCATATCCAATTTTGGTCATGAAGATTACAAGCACTGTCCTCATAATCACGCAAGTCTTACAATCCCCTGGGCCACTGACATGCCTTCAAATCAAGGAATGAAACAGTTGAAACCGTGCGGAGAATCCCGTCCAAATCGCCACGAGGTTGAAGAAGCTTTGGCTAATGGTCTGCCACATGGTTGGCCTTGGTGGCTGAGCCGATGGCCTGAATGCCTTAATGACTTTGTTGTCAAGGTGATGGATCTCCTAAATATACCTGGAAATTTGGAATTTTAATCATTTTGGCAGAAACCATAGAAATTTAGGACGTCTAACTTTGTCACATACCCATTGCAAAGGTGCTTCGCTGGTCCCAGGTTTAGACTGGCCAGTGTACCTTCTTGCCTGGTTGGCTGGTGTACCTTTCGCTGCTTTGGTTGCACTGGGCTAGCCATGCCAGTGGTTTGCGGTGAGAAATTGGATAGACATAGAGAATTTCAATGAATTTCGCTTGACCATGAGTATGTGTAGCGGCAGTTGTGAGCTATTCATATATCCGTTTTGTGGCCTCGCTATGTAACCTTGCCAGTGGCTTTCTTGTTCCGAAGTGTCACTTTCATGCTCATGTCAAGTGACAATATCCTCCTTCGTCAAACCGAGGCTCATACACATGGAACGGCCAAATCCCTGGTTTCGGTGAACGTGCGCCCGCACTATCCTAAGGTGGATGTGGGGAGCCCTGCAGGGTTGACTGTCGACAGTTCATGGCAATATCCTGCAGGAGGTGGAAACAGGATCCGTGAAAGGAAGTCAAAGGAGTTAAGTTCCCTTATGTCACAAAGATGTTATATATATAGTATATATAGTATATATTTGTGTACATGGTATAGGTACATGTCAGATGGCATATAACATCACGACACCTCTATGATGTAGTATTTTTCTTACATCAGGTAGGGGAGATCAGGCATGATGCTCCTGATGTGTGTGACCAGAGTTCCGAAAGCAAGATTATCCAAAGTTGAGTATCTCTTGCTGACATTTGTATCCACAAACTCCCTTTCCTGGGTCCTGTACATCCTGAACACCCTGGGAGAGATCCATAGAGATCCAATAATCGAAACATATCGAAACCATTGACACAGCAGGGAAATGCAGGGAGTCAACCCGTCAAACCCAACGGAGCTCAGCCCAGGTTTGGTCAAGAGCTGCCGGCGTTGCTGATGTGACAATGCCGGCCGGTCAGGCAGGTCTTCCTGTCTTCCTCGTGTCTTGAAGCACAGATGATTTTTGCCATGCCATTAGCACTGCTGGCCGTGCAGGGCGCTGTGGCCTTCGTCCCGCAAGACTTGCCTGGCGGGTTCAACGCCCCAATATCGTGGCAAGATAAAGCTGTCAAAAGGATGTCATTATTTTGGTTGGGGTGGCTACAGCTGTTTTCAGTATCTTGGATGATTCCCATATGTCGCCAGTGTTGATGACAATTTGTTTATGTCAGAGTCATATAAGTTTTACATAGTTTTACACCAGGATATCTAAATGTGGGCGCGCTGACAAAGAATGGCCGTTTACCACTTGTTTAGCTGAGCTATATACGTACACATTTCATCAATTTTTAGCAAAGCTAAGGGAATGTGTGGTGTGTAGTGAGCGATCAAATGCTCGAGTTGCTGCAAAACAGAGTGCTGGCGTCATGAGTAAATCAATTGAAGAGCATGCTATTCTCATTTTACGGATCTATGACCCAACATCCCAGAGGAGCCAGTCAGCCAACCTGCTGGTTCTATTAGATTCTAATTTGCATATGCATGTTTTAAACATGTTATATCCTGGCCCAGACAATGTGTGGAAGTCACCTTTCATCAACTGCCTCAGGGCTTGTCAAGGATGCACTGTGCGGAATCTACAAGTCCTCGCCGTCAGGAGTCTCAGGGTTTTTGAAGCCATGAGGATGCCACAGTTTCGCCCAGCACCCACTCATGGAAGTGGATTGGTTTGCCTTTTGCCTTGCCAAGATCACTTGCTTTCTTGGCGTTTTATGCTTTTGCTTTTCCTCCTTCATTTGTTACCAGTTGCGACAATATGTACGTACAGATAGAGGAGAAAACAGAATTTTTGGCGAGACCAAGTGCCAAGCCTGTCATCAGACCTGGAAGCACTAAACAAGTCAAGATTTGGAGAGGAATTTTTATACATTTTTCTCTTAGGACTGAGAAGTTGAGAAGTCCAACGGAAAAAATGGGCGGTGAGCCATGATTTCACTAGACATGGATTCTGAAGTTCACCAAGTTCATTGCAGGATGAATCTCCAACTTCCCGGAGCCCTTCGAAAAAAAAATGGCTGAGGTTCATCCAGCCATCGGAGCAGAGGAAGTGGATCCTGAAGGACTGTGGCACTGTGCCGACGCCTTTGCCAAGCAAACGTGATGGCTATGGTTGTTGGATGTTGGTTCAATGTCAAAGATGGCATTTGAGAGACTACGTGACATGACCTGAAGGGAATTTGCTTGGACTTTGGGAGGTGGCTGGAAATTCTTGACACCAATAAACCGAGGACATACACGCTATATGTTCATAGTGCATCAATTATATCATATATATATATACAATATATATATATATATATACCTGTTGTATCCGTATGTCATGATCTTAGAATTCGAAGCATGCATCTACAAATTGAAGAGCTTGCAAATCTGGGTGATTTTGGCATGAATTGCGTGAGCTCTCAGAAAGCATCACTGAAGTGCCGCAGCGTACTCAAATTTCAATTGCTGCTGCCAAGCAGTCACCAAGTAGGAACCCAATGTCACAACCATGGTGCTGGTTTCTTCGTCTCTCACAGCTCAGTGTGCACTTCAGGCGTCAATGCTGGACTATACCGTACCCTTCATGTGCAATAATTTGCAACACAGTCTTTAGCAATCAGACTTTTGGGATGCAGACTGGAGAAGGCTGACCCTAGCACTCCTCCACCACTCCATTCTATCAAATCCCAGAAATACATGCAAATTCTGCGATGTACCATGCACTGAGCTTGTGCAAGTGATCACCCTGCCAACCATATGGGCCATTGTGGGCCTGACCCATTAAGGGTAGCTTTTTCAAGCTGATGTTGCGCCATGTCGCCCGCCTGGGGCGGCCGGCCCTGCTGGGATCTGCCATTGGGATGGGCTTTGAAGTGGGCCATCCATGTGGTATATGGTGTGAAGCCCACAGAAAAAGGAGCCGCTGGATTATTTTCATATATTTTCATGTTGCTGGGTGAACAGGTGCTGCATGCTTTATCTTTGGGTAGGACTTGGTGCAGTGGACAGGTATATCATTTTTGGGGATTTGAGAAATGGACTTTGCATGACTTGGCACAAGACATCATTGATGCGTAGTGGAGCCCGTGCCGCAGGAAACTCACTGTTGCGGAACTAATTGCTTTGAAGGGCAAGAGACAGATTCTTAGCGGCACTGACAAAAATGTCACCCCCTCTGGTTCCAGAAATGATAGAATCAGGTGGTAGGTAGTAACAGGTAGTATACTTCTAGATTAATCATCCAACTGGTCTGCTATGTGTATACCATTTATTTTATACTGGTATTTAATATGGATAGATTCAACTTTTGGGATTTGTGTATGTATCAAATATGTTTATATGAATATGATATCTACTGGCCTCATCAAACACAATCCTTAATCATTACCCGGATTACGGTTTGAAGCGTTTGCGGATTGTCATGTTTTCAGCGGATTACGGATTGGACTTGTAGCTTTTCACAAGGGTTGTGGAAAGAGAGACGTCTGTGATTTTTTGGAAAACGATTCCCAGAAGCTCATGCTGTAGACTGCTTGGCTCAAAGACGCTTTGTGAAAAAACACACGATGAGTCAATCGACCAGCGTGCACGAGTAAGACTTTGTGGACCAGAGGCCGACAAAATTCGGTGTCAAAGAATCCAAGGATTTGTGGGGAAGTGGCACTTTGCTGGGCAGCTAAGGCTGCTCGCCAGAGAGCACCAAACCCAGCAAAGAAAGGTTGCCCGAAAGGGCAAATTCCAGGCAGAGCCCCGAAGAGGCAAGCTGGGTTCAACCGTTCCAGTGTTGAGATGGAAGTTTTGGGGGAGCTAGGAGCAGAGTCAGGCGAAGAAAAAAATCTTCGACCTGAGGAGCTCTGCTCCTGGCTCAGCAAGGGGTGAATCTGCCAAAGGCAGGTTCTCGTAAGAGCAGTGGTGTGTCCACTCTCTGTGAAAAATTGCCATGTTGCAGCAGTTTTCAGGGTGGTGCTGGGCCGTGCTTCTGATTTTTTTGGCAGGGATGTTTGCCTGAATATTTCGGAATCCAGTGAATGAAGCATAGGAGTATCAGTATAGTATAAGTGTAGAGTTCATTGCATCAGTCCATTGTTGCTGGCTGGCTGAATCTAATCTAAAAAGATTCAACCATTACTATGATTCAGTGAAGCATCCTTCAAGTCAAACATACTCTTCGTTGTGGGACGGATTACGGATTATGGATTATCCAGTTTTACGGAATATGCGGATAGAGAGGTTTTTGCGGATTGAACGTTTTACGGAAAAGGATTGTGGGCGCGCTGATTTTGATGAGCCCAGTATTGTATAGATATATGTGTATTTACAAATTTTACATACATACATAGGCCATAGGCACTTTCCACTCTCCTACCACCTTTCCCGGACTTGGAACATTTCCCCAAACAGATGTTTTGAACAAGAATGTTACATGTCTGATCCCGGCTTGCATTTTACTGACTCCCTACCCAAACAAATGTTATGGTCCGCATACCCGCAAGCAGTGGTACCCCCCGAATGAGGAGGGACACACTGCTGTGAGGAGCAGTAGGTCATGTGAATCTTGCATCACTATTGTCATGCGTTCGCCATCAAAACAAGTTGGGATGGAGAAACTTTCCGGTTTGGGGATGTGGGGGTATGGGCCTTCAAAAGTGGAATTTGTATATTGACTATATGTAGAATGCTTGTATGTATGATAGATATGTGTTTTCGAGTTTTAACTATTCTTTACAGATACATATGCACAGATTTTTGCAACGCGTACATACATTTATGTTTATATATATATATATGTGCCCTAGGTTTGAGGTTTCATTTGAATAATGGAGCTTAACATGTTTGAAATTCAGCAACGGCTTCCAACTTCAGAAGGATTGTGTTGACCACTGCCTTCGACGAGTGGACTGCGAAGGCAGCTGAGGAGGCGCATTGCAAAGGTTTGTTTCTTCCTCCTCGTGAAAGGTATTGGCTGCCTCACATGGGCATCCTTGCTGCATGCAGTCCACGCATGACGATTTCCAGGTCAAAGGATGAAACACGTGTTGTAATTATATATGTATAGTATTTAGCAGCCAATGCCATGAGAGAACATCAGAGTTTTCACTGCAGATATTGCTGAATGATTTTAGGCAACATTTCAATGTCTATATTGATCTCCCTGTCATCAGTTAGGTTTTGTTTGCTTTGCATCCCTGACAGGCAGGCGTCGACATGATCGTGGCCTGGGGCAGCTGCCAAGAGCATAGCAAGTTCGTGGTGGAAGCAGTTCGGCGTGGAGCACCCAACACATTGATTGGCACTGGGATCAACCCAGGAGCCTACGACACTGTAAGCAGAAATGTGCTGAAACGTAATGTTGTCTATTTGATTATATGAATATTTCCAGGTGCCTGTATGTATGCATGTAGCATGGGTATGCATGCATGTAAATATATTGTTTAGACACCAAAGATACTGATATATTTGGAGGGAGAGTGAGAAACACATATTGTGGCCAGACTTCCAGTTCATCAAATGCCATCATGCCAGCCCAATTTTGATGCTACTAGGAAAGTCAAGAGAATGCCCTCAAGCTTGCCAATGAAATGCGAGCTGCTGGCACTGACATCATTTATTGTTCTGGGCTCGTCCCTGAAAAGTTTGCCGGACTTGCCCGGCCACTTGGCAAATCTTGGCAAACTCACAATTGTGAGGGGAGTTGTGTTGTTTGCTGGAAGGGTGCTGAAGACTATGCCTTCTACTTTGCTGGTGCCTGGTTACACAGTTCTACATTTGGTTAGATGCTCTAAGCTGGGCGAGAGCACCTGCAAAACAAAAAGCAGCCCAATGAATGCACCCGGCATGAAATGAGACAACGAAATCACTCCAAATGGCAAACAAGTACATCTACAGTATAGACATCAAAGAGCAAAAGGGCAAAAACCAACATTCCTAGCCTACATGCCCCCAAACTAGATTTTACAAAATTGGGTTTCAATAGGTCGCTCGCACCTCGAGGCAGCACTTCCCTTGTTGTGGACATGTGGGCTACCTCCCCGTCAACAACACCTGGTATGGCGGACCACGTGGTGTTGGCAAGACCGCAGTAGAGGCAAAGAAAGTTTATGATGACGTCATGGCATTGGAGGCAGCTGGTTGCATTGCTGTGGAGATGGAGTGCGTGCCCGCAAAGGTGGCGCAAGAAATCACGAAGCGTACCAAGATGTTGGTTTTTTCAATGGGCATCTTAGTGGCATTTTGTTTATCATGGTTCATCCTTCCTTTTCAGGAGGCGCTGTGAAACATGACAACTGCCTAACTTCCGATCAAGTGCGTTTCCTGCTATCCGTCGTGCAGCCCAGGCAGTGGACCATGCGATGGTCAATTCATCTTCTCGGAGGATTTGATGGGAACCAACCTGGGACGCTACCCTCGACACTCCATCACTTATGCCGCTGAGATCAATGTGAGGGCAGAGACCTCCCTCGACCTGGTAAAAATATGTAAAAATTGGGGCCCCCGACAAAATCACCAAACAGCCACCACAACCTAGTTAAGATGTGAGAAGTTGTTTTTTTTGCGAGGAAAGTGGGAGTTGGCTGGAGAAGATAGTCAGAGTGTGTAATTGACAGTGTCTCTTGGTCAATTCTCATCACTCCAGTTGTTTCTGGCGGAATGGATTTAATTACGAGTCTATGACTGGTGCTTTTGAATAGTCAAAAGCAAGACTGTAGCATAGTAGCCTTCCCAGGTGCTCCAGAAATGAAATAATGATCAACTCATAGCTGGCAGCTAGATTCTGGTGGGGTCCGGAAGATGATAACGTCTGGGAACATCTTGAAAGATCTGGGAACCTTTCCATGCCTAGGCTCACCTTATGAGTGATGCTGTTGATGCTCTCAAGCAGTTCTGCCGGGATGTGGCCAGTGGCGCCTACCCAGAGGTGCATTAAGGGTGAGAAGTGGAACGGAAATGAATATCAGCTTGTATATTATGCTTTATATGTTGATTTGTGAAGCAAAAAGGTCAAGCCCACCGATTTCCCCACAATACCATTAGTTCTGATTCAATCTCCATTGGGACTGAGACTGGAAAAAACAAGCAGGCCAAGCACTGCATCAAGATCAATGACGATGAGTTTGCGGCCTTTTTGAGAAGCATCAATTGAGCTGATAGCATTGCTCACCTGAATCGCAAGAATCCAAGAAGTTGGAGAACTTTAGGTTTATTCTAGGTGAACATGTGCCAGAAATGGGTTGCGCGCGTTCGGCGGCCATAGTGGAGTCACCGCACCTTGTGATGGCTCTGACATTTGATTTGCTGAGATGTCTCAAAAATTTGCTCGTTCCTTCAGAGCCTCAGAGGCGGAAAGAATTGTCACGATGTGAGTTGACTGGGACATTGCTGAATACAGATCTCACCGAATCTCACCAATCCGCGCGAGGAGTCATTCGTATTTTCTTTGACAGCGTTGTAGTGGTGGACAACCCTAATGCGCTTATCAGGCCGGTGCCGAAGCTGTTGGGTGATGCAGTGAGCAGGAAAGATCTCAATTATATAGTATATCTATTCTGATATATTTCTGACATGGTTCCTTGCCTGTAGGACGGAGATGGACTTTTCATGACTTTTCCCGATTGATAACAATTGATGCCCACGGATGCATTGAAGATTATTGATGTGTAGCAAACATAAATAGATAAATAAATAGATAAATAAATAAATAAATATTATAATTATACATTTTATATTGAATTAGTATCAGGTAGGAATTAATCAAACTAAGTCTCTAGAAATATTCAAGTAGCATCTTCGAACTTCTACAAATGTACATAAGGGATTGATGTATGTCCATACATGTCACTCGCCTTCCCTGTGGTGACGAGGATCTATCCAAAAGTGTTGGAGTCGGTCTGCAAGGACGCTGAGGTACGAGGGCACGACTGGTGAGTCAATGACCCCCACCTCTAGGGCCTTAAGGGAGAACTGTAGTTGCAGGGCATCAAGGGCATGTGCAGTTTAAAGTGGTGGTGGTATGTCGCACTTGGACTAGTTGGGGTGGAGAATGTTGGCCGTGTTTTCCAGAGTTGGAAGTGGTGACAAGGTATTGCCATCAAAGGTGCACTTTGCACATTTGCACAGGTGACCTTAAGAAGCATGACCTGGTGCATCGAGCACTACTGCAAATTCCACATTTCGTTTGCCATAGTGGCCAATCGTCAGTGATTTGTTGTCAATGCATTTCCAAACCAGGATTGAGTGGGTAGTCATTTTCGGCGTAAGAAGTGAAACCTTGGCGAGGCCAATCCGCACGTCTACTACCCATGGGACACCGGCACAGGTGACGTGGAGGCGCTGTGGAGTGTAGGGATTGTCTCGTTAAGATGCGCATCACCCTGACATTGAACATATTTGGTCGGAACATTACGCGTACAGTGGTGATTGTGAGGTACCAAGAGGTCACCAAAATTTAACGCATGCCTTTGTTGTGCTCGCTTTTGAAGAAGCTAAGCAATGGCAGGATCATTTGGATTATCAGCAGCAGCTCCTCTCTATCATTCTTTATCTTGTAGATATCTGGTTTGCTTGTCTGTTTGTTTGTCAAACTGTTTGTCTGCCTGCCTATCCATTTCTCCGCCTACAGCATCCATTAAGATGCTCTGATTTGATCTATATACTAGAGAATAGTAGTCTTCACCATCACCACCATCATAGTCTTTGTTATCACCATAGTTAATAACAATGATAATAATAAAGAATCAATAATAACAATAATAATAAGTGACAATAAGTGATATTAATATCGTCGTCATCATCATCATCATCATCATCATCAGTATCATCATGTATCATTCTTTTAGCCGACTTATAGCCATACATCATTATTCACCAGACAGTGCGCCTTGAGAGGTGGCTTCCCACCATCGTCATGCCACCAGGTGGGGATTGTGTTGCATAGTTCACCGGTGAGGATGAACACTTATGCCGCTGATCCACTTTTGCATAGGTCTCTTGAGATCCGTTAGGGATCTTCAGGGAGAATATAACCGGACATGAGGATGATTGAGCATACAGTACATGATAATTATGTATACAGATATTGATATATAAAGTCCTTGGGATGCATGGGACGTAAAGCTCGTGCAGGTTGGCACCCGGTGTTCCGGTTCGTGCACTTTGCCAAGTTCATCGAGTTTCTGATTCTTTGGTCAAGGCAATGGGAGGGGATGTCGTTGGAGTCAAGTCATGTTGGTTGGAAATTTGTTTTTATTTCAACTTTCAACTGATGGAGGCACAATGTCGGAACAACCCATGGAAATCTTATGGCTGGTTATGTGTGGCATCTAGGTCTTCAAGTTTCTTATCCAACTTCAGAGGAGCTGAAGAGTGCACAAACATAGAAGTGCCTTCTCTTCTTTGGCAGAGCTGAGATGATGGCTTTTTCAGATGCCATAGCAATGTTCTCATGTCTCAAGCTACATGCTCGTTGTGAATTTCCAGACATCTCATATCAATTGTAATATGTATTTGTTTCTTGTGTATTGATTGATTTATTCTTTCATTTACCCGAATGATCTAAGCTATAAACTATAAACACTGTAAACTGTATGTAATGATATGTTCGTGTTTGCTCACATCAGATTATACAAATCAATCAGTTTGTATTTAGTTGCTTTCGGCTGATGCGTGTCTTTGACCTGTTTCTTGACTCATTCATTGCTTGAATTGCTTATATCTATTTGTTAATGTCTAATCAAATCTTTGTCTGCATATGTTGTACCATCATCTACTCTAGCTGTATTGTATAATTGTGATCTTTATGTAATTTATTTTATATAAATGAACAACTTCGATGCGCATGTGTCAGGCTGCAAGCATTATTGCGATTCCGATAGGCGACACGAACTTTAAACTTTATGGTATCACACGCAGGCGTTGGCTCAAATGGCTGGCGAATGGTTCCATGATGCCATGACCATTGAAAACCATATTGCCATTCCCTGCGACATTTCGGTAAGGAAGAGGAATCTGGAGATGTTTCAAAAGCCAGCCTGAAACACTCATGACTGATGCCTATGGTGTAAAGAAAGGCAGAAAAGGGCCGCGCATGTTTATTGCTTCCATCCCCCATCATGCTTTCGACATAAGTAGGAAATCATTGCCATTTTTGAACATTATTTCTTTAAGAGACTGAACAACACAGCTTGGTGCAGCACGCGCTGACCATTTGATTCGGAGAAACTATTGGACATTGTCGCCAGTCATGCTGCTGGACTCAAGCCTTACCCGGGAATGGCATGTGGGTTGGAGAAGCCTAGTCAAGGAGTCAAGACCGTAACTCCAATTCCGTGAGTTTTGTTTGTGTATGAGGGAGGCACGAACATGGTCAGATACCCTGACCCTGTTGATGTATTTATTTTGATGTATTTTGTATTATATCTACACCGGAACAATTTGGTGAACAGTAATCTTTGTCCTCTTAGGAAACTTCCTGCCACGAAACAGGCAGAAAGAGTCCAAATCAAGTTCTCAATTTCTCAAGCATTGTGTAAAGACAATTGCGCGAAGGGAATGGAACTCCTAGCCACCGAAAAAAATCAAGAAAGTATGGTTGCATATGGTTGCATCTATTGTATGGGATATTTTGAGTTATCTAGGGTACATCTTCCAACGACTTGCTGGGAATTTTCAATGTCTTCTCTAAGGCTGCATCCTGGCTTTGCCGACGCCCATCCTGGCTTTGCTGATGCCCACCCAAGCTTCGCAGATGCTTTCTATAGCAAGCCCACAGGCCTTCAAGGGCCGTATGTTGAGGAGCTCACGCGCTTCCACGTTTTCTGCTGCTGGGGCCAAAGAAATCAGTTTGAGCGTGTTTCAAGTGTGTGTGGGTGTGTGTTTGTGTGAAGGCTGGTGTGATGGTGAAGCGGGTAGTACATTTGTGCTATTCACATCTGCACTATTCAATGATGATTATTCTTGACTTATCTCATTTGACCTCTATTCGATAATTACATTTTTGTCTTACGTTAGGTTTTGCATCATTACTATCATTGTAATATACTTATATACTTCATGTTATGCAATTGTTTGCTTTTCATTTTGAGTATATTTTGCACACAATATTGGATCATATGATATAGACGTGCTTTTTTTTACAGTATGTTGTTTATGTGTACCAGCATGTACTCAATAATGCATTGTGGTGCTGATGTATATACTACATGCGTTCCTATTGTTTGATTTTGGTACGTGATTATAGTACGTGAGCATATTTCAAAGAACATTATAAGACTTGTAACATTATAAAATATATGTATATATTATAGAAAGTACTTTATTTGGATGCTACACCAAATTATTTCATATGCTATTTCGACAGTATCATTTGTACTCTTTAGTCTTTCCAGCATATAGTCGATATAGAGATGCGCATTCATACGCTTGACTCTTTGGATGGTACATTGCCCGCCCACAGGGCCAGCCCAGGTGATGGTATTTACGCGGATTCTCAGGAAAAACCTTCGGCAGCCCGTGCACGCCGAGAACGTCGGAAGCGCCAAGGGATCGTGCAAACACCTGTGGTGCCTGATGTCTTTGAGGACGGAGAAAAATGGTTTCAGTGAAGAGGGTTGCAGAATACTTAATGTCAAAGACTTGAGATGGTATTGATGGCATTGCTGGATGATTTTGAATGATATTTGATGATGTAGCATGATTCGAATTGATGTTAAAATTTATTTCTGGTAGTCCTCTTTGATCCTTGCAAATTCTATAGAAAGGTGAGTCAGCTGCAAGCAAAGCATACTCAGCTGGTCAGCTGGTATCTTTTTGTGGTACCTATCTAGACATAGCAAGGTGATGTACCCTCCCTGAAACTAACATAGCGCGTGAAAAGGTGCCATGTTGAAGGGAAAATCATCTTCAACCCCGCTTGGTACTTTTGAGGTGCTAGGTCAGTTTGAGGGAGAGTTGCAATATGATGCAATACGTATTGGGACATACTTCTTGGAAAATCACCTAACTATAATAACATGTAGAATAGATATTGTATATAATTATATGATATATGATATTGCATTGGTTGATATTGTATGTATGATATTGTACATTTGATTTTGTAGAAATGATATCGTAAAGATGATATTGTATACAATATACATGTATTGCAACATTTCCAGTCTGTGGAGCTTGGTCTGAGATCCTGAAAATGCACCCGAGGAGCTTAGAACAGAAGATGTCTTTCTGAAATCATGATTTTCAAACTCCACTGACCTTAAGTTTTGGAATGTTTTGGGAAGTGCAAGGTTTTAACGTTGTCCAAGAAGTCCAACGGAATTATTTCAGTTCACCAATCAAGAGGCACAACCGGATATTGTGATTGCAATCAAACTCCCATTTCTTGTAGTTGTTTCTAGCGTAGAGACTCAAGCTCGAATGGACCATACATGACCACAACAAATAACAACAATATATATATATATAACTATATATAGACATAGCATGTTGCCCTTCATGAATCAATTTGTTTGGAGTGTGCCCACAACCCATCAGGAGGAAGATCTCACCATGCGCTGTGATGCCCTTCGAGTCGAACTGGACAGCTTTAGCCAGGCAAGAGAAGCTTTGGGTCCCTTGAGCAGCACTTGTGACTAAAGAGCTTGGGAACAATTTCTCTGGGGCAAGAGACATGCATGAACATTGATTAAAACACAATGTAACGTGGTAGCATGTTTAGACTGGATATGAGCATAGCATAGGTAGATCATTTATTTCTCATGACTCTTCATTGGCAGAATAACTTACCTGTGACCACGTTTGCCATGTTTGTGTCCGATGCGTCGCCAGACGGTTAGGAAGCCATGAGTCCTCTTTTGTGAAACTTTGTCCCAGGAATGGTATGGCCCCTATCTCGTCACTCAGTGGGTTGTCGCCTGATTCAACGTGCTTTGGAGACACTTAACTGCACAGATCCGCACGGCCCATCAACCACAGTCAAGGCTAGCGAGCCAATCAGGTGTTTGGAAACTGTGTTTTGGCACCGTTGTGCCAAGGTCTTTTCCGATTGGGGGGATTGCGAAATTGATTGGAATGGATGATTTAAGTTATCGCATCATGCCGATGGTTCCATGGCCCAGGCTTGTAAATGTTCTTGAAAGCATAGTAGATAGTAGATAATATTAGATAATAGTAGCGCCAGAATGCAAATCATGCAGAATCACTGTATGCCGATAACTGTGCACAGGTTTTGGGCGCATTTACTTCATCTCAGTCTTCCGGACTGGTCGAAATGTATCGAAACCGCCTTGCACTTAAGGGTGACCCCTGCCACCTTCGCAGAGCAGCTGGTGCAAGAGCTCCGGGGTCACGTGAAAGACGCGGCATCCTCGCCTCATGCAAACTACGTCCTCCAAAAGGCGGCTTTGCTGGGAGAGCCTTGGGAGAGGTGGCAGATCTTCACTTGATGATTGTTGTGATTGAAACGGCAGGTGCCTGATTTTGGGTTCAGCTGAGCTTAGCCTGCAAGTAATTGCATGGCGTTTGATTGGCTCCTTGAATGCAGGTGATCACCCAGTTGCGCCCCTATGCATCCGCGTTCATCGCCGAAGAACTTTTGGACAACGGTGCCAGGTTTGGTTTTGGGCCTGAGCTCACATGGCGCTTGTTCAGACATCCCCACGGCCCTGGGGTACCTCAAGCAAGTATCGCCAACATCCGTTCATCAAGTCAGGATCAGCTAGAGCCACCTATAAGCATGACATGTATGGCGATTGTTTGCTGTTCTGCTGGAATAAGTTTTTGTTTCAAGTCTTTTCCTTCAGAGTTTGTGAAGTGTACAGGTTCGCTCGCCACCGCTTTGGTTGCCGCATCTTGTGCCGTTTGTTGGAGCATTGTACCTCCGAAGGCTCTACACAAAGGTGCGCAACTTTGAGAAGTGATTTGCAGAAGTGGTTTGTGCCCATATGACTATTTCTGGCAGCATGGTATTGCTGAGTAATGTTAACATGGCACAACTCAAGTCATCCACGGGAGAGATGTTTTAATCAATGTGACTCAAGTCTTTGGATGTGCTCAGTATGCATGGCGTTTGTTTAGTCGTTTGTTTGTTGTTGTGACTTCGTGGATGTCATCCTTTGTTTCTTCGGTTTCTTGTCATGTTTTTTTCACCTCAATGGATTCAGATGTTGTTTAGATCCCATGTTTAGCTCCCAAACTGTGCCGAGGCTTATCTCCAAGATATTGGAAGATCCCTCGGAAGCCTTGGAGCTTTGTCGTCACAACTTTGGACAGCACGTGGTGCAACTGGTGTTGGAACGTGGACATCCCAGGTGGGGCCAGGGAGAGATGAGAAGAGCAAACCTCAAATAAAGTGCACCAATGATTAATACAAACCATACAATTGATTATACACACAAAATAAGCAGCAGTGTTTCGCGGTTTTTGAATGTTTTTGATGTGTATGGTGGGTATGGGGGAATATAGGATCTTTTTTGTCAGAGTTCTTGAACATTTGGTCCCCGGTCATGGCATACAAAGGGCCAAGTCGAAACAGTAACACATGGGGCCTGTTTAGCGTGGAGCACTTGCGATCCAGGACTTAAAGCCTTTGAATGAATTGAATTGAATTGAGTTATGAAAGATGATAATGATAACTATACTACGTATATTATGACTATGATGATATTAAATGTGAATCCAACTCTGCATGGATGTTTGAATGGATGGATTCCGTCGGATGGATATTTGCATCATGATTTCACCAACTGGAGAATGGGATTGAACCAGGAATGAAGAAAGGATATTTAAGAACGTGTGCAAATGATGAAGACGTGGATGCGGCATATGCCTTCGACAACCATTGAAATATTGACTGTTGTTTCGCCAAAGCAACATGTTCATTACATGCCCTTCCTTCTTTGAAATGCCGATTCAGATTGCAAGATTCAAGTCAGCACGCTGTTTTGTTCCTTTCATCTGCATCGGACATGCACACCTCAAGACGTGATTGTGGACGGAAATTCTGAATTTTCACAGGATTTTCATCTGTTGCTTGACACAATGGTTCCGCCAGGCACAAAGAGTTGGTACTTCAGGTGTTATATAAGGACTTGGCCACCAACGCAACACATCGTCGTGCCAGCTATGTGGTGGAAGCAGCATTAAACAACTGCTCACCTCAGGATGGGGGGAAGATGGAGAAGCAGGGGGGATGAGATGATTCACTGACAGTGATGAATGCGTTTCCTCAATAAAAGGAAGAGTTTGAAAGGGCTCTCCTGCCTAACTCCTTAGAGCCAGCAATGCCGGTGCATCCTACTGCTGTTCTTGCTGGTAAACTTGCCGAACCCGGTGAGGACCAGTACAACTTGTTGCACCACCTGCTCCAACCTGCTGTCCTCCATGAGTTGTCACAGGTTGATGTGGGGGTAACCAGGGGAGCACGCGGAGGAAGTTGCAGTGCAGATGGGTTAGATGAGTCCATGACTTCTAGATGTTGCTCAGGCCACTAGAGAATGCTGAAGGAGTTTTATAGATCATTTGATTATACAATGTTGGGAAGCGGCCCTGCTACAGCCTTACAAGAATGAACATAATTATCCCGTACATCACGCATGATCGTGTTAGATGCAGATATGGATCCGAAAGATTGAATTGCGCACTGTAGCACTGTAGTCCAGTAGCCAAGGTAAGCTGACCTCCACATAAGTCGCATATCTTGCATAGAGGCACGCTATGGCCTCTACGTGGTGAAGACCTTGTTGAAGAGACCTGAGGTCCGGGCTGGACTTGGGAGGGGCATTTAGCCTCGCAATGCCGGGATAGGCCGAGGCAGTTGAGGAGATGTTGGAGTCATTGCGTGACCAAAATCACATGACCTGAAACGACTAGAATCCAGAATTTGAATCCTTTTTATAAAGCTGTAAATTTGAAGCCAGTGATTTGATGTTCGTTTGCAGAGCAAGTAGCTGAGTACTGTAGCTGAAGTTGTGTGATTATGGATTTGTGTCATTTCTTTGGCATGTGAACTGTGCACCTGTAGCGTCCTGTCTCGCAATTTAAGATGTCACGCCCTTCTATTCTCTCCAACATCCACTCCGGAGGTGGATGCCAACAGACTGGCACATGCAATTCCAGCAGTGGCAGGATGTCCAAGACAAGGGGGAAGAGTGACATTTGCAAATGCTTGGCTTTCATTTTCTCACTGAGTGCCAGGATTTGGATTCATGCATGGTTCATAGTCCCCAAGCAAAGTTCAATTAAGAAATAGGGAGGATTTGGCAGATTCATATATTTGGGCTGCAGGTGTGCTAGTGAAGTAACCTACTAGTAGTAACCAGTAGAATACCTGTAGGGTCACATGAACAGTATTCAATCCCTGCCTGAGCCCCAAGAACTCCTGCTGAGTAGTCGTTGCCCAGGCTGAGATCATGAAGAAAATTGCTGCCAACGGACAAGTGGACGAGCGAATGGGATAGGATGGATAGGCAGATAGCGGGAACAGCTTGAGCAGCTCAAAATGGGCCTTCACGATGGATTCATTTGTTGCTAGCGGATGGCTGATCCTCACTTTTGGTTCGAAGATGTTCAATATGGATCTGTTGAATTATTCAAGAGGCAAACAGAAGTGAGGGCCAGATAGCAGCTGAGCAGATAACAAGGGTGTGCGACCAGGTCGCATTTGGTGATAACGGCTGTCCTCCAAGTGGTTCTAGTTGGCAAAGGTATACTGTATATATATATATATTCAATTCTTTCTATATCTGAAGTTGCGATATATACACAATTGGAATGCTACTACGAGTCAGTCTTCCAAATGGCAGTACTGACCTGAGTAAGAACATGATGAGAGCTTGTGCAAAAAACTGGCACATCCAGTGGTACGGGACCACCTGTGAGCGATAGAGAGTCAAGGAGGTGCCGTTGTCCAATCTATTGGCAGATATATATGACACGTCAGGCGTTTTGTGTTCTAAGAACTGATGACATTGGCGCTGCAAACAGTCGATGCATGCGGTACATGCCTTCTGGAGATTTCTGGAGTTTCAATTGTTGTGAACTTGGTTTGCAGCTCCACGACGGCGTTGGGACCGCCAACGTGAAGCTATGAACAATCGGTGGATCGAAGGAGATGCGGCAATCTTCTGGAAGAATCAATTGAATTAATTCAAGAATTTGACAGGATTTGAGATTCTTTTTTTGAAGCTTGACACTTTTTTGAAAGATGATGAGCTGACGCCTCACGCCAAGATGATAATTAAAAGGACATCAATGTCGTGAGTCTATTAGGAGTTTATGGTAGTTGACTGTTGACTACTTACTCGTACGCTAGCTCCCAAAAAGCGGGCATGTGACATGCTACGCCACATATGTCTTCATCATCAGAATTCAATCACTGGAAGCTGCAAAGCTTTCGCATTGCAGCACTTTGGCGTTTCTGAGTCGACAACATTTATTGGATTTTTTGAATGGAATCTCAGTCGTCAAATGCTGTCATATATTTTGAATAATCATGCCATCATCAAATCAAAACATGTCATTTTTATGATTCTTATTGCACTCATTGACGTCACTAATTACCAGTCTTGAATCCCTGAAGTAAATGCTTTCAGAAGGCTTTTCCATCCCTCCTTCTAAAGTCCTTGGCACCGCACGTTTGAGCTACGCGGTGGGTGCCAGGCTGTTCACGCACATTTGATGTGCTTGGACACCCTGGTGCGAATTCATTTGGGTCGGCCAGGGATTGCCAGAGCCCTGCAGCAACAAAACCGGCTATGGTGAAGTGAATGCTGTTGTGAAACTAGACCATATATTTGACCATAAATTACTACAACAATCGAATCGTAGGACCTGATGGTCACTCTTTGGAACTTTTATATGGGAGCCATTTTCAGAAGGCCTATGGGTTGACACTGCCATTCCCCACCAACCGCCATGGCCGTTGCCTGGCTTCCAGTCTTTGGACCTCCTCGATGGATGAAATTAGCGGCGGCAAAAAAAAAACCTCAGCTCCAGCTGGACAGGAGGATGGACTCGCGCATGTTTGTAAAGAATTGTATGTGCAATGAACATAGACTATGTATGATTATGTCAGTCAATGTCAGTTGTATATGGCTAAAAATGATTCAGGCAGGACATCAAGATGTACCGTGGCAGTATTCTAGTTGTGTATTGCAAACTCAGCTTCCGAAACCAAAAATATACTTACAATTAGCATAAGTGCCTGGTGTGCTCTGAAATTGTGCAGCCAGGAACGTCGTATAGGTGTCGAGCCTGTATAGCTATCGAAAAGTCGTCCCATGTCTTTCTGTCGTAAATTGATGTAATTTGTAGGCCTTAAGCCTTATGCTGTGGCTGGTTGCACCCGTGGCTTTTACCATCTCAACCTGTGCAGGTTGGAGATGAGGTCCTCCAAATCACTCCACGGCATCCCTTGATGAGGAACACTGAAATTGCCTGATTCCCAGGCACGTGGTTCCTAGGTCAAGTGAGTTCATTCGTGTGTCCATTGGTTTTCCAATGGCTAATGTGAGCAGTGATCCCCCTGAAGCCGCCCAAGCCCAGCTGTTTGTCGGTAGTATTGAATGGCACTATGAGAAATATGAGAAGCCAATCTGCCAGCAACTTTGTTTTGACCGAATCGATCTGAGTTCCTGCAGCGGTCCAGTCCCGTCCACTATGTAACGCTTACTACGATGCCAAACCGTCAGGAATCATCCTTTGTCACCCGGAGCCTTAAGGAAGTTCAGATTTCGCCCTGGGCCGTGCGCGCAGCTAACCTTCGAGACGAGGTGCAGTGTTGAAGTTCGAGCTCTAATTTGACCATACTAAGCCATACTGTATTATGTTTTCCTTTTGCCTGTCCCCGTGGGATCATATCCACCTTAGCAATTTATATATATATTATATATATATATTTATAGATATACATTTATATACATATATATATATATGTATATACAAAATGATATTTATCGTCAATGATCTTCAGATGTGTTATGTGTTATGTTAGGGGATGGGAGTGGGCTGGATGGTCAGATGCTGTCATATCCAAAAGACCCCGAATGAAAACGCCTTGATTTGGTATTCTGATACCCCTTTGGCGATCTTACCGCCTTAGGAGCTCCTTGCTGTCACATAGTTTCAGGAGCGCTATCCTGCTCGCTGGACGGGATGGATCAAAGAGAAGGAACAGACCCGCCAGTGACCCCAACCCGGAGTGGAGCATGGATTGCATGGGGTAAGTTTTTTCTTCTGCTTTGAGGAAACCAATCAGGACAGGTAAGATTCAACAGCAATTTGGCATTGAACTGGTATTTAGATGATATTGACAGAAGATACGGTCTATGACTACACCCCATTCTGCCTTCAGTCTTCTGGAATACATACGCCACTTCGAACGACCCTGGAGTTCTCTACGTCCTAAGGTGAAATGTTCACCTTCAAAACTTCTTCGCCGCATGGGCCTTGGATGCGAATGAGGATGAATTAGGTGAGCTTCCATCGACCACATGGAGTAACAAGAGGATGGAACCAACACCCCATGGCCATTGGCCGAGAAACCATCAAGTAGCCAGCTTCAGTGTCAGCCGCGTCATAGGCGGTGCGTTAGGGCCGTTAGGGATTGAAGCTGGTAGATGCAGCACACAGATGGAAAACAACCAGAGAAGACAAGCGTATTTGGATGAATTTTAGATTATTTTATAATTGCCCACAATAGGTCTAAGTGTTATTTCTCAAAAGGTAAGTATCTACGTACAACATGGTACAACCCAGATACCAGTGTCTATGAAAAGAGCTTTGGAGCGTGTGTTTACCGTTTACGTTTGTATACTCTGGATTTGTTCAAACACAGCAGAAGTTTCCAACTCTCTCGCAAGAGTCTCTTTTTCTGGCAATGTCGGATGCCTGTTGCTCCGGGCTTGTGCTGGCCTGGCGAAGACTATGGGCCCCACGGGAGGATTGCAACTGATATGGTTAGAACATGTTCGAAAGTCATTAAGTTCTCCCTCCCCTCACCGTCAGAATCACGATGCTTCAATCTCACTATGATGGTCAGATTAGTGCAACATGACCACCATCACAACTGTCATCACCAAAAAAAACATCACTACTCACTATATTTTTTATAAACATCCCAAACAGCATCATCAGCATCATCATCGACATCAGAATCATGAATTATTGTCCCCATCAACAGTCAACGGTGTTGTTTTACGTTTCTTTCTTGTGGCGTTCGGCAAGCCAACGGTCCATAGAAATGGGTGTTTTGGACATTGTAGCGAGGTTTTCTGATGCAGCGGTATGCAGCATATAAAGACGAAGATACACAGTAAAGCGATTCTATCTTCTATCCAGTAAAAATGCGCGGACTTGTTATTTGCTGGATTTCAATTCTTCAGCAGCATAGCTTGGGTGTGTTTTGTGGAATGCTTGCGAACCGTTGCGATTTTTGCACATGCACGTTTCTTTTCACAGGTATTGAACTTTTAAGCATCTTGAAAAGTCATTAAACATCTTTAAGCATACAATCGCACAGACCATCTTTGCCTCGTGGGCTACATTCCAGGACATCGCACCTCCGCCACGGAAGCCAAGACATCCAGGCGATCCCAGAAGCTTGGAACATCTTGGAACAAGGTTTGATATGCACGCGGATGCTTTCAGATCGACCTGCATGGGAGTGTGGCATTGACTTCGAGATGGGTTTCATGAGATTGACTTTTCTCAGCCCTTTCGATGTGATACACTTGATGTTACTTTGATGTGACTTTGTGCTTTCCAACGTTTGAGACCCTCAGACGTCTTTTTTGAAATTCCATCACCTATATTTGATTGATCAGATGATCAATTTGTTTTCTCGACCATTGGTGGAAACCAATTTGTATCATCATCTAATCAGCTGGATAGGCTTCTGTGGGCTGTCGGTTGCTGCAGCCACGGGCTCAAGCAGCGGCTTCCGGAGTAAATTCGCTTGAACTTGTGTTAGATGCTGCTCCATTGAGCCCCAAGGCCGGCAAAATCTGAATCACGTTCGGCTGGTGTCCAAAAGGGTTGAAAACCCATCCAACTCGGCTGTCTTTGAGGTGTTGCGATGTTCGTTGAGATTTTTATGACTGCTTCACTGGCCATCAATGTCTTGGTGTTGGTGCCCTGTCTCAGCTTCAGCTGGAAAGATGCTGCATTAAAGAGACCATGGCATATTTATGAAAAACGCGGGCAAAGACAAAGACATTATGGTTCTCCTGCGATTGAGACATGTGAACTTTCCATCTCTCCTGGGAATATCAATTTTTCTTGTTGCTTGGGGGAAAGCATTGCAGCGTGTCATCATGTGTCATGCAGTGCCCGATTCCTTAGGTGCCTGTTTGCAATGGTCTTTACTCCGATGGCGAGGGCATGAAGGCAGTGTATGGACCAGAGACACCGGCAAGAGGAATCTTGAAGGCAGTTTACACGTATCTTGGCAGCCAGGCCGAGTTGATATCCTGGGCGTTGGTACAACTTATTTGTGAGCTTTGATGAACTTAGAGGATCTTAGTGATGTTGGATAGATGTTCTGATCCTCTTATCCATGAGTAATGGTAAATCAGGGGAACGTGTTGATCTTGCTCTCTCTGTTCTTGATATGCCGACTGTAACTTCTTCTGTTCCTGCTCCTTTTGTTATTTATATATTTATACTAACGATCAACAATTATCAGTTAGTTTTGTGCCTATTTTAAAGTTTGTCTTGTTGTACTTGTTCTGTTCTTCCCAACAAGTCTTGATGCTTGCATCTTTTGTTACATGTTCCTTTGATTGCACATTTTTCTTTCTGGTTTCACTGGTCATGAGCTACACTAAACTAAACCGTGACTTGATTTGTGGCTAATCATAGTCATTTTGACACTTCTTGATAGACTATTCATGTCACTTGACAAGGTACTACAAACATTTGCTGAGATGTGTGTTTCTTTGAAGTACTTTCAGTAACGCCTATCATATACTGTATCAAAACTAGATGTATGGACATGCGATGATATGCATTTGCGCATGGTCTTTCAGCACAAGGCTTCAGTGGAGCAGCAGTCCATGGGCGCCCCTCCGAGGTCGATTTTAGTCGTGTCTTTGGTGCTTCTTCCGAGCATCTATATTGAGGGAACTCGTCCCCGGGAGGCAGCCAAAGGCAATTGTTTTCAGAATCCAAGCCTATTCTTGGAGGGTTTGGAAAGTGTTTTATTTATGTTTGTTATCATTTTGATTTGTTGTTTGCTGTGTCAGTTTTATTGTTGCCGGGGTTGCTGAAGTGAAAGCACGCAACGAGAATTCGTGCAAGCATTTATGGATGCAGAGGGTTTTGATGGCATGTGTACAGAAAACGGTTGTAGCTGATTTATATATACAAATGTGTGTGCGTGATAATGCATGAATGACTTGAGCTTATGTTAATTGAACTTTCAATGCACTTGCAATGTCTTCTCTGAGACGAGTACTTGCTTTCGTGTTAGATCTTGTCACTGCATGGAGAATGTGTTTCTGAGGTGTTGGCGCCAGATGGATGAGTGCAGGCCTGTTCGTGGTGCAGATCGTCTACAAATTTTTGACTCCCGTTGCATGACAGATTCGTGCGAGGATTCGAGTGGTCCAAGTGGCCAGTGTCAGTGAAGTGTTGCCACAAGACGAACAATGCCTTAAATGTATTTGTTGAATACATGATACTCATGTAGCAATTACATGATTAGCTAATACATGCAATTACAATACTAATCATTGTAATAACACACTATTGTCGGATTGACATCGGAATTACCGTGTGTGATTTGTGCCGATAGTGTACAAGTGTACAACTGGGTGTTTAGGGTCATTCCAAAAGGTTTTGATATCAAAGTCGGTGGAAATAGTGCAGCTAGGTACAAGTGATTTTGAACGTCCCGAGGCCACGACCAAAGGCGGAGTGCCTCCGGGCATGCCGATGAACCCTGCAGTGCTCAGCAGCATCTTGGACTCAATTGCAGCGGATATAGAGACATCAGTAATATCACACATCGTGCGTTCCTCTTGGCACCCTAATTTTGAGCCATGGCCATATGAATATGGCCCACATAGGACCTTCAGACATTTTCAAATGTTTGGGAGCAAAGACAGACTTAAACAGCCAGGAAGTTGAGAAACCCCATGCTGCTGCTTGGTAGTGTAGCAATACATGTGCCTTGCCTGTGAGTTCGTTACTCGTTTGTCATTCTGCTGCTGAGATTTCGCCATTGCGGCCTTCCACTGCATCTCGCTGACATTCTTCTTCCTGTCGAATGCCTAAGGCTGTGACGTCGCAGATCGCTGGGATAAATGGGGAATTGTTGGTTGAAGATGGTTTCGCCTCAGCGCTTGAAAATTGCAAGATGTGGCAAGGGTGGAAAAGGAAAAAGACTTTCATTTCGATCACATCCGTTCTTCAGAGGCATGGGCATCTATCTGGATGCGGCAAACAAAAAGAAGCAGTGCGATGTGATAGGAATAGTGGTCATCCAGTCATACACCCGAATTTCCCCAAATCTATCTTGCAAACGTTTGCAAACTACTTAGTCCATTCCATGCTTCATATCATGCACCATGAAAAAGACTGGGCAACCATGTCAGCCTCAGCGGGCCAGGCCCCACAGACATGCCACCATTGTTCCTTGTAGAGATGAGGGGTACTTCAATGGCTGATGGCTCCAGTGATGGCACAAGTGGTTGCAACGGCTAAGTCGTTGCCATCCAAACCTTTTGCTGATTTTTTTGTCCAGTCATTTAGGCTGTCTGGATCTGTCTGGTCAGTCAACATCTCATACTTCTGGGAACGTGACGATTCATGGGATTGAACATTTGGCCCTGTCAGCAGTTTTATGAACAAATTGCCTCGCTATGTCCATTCTTTACAAACAACTGCGCAAACAAAACGCACTGGGATGTTTTAGAGAAGTTGGCATGAAAGTTCTCGAGCACCTGGTGCAGTGTAGTCTGGTTGTAGTCTATCCGCTCTGGTGATCAGCTGTAGACAGAAAAGCCTGTTTGAGCGGGGGATGGGTTGGTTGTGAAGTCTTAGGTGGGTTGATTGAAGGGCAAACACCTGAGTTTTGGGCTTGTTTTTCTGGCTTTACAGGATTTGACTCTGGCCGCGTTACAGCCTAGAATGTTTGGTTCGAGGAAAAGACCTGCATTTTGATATGGGGTAGTCATTCATAATTAGCTCCTGCCTGCTGAATCTTTTGAGGCTTCAAAACTGTCCACATTTTCAGGCTTCTGCCAGGGTTCCGGCCATGTGCCAAGGATGTGAAGTCTTGGCATCCGAGCCATTGATGGGGCAAGACAAGTGGCTGGGAGGAGCCCTATGCTGCGCTTAAATGCTCCCAAGGGGCAAATTCAACCTCCGTTGGCATCCTGGTATGTCGATGTATGTCCTGTATAGATGCATCTCGTTGGACATCCTTGGACATTTGAGATCATTGCTTGAAGTGGAGTATAATATGCATATTATCATATGATACTGGTACATCAAATGGCTATCTACATGTGTGTGGTTTACAAGTGTTACACGTTTAATCTGCGTTTGTGTATGTATGGTATTTCTGAATCCCCTGTATAATATGCATCCCGTAGATAGTGGAACCCTACAAGGCGGTATACCAGAACTGTTGATTACTACTCCAATATCTAAAGTCTACAGTATATAAGTACATAGAGAACATCATAACTTCACAGATTAATCTACAGATGTATGGGACATTCACGAAAGCGAGCTCCTCTGAGCTTTGCTGAAGTTCCACTTTATCTCACTTTACTATAGTTTACTAAGATTTTCTTTTATTGAAAGGCGTTGAAACGGGTGGGTCCACCCCCCCAGAAGCCAATGCAGCGACAACAACAGCAACAACAACAACAACAACAACACTCACTACTTGCATTACTACTACTACTACTACTACTACTACTAACTACTAACTACTAACTACTAACTACTAACTACTAACTACTAACTACTAACTACTAACTACTAACTACTAACTACTAACTACTACTACTACTACTACCTACTAACTACTAACTACTACTACTACTACTACTACTACTACTACTACTACNACTACTACTAACTACTACTACTAACTACTACTACTAACTACTACTACTAACTACTACTACTAACTACTACTACTAACTACTACTACTATCTACTACTAACTACTACTAACTACTACTACTACTACTACTACTACTACCACCACAACAACCACAACAACAACAACAACAACAACAACAACTACTACTACTACTACTAGAACAACAACAGCAACAACAACAACCAAAACAAATTAGCCAGAAAAATCACAATAATCACCAAGGCAACAGCAGCAATAATACGACTTTTAAAACCAAGTAGCAGCCCCGACGAGAACAAGCGCTTGCTTTTGTTTGAACAGGGATTTATATACGTACCTTGGGGGGTTGATTGATTTGACAAAAATGCTTTGTGCCATGAGCTTCCCCTCGCTTTCGTCACCATCCCTCTCAAGTACAGATTTACAATGATTTACATCATGTACAGATATTTAATTTACAGGTACATGTGTAGATAGAGACACTCAGACAGACACGCATACAATGACATACACGTATGTTGTGGACTTCCGTGAGTATGCCCAATGTTTGTTTAAAGATGTGCGTGAAAAGGGTTCCACTGATTGCCTTGACATTTTGGGCCAGGAGTCCAATCATTATGCGGGAAGTATATCTATGGAGTCCCAGGCAAAGCCAAACAAGTCCTGCGCAACTTGGCGTCCAATCTTCTTGGTGTTTCGCCCGGTTCGCAGATGGTCAGAGGATGGTGCGATCAGATCAAAGCTGCCTAGAATATAATACACATGTTGAATGACATGGGACGTTGGCTGTTTTTTGCAACCACACCAAGCTGAAACATCGCTCGGGCTATTCACAAGAGGTCTTCAGTCGGTCGTGATTAAGCAGTTTTCACTTTAAGATGAATTGGTTTCTGGAAACAGATATGCTTCAACATTACAGGACAACTATTCTGCATCAGTGATACCGTGCCATGCCCCGACAACATTCAGAAGATTCAGAAGTTTCTATTAAGTCTTGTTGATCCCTTTCCTTTCGAATGCCGATTGTCCCTTGAACGACGATGAAGTGTGCTACGTTTAAGACTCCACTGGGGCTCCTTTGTCCGTTTTTTCTTGGGAAGAGATGTTTTACAGTGGGCAGGCAGTTAAATTCAATGGTACATTTGTATATTTTGGATTTTCTGGTGTCCATGTCTATGATAAACTTCCCCAGACTGTTCAATGATTTCCAACGACATCACCACATTACTGAGGGCCAGTGAGGGAAAACCCACCCAGCACGGACAACCTAAGAGGCTTTGTTTGCGCCAGTTTTGCACAGGAATCGGTAGGGCATGGAAAGGCCCCCCCCCAAAAAGTTGTATTTGCAACGCGATGAGTGCAGGTTGGCGTTGGCTAAAGTAGCTGGAGGGAAGTATTTGGGGACAAAGATGGATCAAATGAGTTTAAGTCTAGGTGCGTAGTGAACCGTGTGGCTGCAGGTATTGAGATTGCAACTGGCAAGGTGGCAGCTTGGCTATGAGATAGAATCATGCAACGCACATCAAAGCACTGTGTGCCTATGTATGTCAGTGTATATGTAATATATGTAATTATTTGGGCTGTCAGAAAAGGACAACGGTGAAGATCAAGGCAAGTTGATTTTTCTGTCTATAGTTGTGATGTGGTTGCCCTTGATGACTGCATGTCCCAACAGTAGATTGTAGAGTAGAACACTTTGTGTGGAAGTAACAATTGCATAGAGTGCACAGGGGGTGATGGGGGTGGGATTTCACCATAGCCTTCCTTTTGTGCCATTTTGGCTCAAGGTTGGCTGGTGACCCATTTTTCTTATGGCCAACAGCTGTGCAAGCGGGGACTGTTTGGTTGCCACGCCCAGCGGTTGGGTGATACCGGCTCCGGCCTTGGTGTCATCTGCCGTGGGTGTTTGGTGGCCAGCAGTTTTGTTGTTGCTCATCTACCTCGTAGGTGTTTGCAACGGCTTTTGCTTGTCACGGTTGTGCCGTTGGATTGGTGGGCTTCACTGGCCAACTTGGTGCTTGACTCCATCCGGGGTCCGTGCCCGCTGGTGCATCTTGGTGAGCCGGGCCGTCAACTTCGTGAGAAAGAGACGGTTGGTGAGCTTTGCATTCAGCAACTATCGCAACTACAGCTTGAGGAACACCGACACCTCAAGCCCTACAAATCTCAGGAGGAGAAGGCTTCAAACCACTCCTCTTAGGACCTCTGGTCCTGCAC
>DF239152.1:67460-112881 GCA_000507305.1 Breviolum minutum Mf 1.05b.01
CTACTACTACTACTACTACTACTACTACTACTACTACTACTACTACTACTACTACTACTACTACTACTACTACTACTACTACTACTACTACTACTACTACTACTACTACTACTACTACTACTACTACTACTACTATCATCCTTGGGTAGCTGGTACTACTACACACTACCCACAACCTCATTTTGTAGCCACACACCCATAGTCTTTAGTTGTCCCTTTCAGTCGTAATGAGTTCAGTCCAGTTGTTGTAGGAAGGTACCAAGTATTCCCCGGACCCTTGTGGTCACGAATGTGAAAGGTGCAAGTGATGCAGTTGCCACCAGCAGAGACGAAAAAGACTGGAGACTTGGTGTCATTTAACCAACCATGCAGGAGGAGTCATCAAGTGATGGTGTTATGTTAACTTAAAGATTTATGACTTTTGTTTTAGCGCATTCATTCGCTATCGTGCTGTATAGTCGATGATTTTCCTTTTCGAGTTCGAGCAGGAACGTGGATCGTAACTACTTTTGAGCATTATTTTTTTCAAGAACATATGCAGATACAGTACACAAATACAATCAACATGTGTACGTATATTTATGATACAGGATTGTACGTATGTATTTCTGTGGTATGTTCCTCCCTTCTGGTGCACTTGAACCAAACCCATTATAGTTTTGCAATGTTCTTGAATGGATTTTGTTGAACGATTTTTGAACATACGGCAACATACATGGTCGCAGTGAACCTCTTATATGATATCATAATCTACTCAGTTCATAGATGTCTAGTTACTAGTTGTATGTCCTTGTGTTTTCAAAAATAGAACCCGTCAAATCCCTGAAAACCGTTGGATCTCTCTGAAAACCTTGGAACTTCTTTGTTAGCCCAAAAAGGGCCAGCATTTCACATGCCTCCCAACACGGCTTAGCTAAGGAGATGAGGGAAAAAACACGTCCTCAAGACATCAATTGTTTCTTTTCGGAGGATTTGAGTGGAATCAATGGAACGCGACAGGGTTGAGACAGGTCGGTTTTGAGGGTTGGCTGTTGTTGTTGTTGTTGTTGTTGTTGTTGTTGTTGTTGTTGTTGTTCTTGTTGTTGTTCTTGTTGTTGCTGTTGTAGTTCTTGACTTATAACGCCCTGGAAATGGAATCTAACTGGTTACGGAGGAATCCAACACCTTATTATGAAATGATGTGCGAAATGCCGCGGTTTTGGCAACATGTCTTTACAGCCAAGGTTGCCCAATGCGATGGTTCCCAGTTTACTATCGAATCAATGTTGCCAAGTGATGTTGGATATACAGAACTGAAAATCACGAAGGAATCTGGAAAAGCCAAAACAAGCGTCATGTTGGAAAGCTCGAGTCAAAATAAAATAAAAGCAGATTGTCAAATGTCAAGTGACTATGTCTAGCTTGCCTATATACCAGTAGCTATATAAAGTGAATTTGAGAAGTTTTTTTTCTGTCGCAAAATCAACCCTGTACATCATAGATGTCAGCTGTGCCAGAATCGAGGCTGTTGGATGATTTTCTGAAGCCACCAGAAGAGGCGACATTGGCAGTGAGACTGGTAGATAGTAGTGGATTACCTGTTTGGCTTCATTATATGGCTGGTTTTGTGTGAAGGGTTTGTTTGGTTAAGAGGTTTTTTATGGTTTGTTTAATTGCCTGTTTTTTTTCGTAACCCTTTCTGAACTACAACAGCAAATTGGTGAATTTTTGGTTTTGAATCGACTAGCTCCGGCAGTCATGTTGGTAGTTGATCGGGTTGTTCCATTTAGATCTGTTTTTTCTTGTAAAGAAATCAACAACAAAGATCCATTGATGTGCTTTAGATGAAGAAAAAGATGTTGATGTTGGCGAAATCCTATGATTTTGATGGACCAGTTTTCATCCGAATATGTTCAGGTTGGGTCGAGATCGGACAACGCACGCTTTTACAACATCGCATCATTTGATTTGTTGGTGATGTAATTAGGCGTTTCTTTTTTTGATGCAACAATGGCCTTTGAAGCAGTACATTGTATGTTGATAAGTTGAGGTAGATATCATGTTGGATGAGGTCTCGTTTACTGTTTTGTCTTATTGAGATGACACAAGAACAATCCACCATTTGTAGATGTCCAAACACTTCACAATAGGATCGTTTCGGATTACCATCCCTGATTCTGTACTCATCCATTTGCTTGGCAGTTGACCTAATAACACTCGTCTTGACATTTTCCAGGAGCCTGCACCTTTCCAACCATGCCGTTCTGATAGTTACTTTTGCCTAAAGTCGTCGAACATGGGGGGGGGTCGGAAACGTGGAAGAAACGCTGGCAAGATGATCATATTAGGTACTTGATAATATCTCCTTACAGAGTCTTGGGTTTATGTGAAAATTCAGTCTTTCTGGATGTTTGTTGGGGTTGATGAAAACATAAAAAAGGAAGATCCATTGTACAGATGTATTCCCTAGATTGAAACATGAGTAGTTTCCAAAGCAGGTATATAATGATGTTAGATTGTCCAAACAAATCTCCAAATTAGCAATGTTGTTATTTTTTTAAACCAGCAAATAGATTGTCCAAACAGCGTTTTTCCCCCCCATGACGATCTTTCACGAGGTAAACCGTTACGCCACCTTTTTGAAGTATCCGAGGGCCCATGTCCAATGGACCATGAATTTTGAACAGTCCTTGACAAATGCATGTAGCTACCGGTACAAAGAGAAGCATGTACAGCCTGGATAGATAGGCCCCTGCTGGTGCATGCGAGTTGACACTATAAATGGAGCAGTGATCTCTATGATATCAGTTGTCGACGCATGCACTCCCCCTTATGACCATGAAACCAGAATGTGAAGGTTACATGAAGGTTGCTTTGTCATTCTATGAGGTCAGCTTACATGTCAAATATAAACATCTCAGGAATGAGAATTGATTTCATGCTACATAAATACTATATACGTATCTACATGTAATGTCCACCCTTTTGATTTCGCTACCATTTGCCACCCCCCCCTTACCCTTGCAAGTACATGATGGTCGAAGTGTCGCAAAGAGACCTTCCAAGTTGGTTGCTTTCAACGTTCCAAGGTGATGGAAAGACCGATACCGAGTATCTTGGGCAAATGGACCGAGTTGAGTTCGCGGGCGGGGCGGAGTTTGCGGTCCAAAAAAGGGTTGTATTTCCGATCAAGTTGATGGCATCCCCGAAGCAGTTGTTGTCAGTGATGTGTTAACAGCATGAAGCTGTTTTTACGTTTGATTTGTTTTTAAATCAATCCATATCAGGCATTTGTGTGATTTGACCAGCTTAACAATCGTATGAGGTATGAGTATGAAGGTCCTCTATTGTATAAGAACCTGTTGGCGTAAGATGGAGCAAGGGTTCCCTGTGACACAAACCTTAGTGCATGCATAGTGTGTATTCTTGAGTGTACTCGTATGATATATACCTTGCCCCTCTCTCTCTACTCATAGACTTATCTTGCCCCTCTCCCTCTACTGATATACTGTACATGCACTGTCAATGTATTCACAAGACATTGGATATAAACAACAGGGCCACATATATGATCGATGTTTTTCATGGTCGCGCCCAAGTAGTACGAATATTGCGAGTACCGCTGCGTACTCTTATCATTGACCACCCAGAATGGCATTGGGGTTGTGTTGACCAATTAATGCTGTCTCATTTTTACAATTATACATACACACAATCATACACACACAAAGTCAGTTGAAGTATCCTACTATGCCCGCTTATACTGTCATTACACCTGCCTCAATCGAAGTAGACTTCTCTCCTTGATTCCCAAGGCACCCAAAGATATCAAAGAAGGCGGAAGTTTGGCCTTTTCGGAACCTGGCAGCCACCACTTTCGGGGCTTTTGGGGAAATTTGTGACCAACAAATGTGTGTGTGTGTGTGTGTACCTTTATTTATATATTTATATATACACAGAATGTTCTTCAAAGGTCCACTTCAGCTTCCTAAAAAGACAACTCCTATATACTCCTATGATTTCTTGATATTTGATATATTCTAAATCTCTTGGAATCTCATTATTGTTGTCATTTTCTTTCGAAAACGTTGGGCATGTTTTCTGTTTGGATGAAGCCAGGCTCCCTTCCCCCCATTGCCAGGTTTTAAGTCCCGGCCTTGTCACCAGCGTTTCCTGGTCGGGATTTGAAGGGTGGGATGGTTGGAGAACCTTAAGTGATTTTTATATATTTTTATATTTCAACCCGGAAAGAAGACAAGGTGGAATCTGAAAATACCTTGGTTGTTGCAAATCATCATCAGATTTCATCTTCAACTTTGTGGCTTTATTTTTCAAGATCTCACGGTTGTTGCCTGGGTATCTCTACCATGTATCCATGAGGATTTGATCGAAGAGGTCGGAAGTTTCACGGGACTTGCTGTTTTCGGACCGGAATTTCAAACGTTGATTTACAGGGTCAGGACGGGTAAGAGTAGATGAGTTTATTCCTCCGTTCTTGCCAAGTTGAAGGGGAAGTGCAACATGTTGTAGACTTCGTTTAATGAGCTGTTTTATGTTGGATTCATGTGCGCTACATCACATGCTTTGATTTCTAGAAGAAGTCCTGGCAGGAGCGTCATTTTACATCGTTCTTACATGATTTGGTCGCGTGTTTCATCACCCCAACTCAAATTTATGCGTCACACTCTGTTTGATCTTCTCGGACCATCTCAATCCCTTGCGGCTGCCTGATTGGAATGTCCAACAACAAGTTTGACAATGAGAAGATTTGTAAAGGTAGTGAAATGCACCGTCATAATTTGATGCACAAAGCAACCTTCGGGATGGCATAGGCAAGATATTGGGGCAATCTGCACTTTCTAAAATGTACCTTGAGAAAGCATGAGTGACTCACTTTGGTACGCCAAGCCATTTTTTCCAGCACTGCTAGCTTATATATCAAAGCCTTCTCACATATCTCAGCGGAAGCACCGCAAGTTAGAACACTTGTCATCAATGAATTTAGATACAGTAGAAACTACCTTTTTGAAGGAAGAAGTGGATGAATACAGGCTCACAAAGAATCCAACAAAAGCAAAGATGATACCAGCATATACTAACATTGCTGACAACCCGAAACGCAACCCCTGAAAACTCAGCGACGTCTAAGGACTCTGCGACATCAGGTTTACCTAGAAGTCCCAGACTAAGGTGGCCGCGACAGCAGCTGGAACTGACTGAAACTGGACAGATGATGGGATATATATAATGTTTAGTGTTTGATATGGAGTAACATCAAAATAATGTTGAAACTGGTCTCAGTTTTGTAGGTCAAAATACTATCCGAATATATCCGAATGATTACAATTCAAATCAGTTTCCAGCAAGTCTTTTGGGGAAGTACATATACATCAATGACATAAATGACGCCATCATCATCATCATCATCATCATCATCATCATCATCATCATCATCATCATCATCATCATCATCATCATCATCATCATCGCGAACTACAACCACCTCACCCAACCCTAAGAACGAAATGGTACTTTGCCGGCGAATCCACTGAGAATTCAACCAACAACGCAGGTTGGAGAATCATAAAGATGCACACCAGGATCATCCAGTAGATGGGGGGGATCACGACTCAGAAGTTTGGTAGTTTGTTGAAGGGCTACAATGAAACCAACCCCGATAGAATTGCACCATTAACTTTGTAGTTTTCCGGTCAAGGTCAGCTTTGTCGATTTCTAGCAACCCCCCTTTTGGGATGTGGTTTCCTCACGTAACCGTGGAACATGAAGCTCAAAAAGAGTTTCTCGGTCGCCTAGAAATGTCATGTCGTTGCAGGGACGCAGAGTCAGTGGCCAAGTTGTTCTCCGAGGATAAGACGACGGCGCGGTGTTTTAGAGCGGCGGTGGGTGGAAAGTGGGGAAGATGGGAACTGGGGGCATGACGCTCTTCCAAGATGTTTTATAAAACACGCCATTTAGCCAATTTATAGCTGCGAAACCAGTCGCAGAACACCAAAAATTCACCAAATAATGTATCTATTTGAGTGTGAGAATCGAATCAGTAGAACATGTGACACATTCTATTTGATACAGGATCACCTAGATTAGACAGGTAGGTAAACTGCTGAACCTTTCCTCAACTCAACATCACGAGTTCCTAAAGTTGACGTGATGTTTGGTTTCCTTTAGAAAGGAAAACATGTTCATCTCCTTCATCATTATCATCATAATCATCATCATCATCACAAATTATCAAGCATCAACTATCAATCATATATCAATTATCAACTATGATCATAATCATCATCAGAAATTCTCAATTATCGATGGTCAATTATCAGCATCATCAATGCATCAATCATCAATCACCAGCCGCAGGTGATGATGCGAAACATTCCCAATCGCTATACCTGTGACCTGGATAAATTCATGATAAGCCCCGAAAAAGGTCAGTGTTTTTAATGGTGGTCAGGAGGGTGGGAAATCCCACTTTAATTTGAAGTTGTTGGATGTTTAACTTCATGGTTGATTGGTGTAAACACCTACTAGCTAGGGATGCTTTTTTTTTGTTATTCGAACTTTGGGATTGGGAATTGATATAAAGCAGTGATCACTTTCCCTATATTATCATAAAGTCACTTTGTTCCGGGGTGATCGAGTGAACATGTGCTTTTTGATGGTGAATTGTTCCACCGTGTTTCCAGCGGCTCGTCTAGAGATGTGTTGGAATCCAGCTTGAGAGGACGTGTTTTTGTGGATGGATGTGCAGGGACGTACGGATGGCAATACCTCAATAGTTCGTGATTCGTGATATGTTTTGATGACTATATACACTCCCTAACACTAACATAGCCCCAAAAAATTTGCCATCCCAAAAGTAAACTAGTCTTCCAACCATCCATTTTCCGGGGCGAGAAATGTGAGTTTGAGGAAGGGTACCATATGTTTTGTGTGTAGTTTAGTCATTGCTTGGATTTTTGTCTGGTTTGTTTGGAAATTTCCCTTGCCAACAACAGATGTTGAGAGCTGGTTAGGTTGAACATTTCATGTGTTCCTGAGGGTTTGACATGTCAGTTGGAAAGATGCAATTTGGGGATTACTGGATATTCAAGTGAAAGGCGACAATCATGGTCCAAGAGGGAGGTGCAACTATTACAATGCTATGATCCAAGATAGCTACTTTGCACTGTTTTGTTTGTAAGACAATTTGAGATTGCAAGCAGATGCTGCAGGGTATGCTACTAAATTCGGACTAGAGATATTGGGAGAGCTCACATCCACTTTGGTACTCCTTGAAGCCCCAGAATCCTTTAACTCAGGGAGAATCAGAATCTAAGCGTTTTTTCTAGAGTTATATAAAGTTTAATTTTCTACATTTGATTCCAAGCCGTTTGTCAAATCTTCAGGGCTGGTAAGCCCTCGATCAATTTTCCGAAACAACGATAGGAACGGCTTCTCCCTTGCGAGGTGAAGAACTGTTGAGCGAAGTCATGGTGGCAGGTTTTGATTGCGCGACGCTTGGGTTGCGAAAAAAATAGGGCAAAATTGATGGAAGAATTGATGAACATGGTGATATATGGTGGTTGTAAATATATAGCTTGTGTGGGTGGGGGTCATATAATTATTATATAATGGATATATAGATAGGACTCCAATCGAAATTGGCTTGTAGTTAGATTAATACATATACTGTATATATATATATACTATATTATTAGTATTGATTATACGTACCTGTAAGGTTTGAGAATTCTTATGAACAATTGCTCGAAACCTTGATTTGCTGAAGACATGGCTGCTTTATTTGAGACTGAAGCATGTTTTTTTTTCTGGTTTGCAGTCCACTGAACATGTTGAGATGTTTGTTTGGGTGCAAAGTCATTCAACTTGCATCACAGCAGATGAAGCAAGCTTCCAAGTTGGTCTGTGGCTTCCAATTGCAACGATTCCGTGGAGATATCCCATGGGATCCATGTATGGAATATTTGCCTACATTTCTCCTTGAAGGTGGCTAATTTTCACTCAATGTAGGTAAATGTACCATTCATGGATCCTATCTGTATATGATTTCATAAAGCGATGATCGAATTTCCTATCAGTGTGACTACAACATGGGAATGGGTCAAGCCTCTTTCCAAGCATGGTCAAGTTTGTTTTCCAGCGGAGAGCATTATTTCCAAATGCTATGAACCGCTGTGAATTCAACATGGAAAGTTCGAAGCATCTACAACATGTATGGAACCCTTTGATTTAGGCGTTGCTCTTTTTCGAAATCATGATGTTGCGGGTTCCAGCAGTTCAATAGCACAGGATGCAAGGTCTACGTATGCATGGCCAAGAATTCTATAGATAAATCTCCTTGAACCCCTTCAAGAATCCAGGGCTTCGGCTTGTTTGAGAAACGACACCTCAAACCCGGCAAATGTAGCTCAACATGTTACTCAGCGATCATTTATAAGATTTCAACTTCCCAAACTTGTTGGATCATCTCGGTGAGGTTTGACTTTTTCTACCTACCCATGGATTTTAAGACCAAGCGCAATCGCGGTTATGGCTTCATCAACTTCCACTCGGCGGCCATTGCCAAAGAGCGTCTTGGAAAAAAAAACGAAGAACTGCGGGTGAGTTTGTTTTTAAACGATGGGGGTGGAAGGGTGGTTGGGTTGACCTCTATTAGATCTAGTCCATTAGTCTATATGGTTTGAGAATGCATGCCCTAGTACCATCAAATGTCATAGTATACGGTATATATAGTAGGGAACGCAAACTATGTAATCATGAGTGTAGTTGGTAGCCCAAACACTTCATATTACCTCATGATATGCCTGACAGATCTCTCAAATGGGAGAAAATCAGCCAGTTTAACCAACCCAACCAACCCAACCATAACGCCAACCCACCCAACCATAGCCCAACCAACCCAATCAACTCAACCAATCCAAGGTTTGCCATGGCTTTTCATCGTCGTCAGCTCTCCTTATATTCTTCCAAAAAGATTGTGGAAGTAGCTCCTGCAGTCACACAAGGTGATGTCCCCGTGGTGGGATAGGAAGGTCCTTAGAAAGCTCCATATCGCATAGGATCCATGTATGGAATATTTATGAATATGATTGAATATGTACCTACATTTGGCGTAAATTTCTGGTAAATGTAGGTAAACATACCATACAATGTCATGGAAATGGTGAAATCAGATCGCAATTGTTTCAATTTCTGTTGCCTGCAGCTCCTTGAAGAGTAGACGTGTTTAACATTTGGTAATTTCCTTGGATACTCTTGGGCAAAATGAGATGGTGATTGACTGAAGATTGAACATACATGAAAATGTGGCTTTAAGATTTCAAAACTATAGATAAACCTCCTCCTTGAATTGTGTTTCTCCGTTACTTTGTTTGGTCGAGGATTGATTGATGTTCAATTTAGTAGAAAAATCTATAGATATTTGTTGGTTACTAAATTTTGAAGTGGGGGATGACTGGATACATCACCACTTATGATTATGATTATTATTGATCATGTTTGAGATCATTGGTGTTCCATCTCCATTAAGCGAAGTTGTTTAGTAGCCAAGTGGTTTGCCAAAGTCAACGGAGCTCTAGGCTATGTAGCCAACATGACCAAGTATTTCGAGAAGGATTCCGAGCGGATCAAAAATGTCTCTCGGTTGGTCATAGCTTCATGGAAGACAGAGGTGTTCCGTGTTGTTGTCAAGTGGAAATCTAGGTGGTGGTTTCAAACATGTTTTAAATGTTCACTCCTACTTGGGGAAGATTCCCATTTTGATCAATATGTATTAATATGTTTCAAACGGGTTGAAGCCACCAACTAGTAATTAGGCCGAAACAAACACACCAAACATTGCATTATCAACGAGTCAAACTTTCCACACTTTAGAGTGATAGGTGACCAAAGCATCAACTGTTTGCGTTTTTTGGCAGAGCATCTCTTTCAATCACATGCATGATGATCAAACATACCAGTCTCACTTGATGACTATCAGGATCTTTTAAGATAGATGGATCAACAGGAACAGTGACAATCAGTCAGTGATCCTTTGCTTATTTGATTGTTGGTGTTATCTTGTCATCTTCCTTAAATCTAACAACTTATTGTTCACAGTTTGATTCAAAATGATGTGAGTTCAACGGATATCTTCACGGCTTCCGAAACGCCGAAACGCCGTTGCCGTTGGTTGATTTGCCGAGGATTGGTTCAGACCGATGCTGTTTTCGAAGGGTTCCTGAATTTGCAGCTCCAACAGGAGATGCTGCTGTGCTGAATCCTTGGGGAGAGGTGAAGGTTTATTATTAATGGTGGATTTCTTATGGCCTAACAAGTAACAAGATTTAAGGAGGACTTGTTTCATAGCTACATGTTGTTGAATGACCGCAGTAAGCTGGTCGTTTATGTCCGTGGATTCTACTGTTTCGACGTAAACATTGGTTGCTCAAAATATATTAAAAGACCATGACGTGATACAGGTTTGTTCCACGGAGCAAAGGGCTTCCCGGAAGTTTTTTGTTGTGTAGCAAGCGTTGGTTCATAATCTTTACATTCGCTCCACTTCTCCTCGGTTTTTCAGCTTGTGTTGTTCGATAGCAGCGCACCACGCGCAGCTGACCTTTTGTCCGATGGGCCGAACAATGTCCTTGGTTGACCTGGTCACAAGAGCCGAAAAAGGCAATTTCCTAGGGATGTTTAGCAGGATTTCGACAAAGTCAGGAAGGTTTCATGTTTTCACTTTCGGATTTGTGGTATACAATAAGAGTGCATACTGTAACGACCTTAGAGGGACACACCCCGTGTCAAGGTGACGACCTTAGAATACATTTGAGTACGGTAGAGGTTTGAGAAGTGCACTGGATGTTCGTTTCTTGATATAAAATGATATAAACAACAGTTGATTGTGTATTGTATTTGAGATAGACCGGGAGATACTAGGTTTCCTTTCAACGCTTTCACCTACCGGTCTCGATTTGGATTTGATGGTTAGCCAAGGCTATTTGTTCAAACGTTCGTGCATGATCTGAATTTGATTCGAACCAATTTGGCAACCCCATCGCCGCACTGGGGATTTCTGGTGGCCCAAACATGTGAATCGGAGGTTTCACGTTTCACACCCCCCGAAAAATATGCACTTCTGTGAGGTTCCAGGGTAACCTTTCCATTTTGGGAAAAACACTTGAGATCTTTTGGAGCAAAATTATGTGACATATATTTTTGAAGACATGGCTTCCACTCCAGTGTAGCGCCTGGGGCTCCCGTTCTCATCCCTGCATGCTTTTTCGCCGCAACAACGGTGCCTTCATGCCACGGGCGGACGCCAGGGGTGCACGGGAGGCCCTCGTTAATCCTGGCTGAGGAGCCAGTTACATTCAGGGAAAGGTCGAAGATTCAAAGAAACTCCCGAAATTTGATATATCAGTCATGAATCTTTCAGGATGTTCAAAAAAACACCTTAGAACATGTCGTTCTTCATCTAATTCACTAGTTTGAAAGCGGGGAAGAAGACTATATACTATCATGTAATGCTATTTTTCATAGATGGTTCCTGTTTATGGGGGAGGTTGCAATCATTTGTTGACCCTTTTCACCTTTCCCTATATGCATGATCCAACGTTCCAGCACGGAGCGTTGACCGAACGACTCCCGATTTCATTGGACGACCTCGACGGCGGAAGAACGACAAGTTGTTGAGAAACTTTGTGGACCATTGAATCTCAAAAGGGTTGGGTGAGAGAAAAAGCTATACCCATCCCCTGAAACGAACATGACAGTTCGCCGCTCAAAATGGGCCGCAATACCCAAAAGGAAAGTAGTAGTTTCTCCGAAACCACTAACAGTTCAGGGGCGAACTGTTAGTTTCAGGGAGGGTATATCTATGTGTTGCCTGAAAATAGTGATTTATATGATAATGATAGAGAACCTCTAAAGATTTAGGTTTTGTGTGACCATGGTAAGGAGCACTTCAACAATGAATGACGTGATTTTCAGTCTTCTTCTGTAAGATACTTGGCCATAGGTTTTGCTAGTTTCTGATTGGAAACTCGTCAATAATAAAACACATGAGTCTTACCATGTATGTGAATATGAACCACCTTTCCTGCATTACGGCATCCTAAGGACTCCATGATGTAGGAGAATTTCCTGCGGTTTACTTCGAATACTGTAGCGCATTGTTGAGGATCTCAAAGAACATCATGACATTCATCATGTATGTCAAACATCTCACCGGTGTTATGTTGAGATGTCAGAAGCAATAGATACTTTATAGCACTAGATTCTGTCGTTGATCATGCTGGTATTCAAGAATCAACTATCCAATCAAGGTATTCCTAACTATGCACAACGTTCGACAAACATTTCAAAACATTTGTTTGCACTATTATAAAGGCTGTTAACAGTATCATTCTTAACCATTTTTTGAAATCGTGTCCCGTCCCTCGTATACTGATCACTAAAAACATGTAAAAAGTGGCATATATGCACATGTATAGTATCATATCTCCGACCTCCAACTGTTAGAATGTACCGTTTTCCATGCATTTTTTTGGACCTTAGGTGCTTGGCCAGCCCGTCGGTCGTGTTAGACGATCTGCGACCTTGGAAGATGTCCTCGACGTCAACCGTCACGGATGGTTTGATGTTGGAACGTCATGGAAGATGGCATGTCAAGGGTACTAAGTTGATTCTATCTTTTCCTTACAAAGAGGCATAAAGCAACGTGACATGTGTGACTAAGTAGCGTTTGCAGCTAAGTAACATATATATATATATATTTGTCTAAGTAACATTTGCAGCTAAGTAACAATTGAGGCTAAGTAGCATTTGTGTCCAAGTATCATTTGTGGCTAAGTAACATTGGCAGCTATGTATTATTTGCGGCTAAGTAGCATTTGTGGCTAAGTAACATTTGAGGCTAGGTATCATTTGCGGCTAAGTAGCATTTGCAGCTAAGTAACATTTGTGGCTAAGTAACATTTGCAGTATCATTTGCAGCTAAGTAACATTTGCGGCTAAGTAACATTTGAGGGTAGCATTTGTGTCGAAGTATCATTTGTGGCTAAGTAACATTTGCAGCTAAGTAGCATTTGTGTCCAAGTACGATCTGTGGCTAAGTAACATTTGTGGCTAAGTAACATTTGTGGCAAAGTATCATTTGCAGTATCATTTGCAGCTAAGTAACATTTGCGGCTAAGTAACATTCGAGGTTAAGTATCATTTGCAGCTAAGTAACATTTGTGGCTAAGTAACATTTGTGGCTAAGTAGCATTTGTGTCTAAGTAACATTTGTGGCTAAGTAGCATTTGCAGTGCCATTTGCAGTGTCATTTGCAGCTAAGCAACATTTGCGGCTAAGTGACATTTGGGCTAAGTAACATTTGTGGCTAAGTTGCATTTGCATCTAAGTAACATTTGTGGCTATTTGTGTCTAAGTAACATTTGCGGCTAAGTAGCATTTGCGGCAAAATAATTTTGGCTAAGTAACATTTGTGCCTAAGTAACATTTGCAGTATCATTTGCAGCTAAGTAACATTTGCGGCTAAGTAACATTTGAGTCTAAGTAGCATTTGTGTCCAAGTATCATTTGTGGCTAAGTAACATTTGCAGCTAAGTATTATTTGCGGCTACGTAGCAGTTGTAGCATTTGTATCTATGTATCATTTTCGGCTAAGTAGTATTTGTGGCTAAGTAATATTTGTGGCTAAGTAACATTTGGGGCTAAGTAACATTTGCAGATAAGTAACATGTGCGGTCAAGTAACATTTGAGCCGCATTGATATTTCTGACTAAGTGGCGTTTGCAGCTAAGTAACATTTGTGTCTAAGTGACATTTGTGTCTAAGTAACATTTGTGGCCAAGTACCGTTTGCGGCTAAGTATCATTTGCAGCTAAGTAACATTTGTGTCTAAGTGACATTTGGGGCTAAGCAACATGTGGGGCAGGTATCATTTGCCGCTAAGTATCATTTGCAACTAAGCAACATTTGCAGCTAAGTAACATTTGCAGCTAAGTAACGTTTGTGGCTAAGTTGCATTTGCGTCTAAGTAACATTTGCAGTATCATGTGCAGCTAAGTAACATTTGCGGCTAAGTAGCACTTGAGTCTAACTAGCATTTGTGTTCAAGTATCATTTCTGGCTAAGTAACATTTGCAGCTAAGTAACATCTGCGGCTAAGTAACATTTGCGGCTAGATAACATTTGTGACCAAGCAACATTTGCGGCTAAGTGACATTGTGGATAAGTATCACATGCGGCTGAGTAGCATGTGTGTCTAAGTAACATCTTTGTCTAAGCATCATTTGCTTTAAGTATCATTTGCAGCTAAGCAACATTTGCAGCTAAGTAACATTTGTGGCTAAGTAACATTTGTGGCTAAGTAACATTTGCAGTATCATTTGCAGCTAAGTAACATTTGCGGCTAAGTAACATTCGAGGTTAAGTATCATTTGCAACTAAGCAACATTTGCAGCTAAGTAACATTTGCAGCTAAGTAACATTTGCGGCTAAGTAACATTTGTGGCTAAGTATCATTTGTGGCTAAGTAACATTTGTGGCTAGGTAACATTTGCGGCCGAGTAACATTTGTGGCTAAGTAACCATGTGTTGCTAGGTAGCATTTTGTGGCTAAGCAGCATTCAAGGCTAAGTAACACTTGTGGCTGAGTATTATTTTCTGCTAAGTAGCATTTGCAGTATTATTTGCAGCTGAGTAACATTTGCGGCTAAGTAACATTTGAGGCTAAGTAGCATTTGTGTCCAAGTATCATTTGTGGCTAAGTTACATTTGCGGCTAAGTAACATTTGTGTTGAACGCACAGTTGTGGCTAAGTACGTGTCCCAGCAACATTGGTGGCCAAGTAATATTTCATGGTTTGGATTAAAATTAACAATTTATTTGTGGGCAAAGTAAGATGTTTAGCGGCTACTAGCATGCATTCCAAGTTGCATTTGTGCCAATGAAAACTTGTCGCTATGAAGCAGCTGTGGCCCCCGTCGCATTTTCGCTCATTGCATGACATGGTGGCAAAGTAGTAAGCGTCTGCGGCTCAGCAACATGTGTGCTGAGGGAACATTTGTGGCTAAGCTGTACTTTTCGCGGTCTTTGGACAGTTTAGATCAGACACCATGCAGGTCATATCGGCAACTTTCCTAAACCCTACAACACACTACTTGCAGCATAAGTGATACGGATCCTTTCCATGTGGCCAGTAGTATAATGCTAATGTTTCAATTTTTGGCTAGCAGAAATCCAGCAAAAATCAACATGACCTTCCAGCCATCGAGAGACTTCACGGTTTGCTTCGTTAGATAGCATCGGGCCAATATCGGCCACCTCAGTGCTTTTCACCGGCCACCAGTGCAACGGCTAAAAAATTCAGCTTGGCGGCTTTGAAGGGTGCGGAATGGGAGGCATCACTTGAGCAATGAAAAAAACCATAATTATGTTATGTGGGAATAATTATTAAAACCCATTAGAATGGAAGGCAAGTGGTTTATCATAATCCCTATTATCATAACCTTTATTATCCAATTCCTATGTTCCAATGGTTTATTATCATCCCTATGAAACAACTGGTGTAATGGAAAGTGGAAAGGGTTTTCTTTTCCGAACCTCGATGCGGATGGGTCCCCAAAACCGCTGATTTTCAGGCCTTGCACCGCAACGTGTTGCGGATGCAACGCTCCATCCCACGGCAACATGGTGAAGAAGCGTCGGGAAATGCCCAGATTTGTTACAATGGATGTTGGTGGAGGTGGTGATGGTGGTGGCTGGGTGATATTTGGTGATCTAAATTCATATCCCGCACTTTTCAATTTGTACCAGGTGACTACCTTTAATTGGAGGTTTAATTGGTACATATTGGTACATATTGTCAGCTTCACAGTGGATTTTTTGCAAATCCATGATACTTCAAGCCCATCAATGTTGGATTGACACTTCGAGGTTTCACCCTTGGAAGCAGTGTTCACATCTCGAATCTACACCCTGGAAGATTAACATGGAACCTACAAATCACCCATTTAGAAAGGGCAATGATCTTCCAAACCCCTATGATTATGTTCCATGTTGATCTTCCAGGGTGTAGAATCTAGATGAAGCGAACTTTTGTGTTGCCCAACTTCTCGTTTTTTTGAGGGTGGAACATTCACGATTTCGCTGTCCCAGTCAGGTGTTACGTCTACTCTTTTGGGGGTGGTGTATATAACTTGGAGTTACTCATGTCCGAGGTTGAAGTTTGAATTTTACATATGTGGGAATTCCTTTACTTGTCTCTATATTATGTGTACTGTATATATATATATATCTATTATATGGTAGTGATTAAATGATAGATACAAAAGTAAACAACTCCAATTTTCTCCATCTCATTCCAGCAACTGATGCATGAAACTCAGTTTCCTTTGTTGAATTAATGCTACTTATCGTTTGCTTTTGTCGGTTTTCTCCGTAACCGGGGAATGATGATTGGTTCAAATATTGGGAGGCGAATTACATGGGGATTGCCAAGGCCCACGTCGCCAATGGCACGATCCTCTCCACGATCCTCCCCACGTTCGGCTAGCGATGGCTCGCCAGTAGGGAGGTATCATAGAGTGCGGGTGCTCGGTATCAGTGTGATGAGAAGGATGAGGAGGTTTCACCCCCGGAAATTTAACAGTTCGCCCCTGAAAAATGATTGTTGGAAGACGATCCTTTCCTTTTGGGTTTCGGCTTATTTTGAGGGGCGAACTGTTAGATTTATGGGGTGTATTGTTTGTTTCTTGGATTGAAATGGGATAGATATCCTGCAAGACGGTTACTTTCATGTTTTTAAAGTTCCGAGTCATATGAAATCGTCATGTTCAGGTTCCATGGTGGTTAAACGTGCACCAGGAAACAAGATGTGACGGGCAATTTCCCACTATAAGGCTTTACTGGAGCCCCAGAAGCCTGAAATCAGTGGACCCTGGAAAGTAGATACTGTTCCGATGTATCGGTCTGTGCTAATGAAATTACCTTTCAAGGGTTGTGTCATCTTTTAAGCTGATGTATGAGTACACTCATATGAATGTTCCATCGTGACTCTTTTGGGTAAAACCAATGGATTGAATTGGAGACTTCCTTTCTTGCATATATACACTACTTATCCAGAAAACAGGAACGCCAAGGTTTGGCTATAAACTAGCTACAAACGTAAACATGAAAATCATCCAATAGGTACATCAACTTTGAGGCACAGGGGGTGGGGTAACTTTTTTCTGACTACGAAGGCTGGGATGTGAAGATCTGAATTGTGCAGGGCAATCTCTGTCATGATGTGCTGTTGTTTCAAAGGATCAAAGGATCATGAGTGGATACCTAGCTTGGAGTATAGATTGCATAGGTTTGAACTTGAATATGTATGTATATATAAATGTACATTACAGTATACATGCATGTAGATTGCATAAACGTCAAATACATTCTCCGCTTCAGCGTTGATTGAATGAACAGGTGTCTTTCGTAGCAAGAAAACGGATCACAAAAAATAGGAAACATTGGAACCATTTGCTAGGTGATGGTTTTAAAGATTTTTTTTATGTTCACCCGAAGATGATCCAATTTGACGATCATATTTTTTCAGATGGGATGGTTGAAACCACCAACTAGTTTGTATCAACCCATACCGTTGGTGCTTCTACTGAGGTGAAATTGGAAATTGAGGTGCAATTAGCGGGGAGGGTTGGGGTTTCCTAACATGGGCGAATTTTTTTCAAGTGACCTTCCGAAGAATCGAAGGGAAGATATCCAGGGGTGAATCTGAAGATTTCTGCTGATTGTTTGTTAAGGGAATTTTGAGGGAAAAAGATGTGCAAGGAAGAGTGGGAAGGGAAGATGCACCTAAATTGACAATCATCGTTTTTCACTGTGCTTCAACCACAGTAGCATTTGATTATGAACCATACTGTTGATGCTTCAGAAATCTTAAACAACCACCTGGGATGGTGGTAACTGTATAACAACCTGTAAATCATGGGGATATTTACCATATCAACTGGTGAGTTTGCCGGAGGTCGTGAAGGCTACTGACCTTCCAGAAGCTGCCATCTTAGCGACGTGCCTTGTGGGCGAAAATGTGTCAATATGGGGGTGTCCTAAAATTCCCAGGTTTGCTCAAGATATGGGTGTTTCCAAAAATAGGGTTACCCCCAAATCATCCATTTTAATAGGGTTTTCCATTAGAAACTATCCATTTTGGGGTACCATTATTTTTGGAAACACCCATATATCTCATTTTCTTTTGGGGGGAAGTGTCACCTAATCGTGAGACACAGCTGTATATATTGTCTAATAGTTTTAAGTGACACCAAATAGGAGGCAAAACGTTTATTTCTTTGACACTGGAGAATCATTCAACTTGCCTGGGCCGGTTTGAGTGCAAGGGCATAGAGTTGTTCAAAAAAAATGTTTCGACAAAGCAATCTTTAAGTATAGGCCTTTTGTTCAACAGTTTTGGAGCATCTTGAAGGGATTTCTTGGATATGATCTTTGATAATCTTTGGATAGCACGAATAGTAATAAACGTTATATCAGAAATATTCAGAAATCAATTTTTAATTGGAGTATGTCTGTAGGTTCAATCTTATTCATCAATCTAAACCTGCCAAGAATCTGTATTTTAAACCATCCCCAAGCGGATTCGACATCCCCAAAAAGTCTCAGGTGCGATCCATATGTCGTGGTGAGCATCGTGGATGGGAACCCCTTGCAGGATGCGAAAGCTCTAAAAGGCCGATTGGATGGATGGCAAGTTGGAAAGGTTCATGGATGTGGCTATGTATCAGAAATACCTCAAATCATCCATTTTAATAGGGTTTTCCATCATAAACCATCCATTTTGGGGTACCCCAATTTTGGAAACACCCATATAACTAGCTGGTGGTTTCAAATATTTTTTAATATTCACCCCGAAAATTGGGGAAGATGAACCCATTTTTACTATATCATATTTTTCAATTGGGTTGAAACCACCAACTTGTGGCTATGTATCAGAAATACCTCCAACCGATGGAACCAGGGGCCCGGTGGTTTGGATTCCGATTGGATTCCCCGAAAAATGAAAAGGGATCGGGATTCTTAGGGCTATCCCGGATGAATCGTAAACCACCGGGATCCAACCACCAATTAAACCATTGGTTGATACCCTCCCTGAAACTAACAGCCAAAGGTTGCGAAAATAGGCAAAAGGACCCAAAAAGAAAACGATCGTATTCCAACATCCATTTTCAGGTGCAAGAAGTGTTAGTTTCAGGGAGGGCAGGTCATTTGCCACATGATTTTAGGGGAAACGCACATGAAAAGTCACAGATGTTTTTTTTGAACACTGTCCGCTGGGAAGCGATGGAGTAGGACGTTGTTGTTTGCTCAAAAGCTTGGCATTCTAAGAAGTGAGACAAGTTCATGGGGGGAAAAGGTTTCTCAAAGATTCCGCAGAAAGGTTTCACAATCAACCTGGTTATATTTGGTCATGGTGTCCTTCCAATGTTCCCTCTGAGCCTCTAGGAAATAGAGGGAGGGTGTGGAAGGACGTAGGAAGTTGTTCAATCCATGTCTTTGAGGTGTAGCCTCCAGTAATCTAAAATGGAAAAATGTCATCTTCTATGGTTTTTCAAAATTGTATATAGATGTATGTATTGTATATATATGTATATATATATATATATATTCAATATATCTATATATATAATTTTTTTATACATGTATACACACTGTATTGAATACATATACACTATATATACATATCCGTTAATATCTATATTTGCATACTTATATATACACAGCATTTTAATACTGCATACTGTAGTACTTCAAAAGAACCACCATCAACATTGCNATATAATTTTTTTTATACATGTATACACACTGTATTGAATACATATACACTATATATACATATCCGTTAATATCTATATTTGCATACTTATATATACACAGCATTTTAATACTGCATACTGTAGTACTTCAAAAGAACCACCATCAACATTGCGTCACCTCTCTCAGGTTGGTATGTTGTCAGTACTAAATCAATCCCTTTTTTGCCAGATGACCCGGGAAGATGTTCCAACCTTTGAAGATTCAAGAGTCATATATATCCATATATATATATTTTTTTTTTTTTACATATGGAAACATACATTTCGGGTTGGGGTGCCTTCTCCGCTCCAAACTCGCATCCATAAATACATGCTGACAGATTTCGAAGATTGGCGAGCGCTTCACGAACAATGGAGTGGACAAACACGGGTGATTCAGGTTGGGGGGTTGATGATGGATATATGGATATTGTTGAAGTTGGGCATGTGTTTGTTGTGGGTGATTTCAAGCAAGACAGTCATGTATAGTCATGGTTAATGATGTTTATCCTGAAATTTGGACGGATTATCATCTTATACGTGTGTGTACTTGAGAATCTAGAAACTAAGACTTTCCTGATCCAAGTATCATCTCAAGTGTGTGCCCGACTTAGATGTTTAGTTCTTGTCATGCAGTAAAAATGCCTCATCACCCATTGGAGCAAGCTTCTTTCTTACATGATTGATGAAATTCTGGGCAAAAAAACTGTAGGAAACTATAACAGCTTCAAGAAAATACAAAACCAGAAGGATCTGGGTCAGGTATAGCCTTGATATTCCTTCAGGTTGCTTCATGTTCATTCCCCAGCTTTGAAATTGCAACAAGAAATAAACCAACATGATGATTGATGCGCATCAAACTCTTGAAGGTTCTTCAGGTAAACCTTGAATGACATGGGTCCTGTGACTGGCCCCGCTGCCAGGGCACTAAAGATCCTGACTTCCGGGCACGGTTTAAGGCCGAGGTGCGCAATCGAGACACTTGGATGAGACACACTGAAGGGGCCTGAAACTTTTGGAAGAGTCATGCAACAACCAAGTCATAGGTATGGTATAATGGCGTTGCATGAGATCTCAAGAATGAATATGTTTACTAGTGTAAGATTGCTTGATGATGAGTATCATTCTGCATTTCACACTAAATAATTGACAAGCGATTTATATATCTACTTAGAGTATAACTGCACACCGCAAACGTTTTGCACGCAAGGCTGTTTTTCCCTTGCAATGCTGACTCAGGAAACCACACACATTCATTTCAGATTGCTCGACCAGGCAAGGCGAGAAAAAAACACGGTGGAGCCGGTAGTTTTGATGTCGTTCCATGGGTGGGGGAGCTGTTAGTTCCGGGAAAGAACAGCGAATATATGCTCATATGTACGATTCATGATTCCATTATCCTGTAGGTCCTTATATAAAGAATTTGCAGAAACTACACTTAGTAATGGTAGCGCAAGTGTTGAATAGTTACTGTAAAATGTGGTAAGAATCCATCCTTTGCTTGAAAAAAGTCAGTATATGATCCAAATCCCAAAAACATGTTCATTTGATAGAATCCACCCTTGGGTATCATCCATGGAATATTCAATTCACCGTTCATTTTTTAGCCATGGATGATACCCCTAGGATGACTTGACTTCCGCTCAGCAATAATCTTCCAGGACAGCATTGCTCACGCCGATCGTGACATCGGACAGGTGTGGATCTGTTTTTGTTAAATTGGAGTTGAGCGGAGTTTAACAAACAGCTCTTCAGGGAGTCTTATTTACTACCAATAGGTTTCCCGCAATCCGGCCTTATTTAACTCTTACTTCTAAGGGAGGTAAGTAACCCCGGGCGTTAGGGCAGGAACGTTGCGCCAGACCAAAAACCGGAGGCCGTTTTGCCCTTGCAAGATCTCTTCGACGATTCCTGGGCGGCTGTGCGGGCTGTGGCTTTGAGGTGAGGAAGGAGAAGAATGAAGTGAGGTGGTAACTTCAGGGTGAAGGGTGAAGGTTGATGGTTCAGAAATCCGGTAAACCTCACGTGAGTTGAGGTTGGTTTGGTAGAAATCTACCATTATTTACAAGGTTTTGAATCCATGCCAGTTTGAAAATACCCCAATCCCAAAAGGAAAAGGATGGTATTCCAACCATCCAGGTCCTCAGGTTTACCCCTGGGATGTTTCGCGTAGCTTCCGGGCATCCTTGCCGAAATGTGTCCAGGCCGATGGATCGCAAGGATGCATCAGCTTGGGCAGCCATTTCCAAAACACGTTTGCACGTCACTTGGGGCAAAATTTGGACCAACGACGTTTAGTTGGGAGGTGAAACTGGAAGGGTTTACCCCCCCACCGAAGTTGAACAGGAATAGCACCTGAAAAGTTTAACAGTTGGCCCAATAGGAAAGGATCGTCTTCCAATTTTTCCAGGGCGAGCTGTTAAACGTCAGGGGTGTACACCAAAGATGGTTTGATTCTTTTTTTTGGGATGAATGTTTGAATGTTGCAGGATCTCGTGTTGAGTCATTGAAGCACAAGCATGATGAAGTTGCATATCCCCATACATACACACATGGGCAAGTTCTCACAACGCTCGACCTTAGCAAGACCATAGTTCAAGCATGGCAAACTGGGTAAGATGACATGCCTATGCCAGATGAGTGAGATAAGAAATGGCCATATGGCTCAACATTAGGTTGCCGCAAAGCTGATGACAATCGGCAATTAGGCAAACTCATTTTGGGGGTTCAATACCCATTAATCATTAGATTATATTACATTATTCATTTGGGGTGAATGAAACACCTATATATACAAATGTATGGAACATTTGAAGGAGTTTCCCCTTTAATAGTGCATTGTTTGGGTTGGTTATTCATCATGACCCCGAGCCAACCCGAGCCAAACCTTGGGATCTATTGGCAAACACCACGGCCTCAGGTTGCTGTGAATTGGGAAGGTATCCTCGGAAAGGTGAAGAGTGAGGAACAGCTACGTCACTTGGTGCGAAGAAGTCGGCCGATGATGACCTTGAGACCTTGGGTTGTTTGTGTTTTTTTTTGTTTGGAGCACCCATTTCCAGGGTAGTGAGAGTTAAAAACCAGGAAAACCAAACCATTAAATACCCAATTAGTTAATTAGTCACTGTGTTTTTGTTGTTTCTTCACCAATTTTCCCAGGGTGACGAATTGTAAATCTACCGGATTCCGCATGGTCAATTAAAAAACACCTTTTGGATCCAAAACTCAAACTCGACATGCAGGGGGTTTGTTGTTGTTTTTTTGTGTTTCACCGTTTGTTGTTGTTTTTGTTGTGTTTTAATGTTTTTTTTGTGTTTTTGCTTCGTTTCTGGGGGGATTAGTCGGTTTGGTTGGTTGTTGTTGCTTGTTGTTTTTTTGTTTTGGGAGAAATTGTGGTGCGAAATAGTTAAGGTTGAGTTCGAAGTATGCAAGAATTTGAGGATGCAGATGCTGTCAAGCTGTTGCAAGATGAACATTGAAAAAAACTGGTTGGTAAGGGTTTCTGTAGTGGATCATACTACCCAGGTATGTGGGGATTACAATAAACTAGTATAAGGATGCCTATTAAACAACCAGTGTAATGGACGGTAAGAGGCTTTTTTTCTTGGCTTAGGTGGTTGGACTTGGCAACCTGATTGGTAACCTACTTGATGGTTTCCTCCCTGAACCATCTAATGGGATGGGAAGATCCCCATCATGAATTATCTTCATCCTCATCCGGATCCTCATCTTCATCCTCATCCGGATCCTCATCTTTATCATCATCATCATCATCATCATCATCATCATCATCATCATCATCATCATCATCATCATCATCATCATCATCATCATCATCATCTTGCTGATAATCATCGTCCCGATCATCAATCATCATGAATTATCATCATGAATCATCATCCTCTTTCCAGTTGACTCTCTTTCTTCCAGATGTGATAGGTGCAGCTGGCAAATGGAAGGCTGCTGGTGCCCATGCCAAGCGGGCTGTGCGGAAAGGCAAGCAAGAAGACAGTGAAGGTGCCAAAGTGTTTTGGTTTCTTCGGAGTGCTCGCTCCCATGATTCTAAAACCAACTCTTGACCCCGTTGAGGCTTTATTTAGCTAAGCAGTTCCTGTAGATCTGTAGTAATATACATATATATATATATTTTTATATATATATATATACAGTACTATAGGTAGTTTATCGACTATTTAGTACTATTTATATTACTCTATATTATCGTATACGCATGTATGTATATATATACATACATGATTGTATATGCATAAATGCCGTGAAGGGTACTTACAGTGAAGGGTATTTACAGTTCTTCTACATCCCATCTGGTGGCCGCCGGTTTTTTTCCATTCACTCGTCAGTATCGAAGGCATTCCAGTGTCTTCATGGAATTGGTCGATGGAACTGGTTGAAGGATAGGTAGATGTCAAAAACATCCAGTTGAAATGGCATGAAATATACTTGCGTATTCAACTGTATTGAAAAGACCTGTTGGTACAGATTTGATTAATGAAGAGTTGGAGATACATATAAAGAAGCTGTTCTTAGATATATTTACGAGTGCAGCGTGCATTTCAACCGCCACTTCTGGGAGAGTTCCAAAGTTGCTGTCTCAGAGGCGGACTTTTGGACTTCTTCGGCTGAGAGCAATGCATCGACGAGTTTTCCTGGCGAGATCGGTTGTGGTGGATGAAAAACTCCTTGGACGTGATGGCGGAAATGGATCCCATTGGTATCATGCTTGGAAGACAAACAACGTTTGGAGGGCTATTCCCATTTTGATAGAATCAAGAAGGTCATTTTGATGTCCCTTGCCTCATTGCATTTAATGTTTGAGGGGGAGCTAATGTTGGACGCAGGCGTTTATGGCCAGCAAAATAATCAAACATATGCTGCATATACTTGGCACAAGAACAATGTCATTAAAACAAACGTCTCATTTTTTCCAAACAAAAAATACACCTCCGTCATATCCATTGATCCTGGAATCTTTAGTAATTATAGAATGTGCAAGTAATCAATGAACTGTTGGAGGGGTAAATTCCGAAAGCTCCCCACCCACCATCTACCAACAAAAATTTCCAGAAGGAATCCATTGAAAGTGTGAAACCGCCGCATGAATAGAGGAAAAGAATCAATACAATCACACTTCCATATCTTTATTTTGGTCTGATACATCATGATTGATTTGTATGAAAGGAGTAAGGAGCTAAATTTCACCTTCCAAAAAGGGTGTTGATAACATCTGAGGACACTTGAAAAAAGCCAGCCGCAGCCGCGACTATCTGGTTTTTGGTGACTTACAGCTCACATCTACGAGGTGGGCCGGGCCAAACGTGAAAGGAACAAACCGGGGTGTTTTGAGTGTTTCCTTCCCCGAAAAACTTGGGACTTGGGCATAAACACAATCCACAGAAGACAACCATGTGTTCTCCTCGAATCCCTTTGAAACAGTACCATGGGTTCAAACAAACCAGTTTTTTGTTGAAATGATCAGGCACTCTCGATATAAGGGCAGAAATGACAAAACTAATTCGAACCACTCCGGCAACATTTAAAACAACACACATATTATCGCATTATTATGTTTAATATTTCACATATTTCACTTTTTATTTTCTATTCATGTGCAAAAATGTGGGAATGTGAATTATATCATGAAAACTGTCGTTCGAATCAAAGAAAATGCATAGCAAAGGCTGCATTTACGTTGTCAAGAAGTCTTGATTAAAGAGATGATGGCACCACACTCTCGGATGGATGCACCACCCCACGCTGCAGGACCAAAGATCAGACGAAACGGGCATGCCGCAGGGAGCGTGGAGCACCTTTGACCGTTGGAATCCTGCAGTGACAGAAAAACAGTTTCAAGCGCAGTCGTTGTGGAGGATTTGAAGTTTTGGGATATTTATTTGATACCATCATCGAAGGAACCACTTTGGTTGATTCATTTTCGCGTTACAATTTGGGTTCAAACCACCAACTCACGTGTGAACGCGAAAAAAAAAAATCACGGAATGGCCAAAGCCTGATGCTTGATAATTGACCGGTTGGCAACATCGTTTTCAACAGATAAAATCCGGTTGGAAACAAGGCCAAGCAACACTTTGCGACACAATTTTGGCATTTTGCTTACTTCAAAAGTAAGCAATGGATCTTTCTCGCCGCCTTATTCTAAGGGTTGCAAGCATTTGCCTCTGATGTGTGTGTTTTTTTTTTCTGATAGTCAAATGAACATATTGACAAAGAATAGGTATGGACCATGGATATATAGATAAGAACAAACCCTAGGATTTCAGCTCGTACTGTTACGGCACTTTCGGTTCTTTTAAGCTCCTTGACCCCTTTGGTTCCCAGCGGGAAATCATGTGTTTTCGAGACCGCGGGTCCCTTGCCCTCGCAGGTGGTCAAGGAGACCATTTTGACGGATTGTTTTGCCTTAGATGGGCAGAGTGCCAAGGACCGACCTGGGCCCCATGGACTGGTGACGGTTCTTTTTGTTTTGGTTTCAAAGGAGGTTTCATAGGATATTGAATAGAAAGGTTGAAGAGATGTACCTTGAGGATTCAAAAAGTGAAGTTGGAGGTGAAACTGAACAGCTGAATATGCATACTTGCCACGTACCTAAAGATCATTGACCGTTAAAAAGATGGGATGATTGGAACACTAGAGGCGACAAATTAATGGCCTCTTTCGCACCCGATTGTAAGATATGTAGAGGCATAAAGAACAAAATACAGTACATTTCTGAACCTGTTCCTTCCAATCGATCATTTTTGGCAAACAAACAAATCTTGGAAATCCATGGATTGTTGCACGGCAGGAAGCCACTCGACGCTTGAGAGACGAGCCACGGAAACTGAAGACCAATGAGTTGGTTCAGGTGTGAATGGGTCACGGTAATTTTCCAGGGTTTCAACCTCTCCCACAACGAAGGGACCTTGTTTTTGGAATGGAAGGTGCTTGGTGGTCTGACCAGAAACTGGGAGATGAGGTGTCGTCGTGATGTGCCACTTGACCTGATCCTAAGTCACTACAGGTGATGTTTCTGTTTTTATTGGTGCTTGGTTATCACAGTTTTTTCAGGTGTTAAGGCTTGATAGTAAGCAGCAATCCAGGGGAAAAAAACCACCAATGTAATTTAGCTTGGTGAATTATCGTAGTTTACGCAGATGATAGTTCTGGTTTGGTAAGTGTCATAAGGAACCCAAGAAGGTGTGGCTTGTCGGAAACATAACTACGATAAATTCCAAGATATCCAAAGCAAAAGTTATTTATGTTGCCCGGAAATCCAAGACTGCTAAAATAACTATCCCCTGCTAGTTGAACGTTGAAAATCCTTAGTAAGAAAACAATGCTCTTTGCAGGGGAAAACCCTAAAAGATATGAACATAATCTTCTAAAAACCAATGCCAGGGTGTATGAATCTCTAAGGAAATTTTTCTTGAATTCGCCAACCCTTCCCGGTTGATGAAATTTCTATAAATTTCTTTGATTGAAAGGTCCGTTCCTGGATGAAGAAGGAGGAGAAATCTGGCCTCATGAGGTCCGGCGGAAATTTCGGGGAAGAGAAATTAGGTTGGTGATATGGTTGATGGAAGAAATCCGGCTAACCAGTTGATCGGTAGTTTATCCCATTCTTTACAGGGGTTTTGTAAATCCCAGGTGATGCAGGATTTCTTCCATCAAGAGTATGAGTGATTCAATATGTAGTTTCTTATTTGTCCATATTGGAAGGGTGTTGTTATCGCGTCATCATCCCACCACAGTCCGGGACATGTTTCACAACGAGACATTCATAGTCTTAGTCTAAACTCCCATCATTTCCATATAATAGGGGATAAACTCATCAATCCAATTCCGTAGGAGTTTATATACCCACTAAACTGGTAGGGATGTACCCCTCCCTGGAACTAACATACTAATCGATGGAAAGAATCCGGTAAACTCACCAGTTGAGGTTGAAATCCCCATAATTTACATCCCAGGTTGTTTTTTGGGATTTCTGAACCATCAACAGTATGAGTCTGAGTGATTCAATATGGAAAAACGATCTATATAATCTCTTTGGTAAAGTAACATGGCAATGGAACATGGGCCTTTTTGAAGATACATATACATGTATATATGAATATGTATATCGTCTATTGAACATGGGTATTTTCCACTTCCATCTTAGTTTACTGAAGTGTATTTTGATGGAGATGGGTTTTGATGAAGTCAGTATGAGCATGAGTACGGTTAATAGAAGTACTCCTTTGAAATTGAACGCAGGTTCCATAAAACGGGACCACTTCTCATTTCATTTTCCAACCATTGATGTTCGGAGGCGATGTTAGTTTTCGGGGGAGTAATATGAGTATAAATGTGACTGGATCATAACACAACATGTAATGTCAGGCATGGCCATGCTGCTACACTGCTGCTACTACTAAGTCCAATACTACTGCTGCTGCTACTACTGTACTACAGTGGTACTACTGGTACTACCAGTGCTACTGGTACTTGAAACTGTGGTACTAGTACTAGTACTAGTCTTAGTACTAGTGTTGGTACTAGTATCAGTGCTGCTATTAGTGCTATAGACTATTATAGTACCACTACTACTACTACTACTACTACTACTACTACTACTACTACTACTACTACTACGACTACGACTACGACTACGACTACGACTACGACTACGACTACTACTACTACTACTACTTCTACTACTACTACTACTTCTACTACTCCTACTCCTACTCCTACTCCTACTCCTACTCCTACTGCTACTGCTACTGCTACTGCTACTGCTACTGCTACTGCTACTGCTACTGCTACTGCTACTGCTACTGCTACTGCTTACTGCTGCTGCTACTACAACTTCGATGACAGCAACAAGAAGCAAGAAAATTCAAAAACCACAGACACAACCTGAACCGTCATTTCACCAAATCAACCACCAACACCAGGGACCAGTACCTGGTTTACACTGTGCTACCATACGGTTGATGGAAGAAATCCTGCACCACCCTGAGATGTATAAAACCCTGTAAAAAATGGTAGTTTCTCCATATCAACTGGTGCAGGATTTCCTCCATCAACAGTAGTATGACCAATTCACCATTCGATGAGACTCTCTTCCTTCAAGCCCTTGGCCAGAATGAAATGCCGAGCCATAAGCGATGGTGCGGTAGGCAGGTTGTGTACAGGGGTTGTTTGTTGAAATTGTCCAATGGGATCTCGTCGTATTGGTAATGTCGATGATTCAGCTAATCAATTAGGGGTGACGGTTTATCTCACTTGTTACAGTTTATCCGTTTATCCCACTGATACTTTAGGCCATATGCTACATGTACGAAATATTTACCTATACACGTGTATCATCAATTTAAACCAAATGCAGGGAAAGTAATCGCAAACACTGAGTATTTGTGCAGGATACAATATGGTCACCAGGATAGTGAAGTCATTTCAGATGCCAGTTTTTCAATGGGGTTTTCATGGGTGAAATATCGATTGTTGCCCCCAGGGTTGGGATGAAGATCAACTTGCAACTGACAGTCATGTCCGATGGCATCCAGGATCGTTCCCTATGAGGTGAAGCGTTATACCCATTGCATCCATGGGACTGGTATATTTACCTACATGAAAACCATAAAGATGAGCTAAATATGTAGGTAGATATACCATACATGCATGGTAATCATAAATGGGATCACCCCCCTTAGTTACCCGATTTGAGGGGACGTAAAAATGTAGCAGTACAATACTTTTTTGCTTTCCCCCCCCACTTTTAGTAAGATTTCTACTGAATGATGTAATATTACATTTTGACGGTTTACCCTAAAAAATACTAGGTGATCGGTGGGGGGGGACGTCCTTTTTGATGTTTTTTTCAATTTTCCAAAAGCGATGTTTTACAGACGTTAAAATAAAATGTACTGTTACATTTTTACCCTCCCCCCCCCTTAAGGGGGTGGTGATATAAATGGGTATTTAATTCAGATGACGTGGTTCACTGGCAACCCTCCAACAACATCAGGTCCATTGCCACCTTTGCACATCTGTTTGTTTTGGCTCAAGGTCCCCTAGGGGCCGCCCATGGCCGTTTGCCAAAGCAGCATGGGTGGGGCAAATTTAAGGAAACCCGAAAAACAAACTAAAAGAAACTTAATCATTTCTAATTTGGCAGTTCCCCTTCCTCTTAAATGCCCCAAGTGATCACGAATCGCACCTGCCAAAGCCGAGTTCCAACCCTCCAAGTTGAATCTTTCCACCGCATACCTTTTTTTTGTTGTTGGGGCAAGGGCTTGTGAAGACTTGCTCACAGCCTGACATGTTGCTAACATTGCTGCTCTTCGCAACGGCTGTTACTCGACAGCAAACACTCTTTCGATGCTGGTGAGGGTGAATGAAGTATGACCTGTCCATATGTGGTTCATGTAACACGAGACGTGGTGGGACGCCAATTGTTCTCTTTTTTCAACTCATAGACCTCAAAATTGACAGGATGTCAGGATGTGTTTTTTTGTGTGAAATTCTAGGATGTTTTGTGACAAAGTTGACTTTTAAAAAATTGCGAAAGTGACTAATCAGCTTACTAAACCGTGAGATCATATCCTAGGCTTTTTTGATCTGGATTAGGCATATCAATTTGAAATTCTATCCTTTTTTGATTTGGATTATCTAGCCTGTTTGAATCTTTTTGATGTGGGTTGATTTTGTCATCAAGACTTGAATTTATGGTTGAGTGTACTATGCTACGATCAGGCCGGCCACAAGCTGGCACTTTCTGCTCAAAATGAAGCATTTGCCAGGCCTAAAGTGGGAAAGGGAACGGCAAATTTTAGCGTCCAACAAGGAAGTTCAAAGATGTTTCACCTTGCTTCTGGGGAGATACTGTTGATGGAAGAAATCCGGCTAACAAGTTGAGTTTGGTAGTTTATCCCATTATTTACAGGGTTTCCATACATCCCAGGTGGTGCAGGATTTCTTCCATCCACAGTATCTATCTCATGTGACTATTTAGGTATGATGCTGTTGGGTTTTTGAGAGACAGGAATTCACGTGCCTGTTCAGCACCTGAGGACAGTAGTATATCCTACTATACTGGATTTCAGTTCTAAAAGGTTTACGTTGACCTTATGGATTGCAATAGGCACCAGGCTCTTCGTTTTGGGTCTGGGACAACAGGTTGAGAGTAGTTGCCCATGTCATGGCACAATGAGATGTCCTGCAGTTTCCTTGCAATTGCTCCCCATTAAGAATGCTATACTACAGTATTGGAATGTCTTGGAAGCCATCGCACTGGGATCTCAAGTGATATTACTTTCTGTAAGGGATTGCCATGCTGCAAGATCATGGAGCATATATGCCTGATTGAAGTATAGTAAAAAGAGGATTGATGATGATTGATGAACATCTCTAGATTATCATCAATTAATTTCAAGTAGGGGTGCTGGTTTCAGCTTGATAGCTTATGTCTATTTTCATCCCTCTCATTTAAGATCCCTCAGCAACGCCCACAGGCAGACGGCCCTCGTACAGGTGCGAGATTTGGCTGGTAGTCGCTGGCAAAGCTTATTGAAATGGACCGTCTCCAAGAAAATGATCTCATAATTGGAAATTTCCGGATCTTCCAGAGGTTGCATGCATGGTTTAAAAAATGTCTTTTGGGGCACAACATCCATTACGTATAATTAGTAGAGTCACCTTTTTCTTTCCTTCAAATGAAACAAGGAATACCACTAAAAAGCTTGTGGTTTGGAAGGGTCTTGGAAGATTACTATATCCTCTTCATTTGGTGACCCGTAGTGAAGCCCATGTCTTCTGTTTTTTTTTCTTCGACGATGCTCCTATTCACAGCTACCTTTTCAAGGAGCAAGTTTTCATGTTCATTCATGAGTCCAAACCCTCCAAATCAGAATGTCAACAATGGCATCCCCCATGACTCATGACCAATCTCTTATCAAATGCTCCCCTGGGCACCATTGATCAAGAGGGATTTTTAAGCCAACCAACCCTCAAGAGTTGAGTTTGGAAGATGGTGTGGATGGCCCCCAAAAAACATGCCCCAAAGAAATCAAGGAAGACGTAGACGTCCTTGTTCATATGCAGAACTGGTGAATCATTATCATTGTTTTACAATACAAGAATGTCATTGTATTTATCACTGTTACTTTATCTCCACCATACTATGATATCTTGATACAATATACGCGAGATGTTTTTTTTTATAGATGAATGACAGTTATAGTACAGTATGTTATATATAGTCATTCTTCATCATCATCATCACCATTACTATCAACCGGTTCGATCTTCGGTAGCAGGAGGTGTCATTGAGACATTCTCGAGGCCTGGATGGTAAAAGGGGCTGACCTCGACAGCAGACTCTCGAGTTTAGTGTAACCGTAAGCGTTAAGGTATGGTACAAGTGTTCTAACTGCATTATGATCATATTCATGTTTGATGGTTGATGTTTGTTTGTATTGACGTTTTTTTCCAGGGAAGTTTGATATGTTTATCAAACACATCGTTGAAAAGTCCGCAAGTATTAACACCTGCAAGTTGGGGATGTCTATAGGGTGAACCAAGTTGAGACTCCGTTCAGCCTGTCTGCAACCTGAGGGAATCGAGATTCAATGTCTTGAATGATCCTTACATTTTGCAGGGTAGACGACACCATACCCGCAACAACAACAACAACAACAACAACAACAACAACAACAACAACAGAAACAAAACGATGTAGCAACAGAGCAAAAAACCTCGTTTTCTCATTCCCCCTATTTGTTCATAGATGTCACCCGTGCGTATCTATTGAGCGTTCACTTCCTTGCGAGGTCCGGACGGTACTGCAGTCTACAACTTTCACAATATCTTGGGTCCCTGGACTGTGCGGGGGAGAACGGATCCACGGGGGAATTCTTTATGGAACGGATAACCAAGTGACGGTTTTCACCTTGAAAGGAATCCAAAATAAAAGGTAATGATTGAACGAACGAGCGGAATCCAAAAATGACCTGATATGTTTTTCAGGATTTTTGGAGGTTGGTGAAATGTTTTTTATTTACCCAAAGTGTAGTGGTTGTTATGTGTGTTTTTTCCGGAGTGGCTACCATGAGATTGATGATTACTACCCAAATTGGCCTCTAAAATCTGAAAATAGGTGATGCAATGTATCATCCGCGGTTTTTCCACGTTAGCAGAGAAGTTTGGATCAAACCCATTGAGAAGTGTATTTGCTTTTTGTAGGGGACCCGCACTGTAAAGAAGGACAACTGCCTAAGGTCAAGCAACTGCTGACCAGGATGGATGACATCATAGTCTCTAATAGTCTCAACTTCCAAGGCCCAAAAAAAACGCATCACTTTTGTTTTCTTTTCGTTATGAGGCAAATTGACAGATGCTGTTGCATCTATCTCTGGTGACACTTCCACTTCAGCACCTTCACCGGCCACCAAGGACTGTTTTTTTTGAGGTCAACATGGATTAACATGAAAAAGACGACCCCAACACCAAGGAATTCAAAAGGTAAACTTGTTTTAGATTCAGGGCGTTTTTAAATTGAGCTGCAGTTACTGTACTTCTTGTTTCGAACATATGGTGGAATGGCTGAACTGGGGTAGCAGAATGGAACGTATGGTGGAATGGCTGAACTGGGGTAGCAGAATGGGATACTGCATTCAAAGCTGTGCTAGACTGGAACGCCATCAAGGGCCGATTTATAAGGTCAAATGGTGGGGTTTCCAATCTCCAATACCCTTTGTTTTTATCATGTTTCAATTCCATCAAATTGGAACCTCCATGTTTTGGAAACTTCTGCGTTTCAGGGTAAAGTCAAAACTCCAGCAAAGGTTGGAAGATCTATATTGGTCTCCATCCCAGTCAAACAAGCTTGGATGAAGGAGGAAACACATACGTCTTGGACACAGTCCTGGAGCGAGCGATTGATGCTGGGTTGGGCCTTTTGGGAGATGCTGGATATGTGTGATGGATAGATGATATTGGCGTGGCCAAAATGTGATGAACATCTTAGTAAGTCTGTGCAAATCCTTGTGAGTTTGTTGGTTTTGTTCCTCAGATTTCCCCAGGTATGAGGTTTTAGTATGTGCCAGGTAACAATGTTCATTCGTGTTTATGCATGGGAAAAAAGCATCGACCTGGCATATAATCGTTTGCAAGGGCCACAGTTTACGTAGATCTATCCGCTCAGTGATTCACCAACCTTTTGCGATAGAAATGTTTTGACCACTAGGGAATCTAGGGGCAACGACTCGCACAGGTTCTGCTATCAAGAACAGTTGGGTTTGACTACACCCTAGAAAATTGACATGGATACCCTAAACGATGGCTTGGAAAGGTAAGTCGATTGAAATGCGACTATGTTTGGTATCAATGATATCAATAATAGATTTCAGGGGTGTAATTGTCACATCCGTCTGGCATTGCCCTTGGCATCCAATGATTGAGTGCACATGACCACAGCGTATCAACTGCTTCACGTCGAACGCGGGTCCGTGTGAAAAGATGAGTGTCACACCAAAGATGAGGTCACCTTCAGGTCACACCAAAAAAAAACAAGAACAACCCATGTTTTTTTGGCCACTGATTTTTTTTGATATTCTAACAAGAATTGCTGAAAAACAGATTAGGTGCTCAACATTTTTCCCCGGAGCAAAAATCGCAAGGAATCACAACTGTGTTTTTCGTCCAGAAATCACCCGAGGATGTCTTCGATGAAAACGGTCCCGGCACAGATTCCTCGGAGGCTCGTAAGGGTTGGTAGGAGAGATGGTTGGAAGCATCGAAGTGACCATGTGGGACCCCCTGCAAATGGTGGCCATGTCCCCGTCCCCCAAACATTGGAAGATGATGAACGCATGTTATTTGTTTTCCCAACATGGGAGCAATCTGGGTATAGCGATATACCTGGCTTAGTGGCTGTTTTTTTGTTGGTATTGCTTTTGGGATACCGTATGTCATGGCAGTTTTGACATTGCAATTACCGAGAGGCCACCCAAAACGAGAGCACTGTGACAATAATGGCAGAAAAGGAACTTCGACAAATACTGAGGTTTGCCAATGATCAGGCTCTCGACAGAGTTAAGAGCTTTGCAGTCAATGCATAGAGAGAGATGACAACTATAATATAGTTCCAGGGACTGAAGCATTCAGTTACATTTTGAGATATTTCATACTATTGTAAATGGAACAACAATCATTTGAAGTCACTCATTGTGACTGAATCTCTTGGAGGCATTGATGGGTAGACTTGCTGCTATTTATACGGATGTAGAATCAATTGATACATCCCAGATGATTAGCCGGATTTTAGCTATCAAGCGTCATGACAGCATGATTTCAGCAGCAAGTTTCCATGAGCCTTTGCCATCATAGGGTTTCTGAAGAAATTCCATGAAGAATCATGTCCCAGTCGTCCCCTTGCCCGGGCTTTGGCTACTCTTTAAACACCTATGCCTATGCCTCAACTATGTTCAGTGTGTTGCAATGTTTCATAAAACAGGACAGGAGAACCATTCATTTGACTTCATTTGAGGGTTTCATCAGCAACCAACATAGTTAGGAAGCATTCCAAAAACATCCCAAAACAAGATCACCTCATCATTTTGACGATTTTGTTCCTGGCGTGACCTAATCTTGATTGATGCCTTCCGCTGGCAGGTTACTATTTAATCATAAAGTCAACCTTTTGAAGGCTTCAGATGCCAGTTTAGACTCTGGGCGCAATTGTGATGGGATTGGTTGGGTTGGTTGGATGAAGACCGACCTGGTGAGTTTTCACAAGATGGGTTTCACGAAGGGATGTACCTGTTCCAAATTGTGTTATTAAATGGATTTTAAAAAAATGGGATGGGAAAAGACACCTACTGTAGTAAGCAGTAAGCGCTTAGAGTTTTGGATTTGGGAAAGGGCCAAGGGGGGGGCATCCCATTTCACTTTTGCTATGGAGGTTTTTTTGGATCAACTGCCAGGGAGTGAAAAACATCTTCGCCTTTCGGGCCGCCGCCGCCGGCCGCCCGTCATGGCCGTGGCCGTTAGGACAAGCAGAGCAAGCTGCTGCGCGACAACGTGAAACATATCGTGCCTCGGCATTCGGCAGGATTCGGCGGAACGGACATTCGGAAGATTCCCACTGTTGTTGATGGCTTTTTGGGATGGAAGGGATCCCAATATTTAAGATGAATAAAAGGAAAGGTTGACTGGACCACCCTATTCCAATCTGATATCAAGAATCAAGAAGTTTTCAACCTATCAGTGGAAACCCGCCAGGCCACCCTGTCATAGATATTTCAAATTTCCCATCTTACAGTATGAGATAGTCAGATAGTCATTTTGCTGTTAAATATGTGTGATATTGATATATCATTTACATATCTTTACTAATACATATCAACACTGACTCATATATCATTATAGTACTGATTACTACAGGTGTATTTTTTGAAAAAACATGAATCAAATTGCGCTGTGTAATTTGAGGTGAAGTTGTTCCCAGACATTGACCCGTCGGACGTGCACTTCTGGGACGACAAAGATTGTCAAGCTGGAATCGAAGACTTGAACATGGAGGTGACTTGAATCCCCTCCAGCGGACCTCGCGAAAACCAAAGAAAAATTGTGATTTATTTGGTTGATAATACGTTAAAGAAGACGATGTTTTTCTTTTAAATTTGAATTTGAATTATGTCTAGTGTTCAGGATGAGGCTTGATCAGTGAATTCAAATTCAATTGTGTTTTTTTTCATGAGTGGAAGGGAACAAATCTTCAACTATAAGACTTTATAAGGCACCTTCAACAGCTTCGCCCATGTTTTCCACCCAGAAAAAAAATGAGTTTCTTTCGGAAAACACCGGGGGGGGCCGGGCAACATGGCTTTTTCGATGGGACAAGTCTCTCCCCGGTTGGGAATCATCATCGAAAACTCCTCCAGGAGTCGGAAGCTTTGGGTTTGGACTTTGCTTCAGAGAAGGTTCCGCAACCGACCCGCGGATGGACGGATCGGATGAGGAAAGCGGGTAGTTGAGGGAAGGGTGGTAGCAAATGACCTAAATGAAATTGTTTAGCAGTTGGAAAGTTGGAAGACAAGTTGAAGTTTCAAAATTCCTGAAATTGTGAAGGGTCGATGTTCTGATGATAATTGGTCAGATTTCAATTTGTTTGTTGGGTTTTTTTCTTGTTGAATGTTGAGGATTGTCATTTTTGCAGAGGTTTCACTGCCTTTATGCAGCTCAGTTTTTGTTCGCCTCCAGTGAGAAGCCTCCTACGAAAGTCTAAGAATATGTAAGATCCATAGGTCAATTGAAATATACTAAAGGTCTCAAGATGAGTACCCTCCCTGAAACTAACATTTTCGCCCCTGAAAATTTGGTGGCTGGAAGACTCTTTTCCTCTTGGGAAGGCCTATTTGCACGTGCGAGCTGTTAGTTTTAGGGAGTGTAACATCTGTATATCTTTATATATATTTCAGGATTTCTATTAAAACTTGCATTTCTGCCACATTTGGAGCTCTCTCTTCCAACTCCTTCAGCGAAAACGCCCCTTTTTAAGATGTTTGTTGTGTCCTCCTGGGTTTTCTGTCCGGTGATTAGGTGGGCATGGTGAAGTCGGATATTTGCCGTTTGGTGATGATGTACAGCTTGGGCGGATTTTACTTCGACACAGAACCCTGGCGACAAGGGATATGATGGGAGGGCCGATGGGGAGGATGGTGGGCTGCTGGAACTTAATGCAAAGAATTTCTTCGGTTTGGCACGCAGGTTGCATCTCCGAAGAAAGAAATGTTGATGGAGTTACGAGTTATCGTTGTGTTATTGTTGTACCAAGAAATTAAAGAATATGGATGTAAATTGCTTGAAAAGGTAAATGATGACAATGTGTATCCTCATGCAACATGTACATCATCTCATGTCCTTGTCTATAGTACTGAATGTGCTGTACAACCTGTCCATGTTGGGTTTGAGTTCGGTGATTTGGCCAGCCAAATTTCGGGCCTTTTTACCGGATTGTGCTAGACTTGCATCAACATTGCTTCATGAGGGACATAAGTTTCGGTGTTTTTCACCATGGGAATGTGGAATCTTATCTTGAAAAATAATGTATTCATAGGAGACGAATCCTTCCGACCATACTCAAAGGCTTGGTCAGGCATATAAAGGGAGTTGATGAATGACATGTTCTTCACTCTTCACAAGGAAGGAGCTTAGATTGGCCACCATGAATTATCAAGTTTGCCTAAATGGCAAAGATATGGACGGTCAATTGTTTATCATCAACTCCATTTCTCAGCCAAAGATCAACCTGTTTTTTCTTCACGCTTCGGCCCGATGCTTACTCCGCACTTAGAGTATCTGACTGTGGGATTTCGGCAGGGCGAAAGAATAGAATGTACCTGACAAACCTTGGGAAGATGGCATTTTTTCCCAGAACATTCAACATATTCAAGTCGAATTTGTTTTCGTAGCCTACACAAACCCAACCGATATGCCGAATCTACTTTCACCCTGGTGTAGGCTCCATCTCAAACAAAAACATAGTGATCCATGGGCCGCAACTCTCACCTACTCTGAATTTTGGATTTTGTAAATTTCAGATGGGCTTTGAAGTCCAAAACCATTGGTTTTATCCCAAAAGCAGGGTGTGGGTCCTTTAAGCCCAGCTCATTTTCTGGTTTGCACTGGTACTTCTTCGATTAAATATCATGCCCAGTCAGTCCATGTTAGAGGCAATATCTTGAACTATACTATCTATCCTTACGTTTCTCTATTTTACTACCCAACTATATATACCTAAATCATAGCTTACTCTATATCTATACGAACGTTACAAACTTGTTATTCCCCATATAAAGGAAACAACCACCACCATGCACTACCTTTGATGTTTTTTTCGGTATCACGTGGCTGATCCATGGGAATCCAATGGGAAGGATATTCTTCCATTGGCCAACTTCGAAAAGCACATGGAGCCACGAACTACTTTTGCCACCGTGACTTGGTCAAGTCTGACAATGGCAGGTGAGTGGAAGATATGACACTGACCATTGCAAATCGTATCTTTATGAGCCAAATTGAAAGAACAGCTACAGTAGATTTCATACATGAGGGGATGTGCTTTGGCAACGTTTGTGGCAGAGATGGCATTGTAAAAAACTTGAGCGGCTTGCTTCTGGCTTGCTTAGTTTTCTGGCATGCGCATCGCGCAGTGCAACGCAACTGGTGCTTGATGCATTTTTGGCATCTTGTCGCCCAAAGTTGCTTCATTCTTTACAAATCTTTGCATATGCATACTCAAGGCAGTATGCAGCAATCGTTTTTCCTTTCTTTTGGAAGTCGCAGTAGGTATTTGGCAGCATTTCCGCAAATGTAGGATGTTTTCTTCCAGGATTTTCATTTCTATATTTGGTTCTGAATCATTTATGGACTTCCTGACTTGTGGATTCTAAGACTTCTCTCGGGCCATTATTCGCCCTTTGTAGCGATTCACTCACGGGATAAGAATCCACAGAAACTACTGTTCACCTTACCATAAGGATCCATGTATGAAATATTTACTAGGCCTGAATTTATGGTGAATGTAGGTGAATATTCCATGGAGCATTTGGGATATTTTCTCTTGCATATTATGGATGGTGTTTTTTTGAAATAAGTGAGCAAGGGATTGATATCTTCATTGATTTATTCAATTTTCCATATGCTCGAAATAAGGGGCAACCCTCACTTACAGTTGTGTTTTCTTTGAATTTTCCTCCATTGGAAAATAAAACAATGCTATCCTTGTTCAGGTCATCGCAGATGGTGGGAAGTCGTACTTCCAAGCGTTTCCTGGCAACCAAGCTGGACAATGAGACATGCTGAGACGCCATGTCCATGGAGATGTCCAAATGTGTTCAATGGTGATAGCGTCAAGGATTTATCACATTGACTCCAAATTATTTGGAGATAATGTTAATAATGTTGAGTCAAGGATAGATTTCCGACGAACATGATGATAATGTTCAATATGGAGATATGTCCAACAAGAATCCAATTCTTTTTCGGCGGAAATTGACGACCGAAGCTTCTGCCTTTGGGGAGCATGAAGATGAACATTTCATAGAAATCCCAGGCCAACATAAACCAAAACATACACCCCCGAAAACTAACATGTCGCCTGAAAAATGCAGTTTGGAAGACGATCCTTTCCTTTTGAATTGGTCCATTGGTCCATTTTAGGGGACATGTTAGCTTTTTGGGGTGTATCAAAGGACATGTTCAGAAAGATTCAGAAAGTTCATGATTTCAATTCCGAAACGTGAGTTACAAAGTCATGACACCTGGAGTAGACAAACAGCATTCAACATCACTATGATTGGTCATCATTATTGGCTTCACAGACTGTAAGGAATCCCAAAAAAAGACCTTAATTTCTGCATTTGTGGTGGGATTTCCAGATGTAATCCACTTCAAGTAACAAACCAAAGCTGCTAAGAAATCTGGAACTCTGCAAAAAAGCTTTCAGAGTCAGGGGTGATTTTTAACCTGGGGACAGCTCTTGTGAAGTCAATTTTTTGTGGGAAAAGCACCGAGGTTTTTGGCAGCAACTCCTAAACATCCTGTGATCTTGGAATCCTTGAAGGACTTCAAAAAGTGGTGCCCATCACGGGTTAGGGATGGATTGGGTATGATCGGTCAAGCAAAGTTTTTTTTTTTTTTTTCGAACTAATTTCTCCCCAACCAATTCCAGAAAAGGCTCGGTTTGTTGCGTGGGATGAGAAGTTGAGACGCCCAAATTAGAAAAGAAAACAACGTTTGTTTTTTTGGGGATGACCAAAATATTAAACAAAAATCACTAGAGGATTTGTGTCTTTTGGTGACGCGTTTTTGTTTCACTGATCCCAAAGGTTTGGGGACGAACTTGTGAGGTTGGTTCCTCTATCAACCTTCATGTGGAGTTTAGGGGCTAAACGTAGGTAAACACACGCATACATTGTCCATGTATATAAATTGTGTGCATGGAAATGTCAGGTTGACATCATTACTGCAATATTATAGATTTGCCAATCTCTTGCAATATTTGTCCATTCGTGCCAAGCTGGTTTCCATTTACAGGTACGATGTGCTGCACCGGCCAAAGCAGAATCAGGACCAGTGGGACCTGGGTGTCAAATCCTCACCATCCACATGGGTGTCAAATTGTCTTATCAACAAATTGCGCATGTTGTTTGCTTCAATTGCCAATGTAATAAGTATTTATTGTATGCTGGAAAATTGCCATGAAATAGCTAGGTGGGCTCAGAATTGTGTAGAAAAAAACCATAGACCTGGATATCATGGGTCCATGCCCTCCGAGCCATCAACCCTGGACCTACAGGTTGGTTTTCACCCCCGAGGGAATGCTGGAATTCTCTGGGACCACCAGCATGGGGCATTCCTCCTCTTTGAGTAGCTGCTTAGTATTTGAGGGGGTTAATATCTAGGTAGTTTTCTGCAGGGCGCCGTCCTTGTTTCTTAAATTCCCCGAAACGGCTTTTCAGGTAATTCCTGTTGCCACGCCAGGAATTGTTGCGAAGGAAGACAGCTCGTGGTAACATTGGTACGGCTCTGTTGCGTAAGGCCTGGTTGCCGCGTGAACCAACAGAGGTGTGACATCGTTGTGATGATTTCATTGATCAAAAACTGCAAATCAATATACCCTTGCATGCACCCGGGTGTTTTGAAGAGAAAGGCCAAAATAAGGATCCAGTATGATGATTCACCTAATTTTGAATGTGTCAATGGTACGAGCCCAAGTGATGTTTATGAATTGATTCCACACATGAACCTAGAATGGTCTTGGCACCTGGAGCCATGAAAACGAAACGCTTCATGCCCTGGGCATAATGAATCTATTTCTGAGACTTTCTGTTTCAATTCTAGCGACCTCATTCAAGATGCTATTCGTTTTCAATAGAATTGTGCAGTAGGTGTTTTGGTGACATCTCCTTCTTCACTATAGAGATTGAGATTGTCGGCGCATAATTATATCATATCACTATATCTTGTCTGATTATCCTATATGAGAGTTGAGCAAAAGGTCCTTAACAGGGGCCTTCATTGCGAAGGTCCTGGGGTATGCAATTATTAGTCTCGGCTAAAGTCTTTTTTTGAAATGGCGAAAGAAAAAAATATGGCTAAAGTTTTGGCGAAAGTTCATGTAGACATGTCTAAATTTGCATTGTAAATATATGTATTTATTGTTTATTATGTATGTTTCATTTTGTAAAACCAATTGGGTAATTTTTCGCGAACATTTGGCGAGAGTTTAGCTAAAGCTTGGCGAAAGATGGCCTTCCCTCGAAAGCTAGGTGGCCTAGACTGTGGACTTGTTGTGTCAGAACTGGCCGATGAAGGTGAGCAAGGACCAACATCTTAAAGCAGAACGTCAATGTTTAAGTGCAGCTGCCACAGAATGAAGTGTGACAAGGGATCAGACGCCTGGAACAAATTTGAGGATATCACACATCCATGTTCTTCTTACATATCTTGGCCGCCACGTACCGCTAAAGATAAACGTGGGGTTGGCGAAAGTTTGGCGAAAGACTTTTTCGGCGAAGATGTCCTTTTCCGCGTGAAGGAATTTAGAACAACCCTCATATGTACCGTTTGAAACTGTATGATTTGTATGATATGAGATATGTGAATATTAAAAACATCGTGCATGTTTTTTGTTGACCGCTGTCAGCAAGAACAAAAATGCCAGGCTTACAAATCCTGGTCCAAGGGCGCCAAGGAGGAGTCAGTGGTCACGCATGATGGAGGACTGCCTGTTGGATTTGATCATGAATGATCCATGAAACGCTCCTTAAAACTAACAGCAAATTTGCCCCTGAAAATAGGCTGAAACCCAAAAGGAAAGGAAAGGATCGTCTTCCAGCCAACATTTTTCAGCAGACATCTTAGGTTTTGGGTGGTGTAGTGCCAGAAGGAGGATAAATCCCTGGAAGTTCAGTCGACCAAACAAAGAATGGCTGGTCTTGGCCGGATGGTCCATGGATCACGGATTACCGGATTCCCGGATCCATTTGCAAGCGGTTCGTTCGAAATGGACTTCTTGTTTTTTTCAATTTTTTGCCTTACCCCAAGGATAGAATTTTGTGGTTTTTGGGGATAGATTTTATTTTTGCCTTCTGAATGGTTGAACTATGCCGTATTTTTGGGGAAACATCCAAAATTCTAGTTTGCAGATATTGACAGGCTTTAAGGGTTTGACCCGTTTCATTTTGAGGTTGTACTCCGCAGGTTCAAAGGAAAACTTCCAGCAGTGCATTTTGCAATTTCGATGATTCAGAACCACAACCGGGAAAGGATACGACCTGATTTTTTTCTCCATCATGTTTCAGACATTTCAGATGGATGATTCAACAACCAACTACTTTATTACTACTGTTGATGGAAGAAATCCTGCACCACCTGAGACTTGAGAGGTATAAAACCCTGTAAATAAATGGTAGATTCTCCATAGCAACTCGTTAGCCGGATTCAGCACCATACCATGGAAAAACGTTCCAGAGCGACGACCTTCACACTTCTCCTCCGCGGGTCCTGGAGGACATGTCTCTCAATTCTTTGTCGAAAAAAACGACCGAGTTCTCAAAGGCTTCCAAGGTGTACCTTCCCATCTTTCGGGACACCTTTGCACCTTGATTGCGGAAGAAAATGGTGGCCATATGGTGTTGAAGAGGGCAATTCATAACGACCCAAACTGGTGGTTTGGGATCGAAATGCACTCCATTTTTGGGAAATTTCAATTTTCAGCAAGTCAGAATGGAACGTTGTTTCATGAATCATTGTGTAGCCATACATTATGCCTATCACAAACTGCCAGGAGATTGATTGTTCATATCTAACCAATACCATTCAAATGAGAGCATCTGCGTGGGTACCACAATAAAGGCAGAATTATCTTGTAATCTCAATTTTATTTTAACACGCACCTCTATTTACAGGAATAAGCTTAACCAATTGGCAAAATCAGAAAGGTGTTTTGTAATTGACTGAACCATGCTGAAGCCATCAACTAGATATTTTGACTGTAAGTGGTGGAAAGTCAGAAACCGGCCTTAAGACATGATGAGTACAAGCATCATCAAGATACGATGCTTTCTTTACGTTTTTTGCGTTTGCATTCAGCTCCGTTTTTTCAGAACTGATTTTTCCGTTGTCCTTGGTGAATTACAGCTTCGATGTCCATGCCCTTGAAAAGTGGCTGTCAGCAAAAAAAATCATGCAAGTTTTAAGAATGTCCAGTGCCTCTGTTTTTTTTTGGGAGACGGCGCTCAGGCGATTACGCGGTGGTGGACACACGCTCAAAAAGTGTGGTGATGTTTTCCCGTATCTATGATAAACATGCTCACAAGATTTGTCGAGAAGAGGCAGTTCCGGGCCCCCGCCAAACCGAAAATGTCACTGTGTTCTGCTGTAAGTTTAGTGAAGAGAATCGTCTGTCATTCTGTCCGATGTTTACAGTTGAGTTTGAAAAACTGCAACTTCCAAACTATTTCCAAACTAATTAAACTGAGTACCAAGAGCCAGGTTCATTGAATCGCTTCATTTTTACACCTCTGGAAAAATCGTCTTTCCATTCCGTCCCCTGCATCCTGGCAGGTGTCATTCATGCACGGCCCGTAAGCCCAAGTCCCAAGTGGATTTGCATTGGATTTGCGGTTAGCCAAAAAAAAGGGAATGCCACGGTTCCGGGGGGCTGATTTCTTGCTTCCACCAATTGCCAATTGCCGTCATCCGCTTGAGTCAATCATGTCAGGCTGGGCTACCGTGGTGGGCAATGCAGGTACCGTTTACTTACAGGCACCAACGTTTCGGGTGCGAATGTGGGGATGTTGACCTAAAACTGTTTGTTACCTCCAAAGAGGCCTTAGGGTAGTGTTGGATTAGGTCGTGTTATTTTTGCAATCAGACTTCAGCCAAGCAAGTCTGGAACCAATAGCACTATATAATGAGAATACATACTTTTTGGTGGTGCTAAGTCGCATCGGCCCGTAGAAAGTCGTATCGGGAGGCCGTGCGCCCCCAAACATAATTTCAGGGTTTCTGGGCCGTGCACTAAATTTTTGAAAGGTTGTTTGACTATATCTTGAATAAATGTCATAATTAATCAAAGGATTAATATTTCAATAAATATCTTTTTTGATTTATGTCCCTAGAATATTGGAATATATTATATATGTATTTATCCCTGGCAGGTAACCTGAAGCAAGAAATAATAAAAGAAAAAAATATTAAATATAATTATAAATTTTATTGATATAATTATAAATATATATTTATTTTATGAAAATATAAATATATAATTAATATATTTAATAATTATAATAATGATAAAAATAATTAATTTATAATAAATAAAAATATATAATATAATTTAATAATATAATAATATATTATAAAATAATAATATTATATATTAATAATATATTAATTATATTATATATTAATAAATCGAATATAATTAATTAAAATTTATTTTTTATCTATTTTATATATAATTTTGATTTTGATAAAATATATATATATAAGGA
>DF239152.1:113337-132886 GCA_000507305.1 Breviolum minutum Mf 1.05b.01
TAAATAATTATTATATTAAATATTTTAATTTTAAATCATCCCAATATTATTTAATTTTATCAAATTAAATTATTTTAGATTATAATTTCTTAATCCTAAGGTATTATATATTTTTTTTTATCCAAAAAATAATAATTTATATATATTTTTATAAAATTAAATTATCCAAAATGAAATATCCATGTCCTTTCCCATCAATATAGGGATGTTTTTTTAAATTTATAACAAGATTACGCTCCCATATACAGCAAACAACCAACAATTTCATAATAGAAGTGAAAATTCCAGATTTTCTACAAAATTATTTATCCCAATCTTAATATCCCCAAAATACAAGCAATCAAATATAAAAAATGGTTGTTCTAACCACCTAGGTAGCATAATTTTCTAGAGGAAATTCAGTGGGGCATGTATCTCTACACATATTTAAATTTCTTCATTAATATCTATTTGAAAATTGACAATTAATCTGATACATAAAATAAACTTTAAATATCATTCTCCCTATATATATATATTTTTTTTTTCATTTGTTGAATATCGAAGTCATTCATTTGATTTCAGAATGGAAGTAAATAAATATAAATTACCAGTGCGAAAGGACAACACTGACGAAGGTTATTCCCTGAACTCTTCGAGATCAGAATTCACGACAATGACATACAAAAGCTTGCTATGGCCTTAGGGCGAACCCGTTCTGTTCAGGAATTGGTAGTTTCTACATTACTGCCCCACACGTTGACAGTGCTACATTGCGCCACAAAAATGTTTCCTACTGATGCAGCTGTATGATGCAACTCATTGAGAAATTTCTGGCCAAAGTTTCTCTGGGTGTCGCTCCGAAATGTTCATGAAACTAAATTTGTTTTCCCCTCGTCAACAGATTCCGTGATACAGTCAGGTGACTCTTCTTCAATCATGCGTCAGTTTTGATGGGAATGATCAGTGAGATGATGGGAATGCTACGCTAGAAGCCTGAATTCAACCTTCTCTTTCCTACTGATGGACAAAATCCAGCATCACCTGTTGTACATCAAAATTGGCAATTCCAACAGACAGTCGAGGGCCTACTAATTAGCGTGTCACAAAATATCGCCTAAGTCTCATTCAAATGCTTATTATTTCAATCTTATTGGGGGGAACCCTTGTGTCAACGGATATGCCACTTCTACATTGGATTGAATCTGTTGCCATCTACCCCCATTGCAGTGGACTTGTGGACCCTCCCAACTTGAAGTCGTCACCCAACTTGCGAGCGGAAAAACTTCTCCCGGGAACTTGGGGCCCGCCGAATTCGTGCCGCGGATGCCGTGGGCGTTCCCGGGGGTGAGACATGACGAAATGCTGGAGACGGCCTCTGCGACTCAATGACCCCCACAGATGTTTGATGATGGCGTTTGAAACGGTACACCAACAAATATCCAAATAATATATAATTACAATCCATAGATGCCTGATTTCGCATTTCTCGTTTTGAAAACTCCTGGCAAATTCCATGTTTGATCTAATTACTGATGATACTGATGACTGGATGCTATCATCAGTGCCTAGCTTGTGGCTTGCAAAACTGTGGCTCTAGCGATTTCAGCTATACTGATCTCCAAACATAAGATGTCACCTGGGTAATCTTCCGTTGAAGTACGAAGGTGCAAATTTCCGAAAAGCCTCTGTTCCATTCTCAAATATGAATGCTTGGTTTGTGTGGCAATGGCTATATGGTATCTTTCCCTAAATAACAAATTAGGGTGAGGTTGGTTGGGGTGGAAAAGAATTGGCCGACACATCGTAACATTACTCTGTTGACACTTCTTACCTTCACCAATATCCATCGAGTTCGCAAAATTGAACCGTCTTGCCATGTTGGCCAATGCATGTTGGCAAGTGAGACTGTGTCAGCCGTGGCAAAGTGCGTGGCTTTGTATCGGTTGACAAATTTGGTAAATCGTCGAAATGAAAACTCCCAAGTCATCTTTCCTGCACTGCCAGGTAAGTTGAATTTTTTGACCAAACATCATAAAGAAAACAAAAAGTTCACTCTACACTGCGGCCAGTATATTACTTACTGCTCATGATGATGCGTTGGAGAAATCTGCTTCTCACAGTACGAGCTGTCGGTGTGCACGGTGCTTGTTTCTGATTGTTTCTTTCCAGCAGCCTTTTAACCTCACCCTACATTTTGCAACAGCTGGCTTTGAAGGGCAGCAGTGTCCTCGCATGATAAGGTTGTCAATCATCTGGGTGGGAATCGAGTATGGGCAGGAGCAGCTAAGAACACAACAATACTGCATGCCATTGTGGTTTAAGAGTATCAACATTCTTTCGTATCCGGAAAAAAACTGGAAGTTTGACACCGCCCAACGCCTCCTATACAATCATACCAGCACTCTTCTTATTTCTAATGTGTAGAATGAATCGCTACATACTACTGCTGATGGAAGAAATCCAACTAACCACCTATGTTGTATAGCAACACTGCACACTTGGTAAGATCGTCTGTTTTTTGACTGATATTTACTGGCCAGCCGGAAGTCATTTTTCTTTCATCAACAGTATGGCCATGTCTTTGTGATTCAATGAGCCTCGCGTTTCGCGGCTAAAAACAGCTGTCTTCGACAGCTGTTTTCCGTGAGCCTCGCCATACGCCAGGGATTTCAATGGGAGACGGATCGCCCCCATAAGAGGAGGTGAAGAGTTCCAAAGAAAACGTGAAGATTCGTTGACTCAACAGCTGATAATTAAGTTGGACATATCTTTAAACAAGATTCATCACAGGCATCCGCAGCATCCCCAAAAAGAACGTGTCAGTGCCGCTTCTTTCTTTCTTGGTCCCCACTATCTGCAATCACACCTTTGCGAAAATAATCGAAAATCATCAACGTTAAGCAAACGAGTTAAATGTGCATCCATTGCGGCTTAGCTTCTTCCTTCCCTAACAAAAAGGTCTAGGTGTGTTTGGGGTCCTCCACCCAAGTGCAAAACAGCTCAGATATGAATCTTGTGCATGCGACCTGGTCGGATATCGACCGAGAACCCGCCTTTTTTTAACACACACCGAAAACGATGGCAGCACTTGACACGTCAAAACTTGAGGAACAGGAACGTATGAAATGACAAGTTGTTGCATCATTTGCTAAAATATAGTATATGATAGTATATGATACTGTAATAGTATATTGATCAATATGGACTAGATTGAATGGGAGAACATCTGGAATATATTGAAACATCTTTATAAAAATGGTCAATCAGTCCATTGAAAGAATCCAAGAATGTCAAGTCTCACCAGGGATTTGGATCAAGTGGAGCAAGCCGAGGCTGAAAAGTCTTCAGTTGTGTCAGAGCGGTGTCTTTTTGTGGATGGATCCGGATCCTAGCTCAAAGCACCACTTGGACACCACCATCAGCCATCTGTAGGTCCAAAAAAATGATGATGCCTGGGGACAAAAAAAAGACAGGTCCAACTCACCTTCCAAACCTTCCCCCCAGTCGATCCCAGACCTTGATCATACCTCATCAACACCACGGATGTGTGTCGTGGTGGGTGAACTTCTTGATCGAGGCATGATCTGTGGCTCAGGGCGCTTGGCACCTGACTTTTTATACTGTTTTTTGGCGGGAGGAGTCGCAGTTCGTAGAGGAAACGCCTGCTTTGAGCAGCCAAAGTTTAAAAGAAACAGGCGGTAGGAACTTATATAACTTATATAGTACATGATGTTGTGTTTCATGACGTTTTCTGAGGAGGAATTTTGACATTCCCATACTTCTTCATGGGAGTTTGGTACAATTGACTAAATTTCATGAGGCTTTGTACCTGTAAAGAAAACCATCACCAATGTTACCCTGATTTGACTAAGCCACGCCCGTTGACCAAAAAAAAACACAGTTTCCTAAACAGCTAAATAAGTTGGCATGAAAAGAGTCACAGCTTTCCCCATCCACATGTTGACTGCCTGTGGTGAAGGAGAGGTGCTTAAAAAGATCTTCCAGCACCTGAGGTGAACACATCAACATTCGGGCGGTGCGGTGCAAAGAGTGGTCCAGCTGGCTGATGCGCACATGGAACCATAGTACCCGAGAGTCAAAAAATTGGAGGCTTGGGAGATATGATGTTTTGAGGGTTCCCGTGCGTACATAGGTGTACTGCAGGTGATTGTCAATAAAATACGGATGTAACATAATGACAGAGATGAGTATATAACTGGTGAAGAGTCATTTTGATTTGCGATCTCAGATCTTCCAAGGAGCAACTCGTTTACTGGTACCTCCCTGTGGGTGTAGAAACCAAACAGCCCCCAAGTTCAAGAAAGCTCCTCGGGACTTCTAGCCACTACAATCTGCATCTGAAATTGATGTTTTCTGAGCAGCTTTTGAGTTTGTTGTGGTATGCAAACCTGCAGATTCTCGGGGATCATGTTGGCAACATACTCCTTTAATATGATTGCTCTACACCATCTGCAGATCTTTTTTTGGATGGTTTGGCGTGTTCATTGCCACAACACTTTGGTTTTCCACCTGCCCAACCGTCAAGGGCACCGTGTGAAGATGTGAAAACTCATCCGCTGTGAACTTCCGTAACGTCACGATGTCCTGATGCGCGGCACTCTGGCCGTTGCTGATGGACATCTGACACATGAGAGTCTTCTACCTGACGGAGGGGCCATGTCTTTGTCTGCCCTTGGCAAGTTTCAGATTTTGGTTGATTTTGACCATCCCTAATGTTGAAGGATATGTGGGGGGGCAGTTTAATTATGGCAAGTGCAAAAAATAACTCTGGATCCATATTAGGCTATGTACAATGCTATAAGAGGTATATGTAAAGTAAATATACATGGTAGTTAAGTAAAGTAAATATAGTCATATAAGGTTAAACTCTATCTATCTAAGGTTAAAGTAAATAGAGTTAATAAATATACATGGTAGTAAAATACATTAAAATACCCCATCTATCAACTAGTTGTTTCCCATTTCCCAGCTGGAAAAAAACCTCCAAACCCAAGGCAAACATTTAGAATCCTATAGAATAGACCATGCAAAATCATTCCCAGTATCAAGTGCCAAAGGCTTATTGTCTGGAATGGTAGCTTTTATCGCGCACACCTTCATGTCAAACAAAATGCTGGTATCATTCCTGGGCTCTAAGATTTCACCAACTTTCCCAACTCCACCTCTCAAGTGACCTGAAGCGTGACGTCACTATAGGCTTCCCCCGAACCGTATATACTTAGCTGTGTGGATGGTCATTAATCACCTCCTTGGCTGCCACCAGTTGCAAGGTCCTTCACCGTGGTTTGGTTGGAGCCTCTCAGCATCAACATACCTCGCCGCTTGGCGCCGCCGACGAAGATGACCGCGATCACAACAACAAGAACCACAGCAAACAACAAAACACAACAAACAAACAATAAGCAACCATGATTACAACACTTCAAGAAGGGAAGGATGGTGGAGGTCTTTGCATTAATTATGCACGAAATATTTGCTGTGGGCTGTGTTCGGGCATAGAACGTTGACCCCTTGAATTGCAAACGCACCATTCCGGGAAATCCATGGAAATCCTCCAAATCAGAGATTGATGCCCAAACATCTCCATTTCTTGGGAGTCGCAGGAAGAATCGCAACACCAATTCTGGTGGAACAGGTTTTTGCTGCGGAGAATCTCCTCCAACTCCAACTTCAACAGGGCCCTCGTGATTGTCCAAGAGACCTTCCAGGAACTCCCCAAAAGTCAATGGTTGCTCATCTTCGAAGAGCAGCTTTCCTGAAATTCATGAGACGAGACTCGGTCGCTATAGAACACCGATTTCAAACAGCTGTGATCAATGCCGTGGGCTTGTATACTGCGGTGTTCTGTGCAAGTCACATACTGAAGCAGAATCTAGCTATCATAAGAACAATCAGGTCATGAGTCATGATAGCTTATGTGTGACTCTCTATCCATCGCCGTCTCGATGAGTCCAGAGGGTGGCTGAAGGCGAGCCAATGCCCGAAACAAGAAGGAACAAGTCAGCATGCTAGCGTATGTGTGACTGAGATTGTCCAATCAAATTGTAATTCTTAAGGCACTCTCACTCAAAGAGATATATATATATATGTACTGGGAGCATGGAAAACATTACAATCGCCAAGTCTTTGCCCCTTTTGCAGTGAAGCATCCATACTCCAGAGCTGCGTATATGTCGACCCCCAAACGATTCAATGCTACAATTGCTTCCGGCTTCTCCATCAACCTTTCCTCAGTTGAAAGAGAACAACTTTCGGCAATTGGCATTGATAGTGACATGGAAGGTTCACTTCGACTGTGGTCATGCCTCGAAATTAGAGGTCCTAAACTTCCAGGGCCTTCCTACACAAAAGCTTTTTGGATGTCTTTGCTGTAATTTTGAGACAGGGCCCATGTCACTGGTTTGTGCAATCTGGCAATCTGGCAAGTCAAATTTGAACACCCATATTTGACGGCGGCAAAGGCCATGGACACACTTTCACCTTCACGCACTTTCACCTTCTGCGCTAAACGGGTCTATTTATTCAAAATTAACCCCCAATTGGAAAGCTCGGACTGTTCAAAACAAGTGGCTTTGTGCCAAACATGGCACTTTTAGACCTGCATGATAACATGTAAATAAAATATCAATAGAAAACAATAGGCAACAGTTGATTATATATATAATATATACAAATGTTAGACTGTTAGAATGTATGGAGAAAATGAAAACAACAAATATTGTAAGATATTGACCATTTTACACTGACATAGTAGGTAGTGACATAGTAGACTACCAACAAACTATTCTGGGTGAGTTACTATCAAATATCGAACAAACCCCCAATGTCCTGAAAAAGAGGGTAATCTGAGGAGGATTCCCTTGGTAAAGGTACCTCTTGGCATAACTTAACGTGACGTCACTATAAGGAGCCCAAATAAGAGTATAGACTTATAGACTTATAGAAGCGTGGCATAGCAATACGACGAATGAGTCCAACACATCGAATCACTAGATATGATTTAACTGGTGTAGGACAATGAAAAATAATAAATTACAACCATGTCATAACATCATCATATACACCCGCCTGATTTCACAGGAGTAGCATGTCCAAAAAAGGACTGCAACTACATCAGCAAAGGGGAAACTATCTCCTTTTCCTCCACATGTGGCATTATCATGAGGCACCTCTCTCTCTCTCTTGAAGGCCATGCGACAAAATGTCGAAAGTGACCAAGGCAGTTAAAACACTAAAAAGCTGCAACGTCAATAACCGCATCTCTTGTATCTCTAGGTCCCCCATTCAAGCCAACCAAGCATCAAATTCCTCTTCAGAGATAAGATTGTCGCCGTTCTCATCTGCCCCTTCTGCATCAATCATCTCCTTATCGGATGATGTGGAGGTGAGTCTTCATCCGAAATCGAGACGCACGATGCTTTTCCGACTGTGTTTCATCCCAACAGACGGAAGATAAGCATGGTAATCAGTGACATAACATGAAATTTCAGTTCAGTTTCCCCATGGTTATCCATTAGATTTAGATCAAACCTTCATTTCTCATTGTAAATCTTGGAAAAATCATTGATCCATGTGGATCCGAAACAGTGGATCACTTCTTGGACAGTGTCAAGATGCGAAGAGGACGCGCTTGGCAAAGTCAATGTGGATCTGTTCGTGCTCACAACTGGCCACTGTTTGAACCGCTTCCACTAAGACACCAACCAACCTCAGGCTTGACAGCTGGAATTTTGTTGCGAATCCTTTCTGGAATATAAACGTACTAGTAGATTACCATTGGCCGTGTTAGTGTGGATGAATATTATGTTAAAATTGTATGTTATCAATTTCTAAATCAACGTCAATCAGCAGCGTGGTCACCTAAACACACGTATACATCATTAGAAAACGCTATTAGAAAAATACATGTCAGATGATACTGTAATCTACTAGACTTGACTACAAATCATGATGATATCGGATAAGCTTGAAAGTTCTACAGTAGCCCTGGATGACCTAAAAACACGTGGGTGCTGCTTGACCACATATTTGATACTAAAGTTGTGTGTCACACATACATATGTCTCATCTCGAACGGCGAAAATAAGCATCATCCAAATACAACTTTCTTGATTTTTTCTTGTTAAGGGTCTAAGTTCCGAAAATAAAAATGGACCCCCTGATGCAACAGCATGAAGCTTGATACAATATAGTCCGCGTTGGTCGAAAAATCTTCATACTGCCAGGGCACATGTTCATGATGATCAGAGAGCCTACCATGATGAAGACTACAACCATGGCACCCATGAATGGGCTCTCGGCTGCTACCTGCGTGCAACAACCACCAGGGTGGTTTTAGAGGCAGAAATTCCAGCGGAATCAAACTATCAATCAATCTTTCTTGAGCTCCAGTGGTTAGAATTTATCGATCACAAGTGCAGTTCATATAACGTAACCATGGGCTGCCAATACCACTACCATCCTAAGAAAATACCTCCAAACCTTTTCAACTTCGGAGGATTGATCGAGTCACACTTCCTGGAATGAGATGAAAACTGAGATAAATGTCGACATTTTGCTTGCAACTCACCATATCTCACCATTGAAACAGTGGGATATTGCAGTCATTGTTAAAAGTTCTCCACGTTCATGGTCAACATGGAATCTACTGGTCCCGGTTGTGAGGACCCCGGTCGATGCCACCACAAACGCTACCACACCTGTCGGAAGAAACCTTCCTGATCCGGCATCACACATTGCAAGACCAATGTCCTTACATTGGGAAGCCACATGTAAGGCTTGGTGGAAGAAGTGTTGGAGTGATTGTCTGAAACTATGAAGTACAATTAGTAAAATAGTAACTGCGAAATCCAAACTGCACATACTAAACCAGAATCCACCCTGACTACGTATTCTCCCCTTTGCTGACTCAACACTTTTTTGGGGGATTCTCTCGCATCCCGTTTGAATAGATTGTGTTCCCCGTATCTTACCGTCACCAACTTGAAATGGCAATCGCAGAACCTGGCCATTGCAGGGTGCATTGCCCTGCTTCATTGTCCACCTTTGGCGCACTCCACGCATCTTGAAGTACAGCAAAGCAAATCCATCAGATCTACCAGATTTACTTGGAATTGGAAGCAAGAACCCCTCTTTAAGAAAAAAAAAGACGACACAAACCCGAAGGGTGTGCAAGACATTTACTAGATCTGCATCTCCTCTTATAGCAACAATAAACAACAAATGGATTGCCCACGTCGATGGGATCAGACCTACCTCTGTGCCTTTGTAGAATTCCGAGTGTCAAGACTGCTGTGGGAACCATAGGGAAAAGCTCCGCGTGTAGCGGTGTATCTTGACTCAGCTGCGTGAATGTAATGCCTGACGCTGGCGGTTTGGGATTTGGCTGGGTCTTGGGTAATGATGCACAGATATGCACAGGTAAATGCCTCTAAGATGGCGATGTGTCCGATACGTAAAAGGAAACCAGATATGTTGTAGATAGATTCAAGCAAACAAATTGTAGTTCAATGATGTTCAATGAGTAATTTTGCGTAAACTGAGTGTTGGTGAGTGACTGCCTTACCACAAAACCCATTCTCAGGTTTGCTGTTATGAGAAAACAAGACAAACCCTTCATTAATCTTCATTAGGTTTTCCACTATACTTTCCTTTCAATCCATGATGTACTTGATCTAGGTTCTTGTCATGTATTGTCATGTTGCACTCTCATTTCATGAGATCAGCTACACATTTCTCTGCCAATACCATGCGAGTTTCCATCATTCCAAGTGGCTAAAGATGTAAGTGATGAGCAACAACAAGACCAGGGTAAAGAAGACTGAACGTGCTGCGACCTTAGTCTCTCGCACTGGCAAATCTCTTGATATACAAGTATTGAATTAAACAAATCTTATATATATATATATATACATATACTGTACTTGCAAATTTTTGTGCATTTGCTTCAAATCATGTCAAGAGAAAGTGCCGCTAATACTTGACCTTGATTCCATTGATTCCGCATAAGCTTGGCATCATGGAGGCATCCTCATATAAGTATATATAAGTGGCATCCTGTAGCTACTTGAACAGCACATTTACTATCTGAAACTTGTTCCCTGCCATAGACTGCCAATAGAGACGTTTCAGAGGTCTTTACGCTTTACCCAACGAATACCACAATTTACCTCGCTGGATTCACCTACGGTGCCTGAAAAACGCAAGATGGCGCCGCTGCGCATGAACTTTGAGGGCGTTTTTCCGATACCAAGAAATTATGATACCTTCATCTGGTTCAGCCAAAAAGAGGATCTAATAATTGACCGATCTCAGCTACAACTAACTTTAGGATTATACAGGGTGACGTTGTGAATTCGCTTACCCCGATACCATGCCTGATCGATACATCCACCCATATCGTCATCCAAACCATGGGTTGAATGAATCAACATCAACCAACCTTAGTTAAAACTACCCAGTGAGTCGGAAGATCTTTATGACTCCTGCCAAATAGAATGGGCTCATGGCCGGCTAAGACGATCGATCATGATCGATCCAGGATACCAATAAGCCTTTGATCAAAATCATCAGCTCCGGCATATAGCGTGCCACTCGGACGATCCGTGCTGTACGTAGCACCTGATGTTGCAGGTGGAAAGCTCCCAAAAGAATCAAGGTAGTTCAAGCCCCACATATCACTTGTTATACATGCATGACATGCATGCACAAACTAGTTGCATGGTTGCATGTTGATTGGGAGATAGTAATGCTATCTCTAAGGGTCACATCTTTGGAGTTACATGGAAGACATAATGGTCAATGAACTCAATGTCACAATGTCCATCCAATGACTCATTCAAAAAACATCAAAAAACCAAGCCCTAAGACCAACACATTCCTTTTCAACTCCACCTTCCGGACTCTAAATGATCATCCTGGACTCATAAGTCTCTCATAGCCGTGGCTATGTAAAAGGTATCCAATAAGTTACAACAGAACATATCATAAATACATACCTATCTACATCAAACCTGTACCTACACATATGTATATATATATATATATAATGTACATATATAAATAAATATCATATATCATATAAACATATATAAACATCTTTATCTATCACACATTTGTCCCCCAACAACCCTCCTGAACCTCCAATCGTTGGTTCCACCGAGCAACTCGTAGTACTTTCAAGACACGCAACACCGAGGCGGAACGGCCGAAGCCGGCGCCCGTGCCGGCAATACCTTCGATGACCTGATGGAGGTTAGGAGGTTGGTGTCCATGGGCCACCATAGGGGGGATGATGATGTTACCCATCAACTACCTGGTTTAATTGCTGCCTTGGGTTGTTGGTTCGGAATCCTGGTTCGGAAGTTTGAGATGAGAATTTGGGTAATTTTTTTTGGGGGGATGATTTTTGTAACTTAGCTTGGTAATCACCTCATATCACCTGATGGGTTTTTCCTTGGTGAGAAGGTGATTGAATGATATATAGGGATTCCAGGATATGAATTCCTGCTGAATGGCAAAAACAAAATTGTACATGTCATGTGAGTTTGCAAATTGATGCACACATTTTTGTCGCATGTGTGGTCAGGTGTGCGATGTTCAGGTTGGCAGGGCATGAACATATCTCTTGAACAAGACGAACTGCTGTGTTGACCCTGGAGCAACATCCCATCCTTGACTTGAGAAGACTTGAGGGAAGGGATTGCCAAGTCCTTAAGGTCCAACATGATCCAATGATTGAACTACAAACTCCATACATTCCATACTCACATCCTACACCTGCTGGTTCTTTGAAAAAAAAATACCCCATTTCGGAGTTTCATCGTCCTTAATGGAACCGAAACATTTCAAAACTGTCCTTACTAACGAGAACAACTTCATGTGGTTTACTACGTTGCGCATGCCAATTTCTCTATGTGCTAAGAATCTCCGTTGAGAAATTACAAGGCCAAGGGAAGCAACAACCACACGTCAACCGTTCCACTCCCACATAGCAGCTCCACCGAATTTCCGAGTCATGTCAGTCAGTTCCCCTTGGTGGTACCATCCGTCAAGGGACGATGTTGATAAGAGGCATGAGCCAAGTCTCAGTGACCTGCAGAGGTAAATGATTGAAACAGATGTAGCCAAAAAGGTGGGTTCTTGAGCCCAACGCTTAAGTTGTATATAGTTTTCGTGGATGTGAATGTTTTTTTCTTTGAAATGAATCATCCGTGCTTCGAGGAGAAATAGAAACAGTTCCTTTTTCCGAAAAGGGTGAATGCCCCTCAAAAGACGTTGCAGCCAATGCTCCGCAGCATGACCGGTATGACATGTCCAAGCCTTAATTACAAGCGTACACTGCGACCTAGAACAACAGTGGTCAGGTACCCAATGGCCACTTGAACGGCTACCAACACACTTGGCCCTTTCGAACCATCAACAAAAGTTAGACGAAATACATGGTTACCATGATACGATATCCAGCACAACAATTATGGGATTCTGGCGGGTGGTATACCTGAATTTTTGAACGAGTTGCATGCATACAACCTGGTGTATGCAACTTGTCCAGACTTAGCTAAAGGACCCTGAGTTTGAAGTTGTTCAAGTCTTGCTAGTGGCTCAGTCAGCATTTCTTCATCCAAGTCACCATGATGAATACCAGAAGCAGGTCAAAGACAAACCAAGCATCTTTCAATGCATACCTCCGAAAGGATCCGGATTCGGCACTTTTACAAGTATCTCTCCCAATGTGGTGCACACTAGATATACCAAGAAATGCTGCCAAACAATCAACTTGCCAGTGTCAGATGCTGCGAAGGCACCTGGTTTTGATATATGCCATGTATCCTTGGTTGACTCACGCAGATGAAGCGACATGACATCACTGAGTCTTGGGGGCTGGAATGTTTCTGGATTTCCCCCTGGCTTTAGGAACCCTGTTTGGAAAAACGCTACCATATTCAAAACCAGATTGCGATAGTATGCATAGCTTCAAGATCCACACAAGTTCCAATTTGACTTGGTAGATGCTTCAAACACCCTTCTGGAAGTCAGATCTGGTCCTAGCGATCATTCCACCGGACAACCAAACAAACACACAAAAACAAACACACAAACAAACAAACAAAAGGCTTTTAGATACACATGAATTTGATGTCCTGCAGGATGAAACCCTTTACAAAGACTTTCCAATCACTTGAGGATCCCCGTGTGGTGCCACCAGGGGGGTAGGAGCCCTGCCAAAAGAAAATAAAAACAACCATGGCCAACCCCCCGTAACACCAGCTCACTATAAAAATCATGGTGCCTGACCCCTTTCTTCCAAGAATTTCCACAAATAAATTTGTGAAATAAAACAAAGTGAAGCCGACCCAAGACTTTCAAATATAATCCAAGGCCCCCAGCCTCCTTCTACAAGACTTTCAAAAAAGGAAACCTATGGAAAATGCTACTATATACATACCTAACAATATACAAACATACCGTTTATAAAAAATATACTTCTAAATTGAAAATCAAGTATTCAATCCTTAAATGTTGGTTTGATTAACCCCATGCCTTAAAATAAAATCTAAGGACCCCAAGGTCCAACATGTTCAAACATGCTCATTCCCTGGCATCACTGGGCTCCAAATACAGGGGGATCTCATGTTCAAGGTGCCAACCCCTTTTTACACCAAGGGTCCTACTATGCTGGGATACATGGAATGAAAATAAAATAACATGACTAGTCGAGAACAGTTTCATTTGGGGGCCTAGCCCCCCCAATTTCAGTGACTAGCATGGCACGGGGATCTTGAGGTAGTGGGCAAATGCTGGCCGCACAGGCCGTTTCGGCTCGCAATGGTTGTACATATTTCACTGGAATGAGGCACCTAGAGTATTTTGACCTGCTAACCGTCTGGGTTCAGAACTTGACAACTTACTATAGCTTATGTGGAGTCTTAACCAATTCAGTTGTTGTACCTAACATTTCTCGCATCCATCTGCAAATCGTTGGATGCCAAGGTACGGCAATAGAGTTCAATTGTGAAGTATAAGCCGAAGACAATCTCCACCACAATGAATCCTAGCAAAATGGCGGCAGGATACAGAAATTGCACATACACATGATATATGGTTTCTATATCAAATATATATATATATATTTAGATAAGCTCAAATCATAATATCCAATCATCTATCATATAGCATCACCCTGTGACGACCTTACAGAAAAGGTCTGAAATCTGTTTATATTGAAATGTGTGAGATACTTCTTGATGCTGTTGATAACAACGATCTCAAACCTCCTGGAACGTCTGAAACTATACAAATTATCAGGTCAACAACCTAGCCACTGGTACTTTATTTCAGCCTTCAACATTCCATTAACAATACATAAAAGTATGAGCAAACCTTCAGCAAATCAGCTGGTGCTCGTGGATTCCCTCCCATCGTCAAGCGGCGAAGAACGAAAGTTATGGTTGCTAATGTTGGTGAGCCGGCGTCCATGAGCCAGCAAGTTACACATGTACATTGAAAAAACTGTAAAATTGTAAGAAGACCAAAACAAAAATATCAACAAGTCTGTTAACCACAAAAGCTCTTCTTCTTACTGTATATATGTAAATCGTATATATAACCCTCCAAGAAAAAGAGTGAATTTCAGGTCAACTTAGGATTTCCTTTATTCACAAGACATTGCCTGTCCGGGTTTGAGCCATCGGACCTACTTCCGCATCCATGATGACCAACGCCTTGTTGTAATCCTTGGGGTAGAATTTACCAGGTAGGCTGAGATGAAGAAAGTCAAATCACTCAACGCTCCTTCCAAAAAAATGTTGCCCAGTCTGACAAACTAACAGTTTGCACCTGAAAATGGATAATTGGAAGATGAAATAAATGAAATTTCCTTTTCGATTGTTCAACTTGTCGTTTTCGCCAAGTAGCAATATCAATAGCGATCCACAGGGCATTCAAATAGATCATAGCCAAACCGATTCCTTGGAGCGGTGAGTGTTCCGGCTTGGATTTGAATATAGGGAAGCACAGCTCTGGTGGAACAACCAAGGGGTGAGTGGAGGGCATATGACAAATGCACCATCTTATTCACCACCACCACCACCACCACCACCACCACCACCACAACAACAACAACAACAACAACAACAACAACAACAACAACAACAACAATTTCAAATGCACAGTTGCGTTCAAACCAGTTGTGCTCTACGATATGCGTCCACCTGCTATCTTTCCTGCTGTCAACTGCAGCTGACTGAAGCGACAAACATGTGCTGGGATGGAACATGGGAGCTGTCAGAAGTAAGGAAACTTGACTCAACCTACCCTCAACTGAACCTGGTGCATCTGCTAAGTAACGCCCTTGCGAATAGATAGAAAGTACCCTTGCAGGGAACTAGTCCATATTCCCACCTTTGAAAAACAAACATTAAACCATAATAAACCATCTTCCCAACCACCTTGGGGATGGGGACATCATAGTTTCCAGCAGGAGAGTCTTGCAACCCTTATATATATGCATTGCTGGTAGGTTTTGGATCTATTCCCAACTCAGTGACCCGTCGCAAATGAAGGTAATTTTTTCATCCTGGTGGTGACATGTGCTGACTGCCTGTTACTGCTGTGTCAGGGGTGAACCAAAAGTTGTTGCAACTGCCGAGTCCTGAAGACTGCTTCGGATGGAAACTCGTCCAATGCAGCATGCCTGGCCCATGTCCCGCGACAATTGGTTCATGGGAGGAATGAATGGGAACCCTGGGACAAACGGGCGGTGGACCTGTTTTTAGCATGTAAACATTACAAACATGTCTTGAATCAGAACATATATGAGTTGTACTTAAACGAGTTTCTAGTATTTTCTGGGCATAGATAACCAAAATCACGTGACAGCACAATGTGATTCTCATAGCAGTCTCACTTATGTAAAATGGACACTTTTCCGAGGTCGGATTTTGGAACGACTCCATATATTTCTTGTCCAACAATGTTCCTCCTGCGGGACGAACAAAACTAATGAAAACTCCAACCTGGCGAGTTTTTCCAGCTAGTGGCAAATCCACAAATTGATTTGAGGTTTCATTTCCAGGCTTAACCAAGAATTACTTTACTTGGTCCTTATTTATTCGCTTTTTTCTTATGCCACCGAAATCATTCAAACCCGATTCAAGCACTGATGACACTGAAATTGAGCTTACCCCCCCAAAAAAGCCAAAACGATTAAATCATCATTCCTACTTCTTGAAACCATGAGAGGTGGGTTCCATTTGCTATGCAACCTTCGCCCCTCAAACTGAAAGAAATTGAGCCCATCCAACCGACCTCAATCGATTGGTGGCATATTCTGGATTCAACCTGGGCTTGGCATCCCTTGGGGAGGGTGACGTGCGCATTTGGCGGCACCTTTTGTACCCAGTTTCATCATTTCCTTGATGGCCTGCTCACGTTTCTTTACACATTTCATTTGTCAAATTGCACCATTTTTGGAGTGAACTCAATGTGTTTCTTACTATCATTCACCCACAGATTTACGAAATTGTAGGATTCCTATAAGTTCCTTATGTTTTTGTGTTCGGGGTCTTTAAATGCCTGTGTTCAGTTGAGGCAGATCAACTTTGGGCGGCCGCTGCGTGCTATATCATGCTATGGATATTGTCAATTGGTTAGCCACATCTTGTCCATCTACAGTATCAAATGGAGTTCCTTGCTTTAGATTTCAAACACGTATCAGCCATTGACCCATTTTAAGCAAACCTTTCCCACATGATATAGTATTAGGTCACCCAATCTCAAAAGAAACATCATAAATCAAAGTGACCTTCCTGTACGTTTCCCATGGATGTTTTTCCCCTACCTACTAACCCATTTGAAAAAAGGACAAATCCACCGGAAGCTCATTAGGAGCCCAAGTAGCTGTGAGAAGGCACGTGCTTGATTACCTTCCTCTTCCACCATAGCTCTGGATCCCTGCGGCCGTAAAAAAGCTGCACATTCCAGATTCCACCAACAAATGAAACATATGTTGGGGTACCTGGGGTATGTTCCAGGGCTCTGGTGGAATTTTCTTAGATAGATTCCCTAAACTAACAGGCAGCTTGCCCCTGAAAATAGGCGGGGCCACAAAAGGATGGCCTAGTGTTCCAACTATCCAGGTATTCCAGTTGCGAGATGTTTTTTTCTTTCAGGGAGGGTAAGGCATCTCAACCGGTGAAATTTAAATATCCATGAAATGGTGAACCATCGAGCTACCTCCTCAAAAATCTACACTCAAAATCTATCAGCCATTGCATTGCAACAAAACAAGAGTCAACAAAAAATACACACTGTTTGAAAGAAAGGTGTGGATTTTCAGTGGGGAGTCAAGGACTTTGGAACAGCTGGAATCCTACACCATTTTTTTCCAGCTTATGAAGTCTTCATGGGTGTACATGTGGCGTTGGATCCATATTTCAGGGAATACAATCGAACAGAGGTTAGGTCTTACTAAAAAATTGGAATCATTGCCACAGGATCCATGGAGCATCTGGAATTGATTCATTTCGGGCATAATTTGAGCCATAGCCCTTTGAAAGTGATATTCCTCCCACTAGTGGAAATTAAAAGATCACCTTCCTGAAGTTTCACAGCTCGCCCCTGAAAAATGATACTTGGAAGACGATCCTCTCCTTTTGGGATGGTATATGTTCAGGGGCTATGTCATGTTAAACTTCGAGGGGGTAAGGTTAGGGAATTGGTGGATCCCCAAGCCTAAACATGTGATGTCATTCTGCTGGGAATCCTGGAATCCTGGGAAGGAATCACCCTTAGTTGTACTAAACCCAAGCAATAAACTGTAACGTTTCCGAACTAAGTAAAACTACCAAATTCTTGAGTGTTTGGGTATCTAAGGTCACCTGTTTTCCTTAAAGTCTAAACATTTACACCTGGATGGTTTAGGACAAGGCCTTACAATCTGGTCTCATCTAATTAGCCTGGTCATCATGCAGCTGCATGGTAGGTGGACAACGCTCGATGATTCAGGCTGGAAAGTCTAGCATAAAGAAACATGGTAGACACCCCCCAACGCATGGTTGATATCTATGATGCAGCAATGCATATCTAATTTTGCATGTCCAAGGTATATTCAAATACGTACAGTATATATTAGAAAAGATCTGTTAAGTGTCAGATGTATTTCTCATGCCCGTCCTTCCTTCAAGACTGGGGGCTCTTGCCCACACCACCAAACGACACCACCACGGGTCGAAACAACCGGCCTGCTTGTGTATCCATGGCGTCTTCTTCTTCCGCTGTTCTGCCACTGAGTGCCTAAGGCAAAGGTGGTCTTGTAGTCTTGGTAAGTAACTATAGTAACTTCTGTGTTAAATTCAAGGACACGCGAGAAAAAATAGCCAACAAGTATTCTACAACAGAACTTTACTGGAGAATTAGCTCCTGGAAGTTTACAGGAAAAACACCGCCATGATTGAAATCAAAGTCGATTATAAACCTAAGCTTTGATATCTGGAAATATTGGTGAGATAAATCATCGCAAACATCCGAGCCAGGGTTGGATTCTCCTCTCCTTACTGTTCAAGATTCAAGATCTTTAAACCTCTGGCGAATGATGTTGGCACTGCACTGCCAAGCACACCCTGAAAACAAGTCACAGGCTATTGAACACATCGTCTGTCCGTGAATTCTCCTCCTGGTAGGCCATTGTTGGGCGCCAAATGGGGAGTTAAAGGGAGTGGGAGACGTCTTTTTTGACGTATCAATTGCTTTCTCTACTTATCAATTTTAATGTTTATCCCCATCGAGACCGCGACGACGTACACCAACCAACTTACAAAATGTACTGGTTGGATTGAACAAAAGAAAGGAATAGGCATCAAATCATCTCCTGTTAATGATATATATATATATATGTTGCTTGTTGGATGCTATTGCATCTATTACCTAAACAGGACGAAACAATGAATACGACGCTCACCAGGTGTTTGGAAGCCTTGGGATATGTAGTCTACCAACTCCAAAAAACCATGGGCCTTTGGAAAGGGATGGTTCAAATGGTGGAGGGATATCAGCTGCTTAGTTGTATCCTGAAACATCAAACACATCATCAGATCCTTGGACCTTTGCTTCAAAGATATGTCTGTTTTTTTTGCCTCAACAAAAGCCAAATTAGTACAAGGGGAAATTGTGTAGGGTGTTGTGTTGATATTCATTCAGGTCATCCATACACTCAAAATGCCTGATGTTTCAGGGACCTATTTGGCAATCATCCAAGCTGATGGAAGCTTTTACTTCGTACCTCTTGTGTTTTTGTCCTCCTTGTTGCTGCGGTTTGGCAAGTAGAAAGGCTCATGGTGAAAAAAAACATCAAGAACAGTTATTTGCTGGAATTTCTGCGATGTCCACCAGCCTCTTATTACACCAAACTCTACATAGATTGTATATATATATATATCATATCTCTATGTTTAAAATTCATGCTATATCATACATGACTTCTATTACAAACATAAATATATATATATATACATATAAATTACTGTAAATATATATATATATATATTTA
>DF239152.1:133130-176134 GCA_000507305.1 Breviolum minutum Mf 1.05b.01
AATATATATATATATATATTTATTCATCCAAACAAAATAAGGTCACTTCAAGAGGATTTTCCAAAGAAAAGAAACCTTTGAGCTGGGCCACGATGTTAAACCTCACCGGCCCCCCCTGGTCCCTTTTTTTCCAGCCTCCGGATCATCCACCGCTCCCGGCAACCTGCAAAAAAAACAACAACGACCCCCACGGCTTTTTTGGGAGATAGTGGGACCGGTAATGGGTCGTGTCTGTATGTAAAATTCGTTTTTGGGAAAGACATCACGGACAACGAGAGCAGGTCCCTTTTTGACCACGAACTCTGGAAACTAAATTGTGAGTAAAGCAGATTGCTAGTGACTGTTGTAGGTCTGTGCTATTTATCTACTGGAGGCTAACACTAAACATCCAAAATGCGGGTATCCAGGATATGTTTTGGAAATCGCAACAGATCTCCATTTCTCATCATATCATTTATGTCATTTGGACAGAATTCTCCAACAAAGGCTTCAACATTTGACAGGACAAGCAATGTCCGCTTTCAGTATTTTCAGTCGAAGTTGCTGGTTCCACACTGGTTTCATGTCTTTTAAGTGAAAAAAATCCGGGACCACAAATCACACTCAAGAGCTTCATTGATGCTACCGGTCTCAACACGCATTCACTGAGAGCGTTACGAACAGAATTGGCGCTGACAAGAAACTTGTGACCCTGGGTACAGTAGCACAATTCTTTTACCATAAGAGCCTCTTAAACAGGTTTTTGCCTGTCAATTGCAATGCTCGATGTCTGAAACAGCTTTTACTGCATATGACCTTGCATAAAAAGATAATTTCTAGCCAACTGGCGCAGAAAATGCCCATCAAAAAGGCTATCTCCCCACAAACAATAAACATTTCTGAAGCCTCTCAGCAGCCATCGTTACTACAAAACCTTTGTGGTAAACCACACATTCTATTGACTGTCATCATTTTGCACCAGGAGGATCATTCTTCAAATAAAACTTCCAAATTTAGATGGAGCAAAACATCACATCACAAAACATCTGGAGCACCACATCTACACGTACATGAGGGCAACAAAGGAAAGGAAACAACAACAAAAACAACAACAACAAGAACAACAACAACAACAACAACAACAGCAACAACAACAACAACAACAACAGCAACAACAACTCTTTATATGCCAAACTTCTTTTCCCTGCAATCTTTTAGCAACCAAGCCACTGCAAAGTTGCCATGGTGTTCACACTGGAATTCTCCTGCTTAGAACCCCATGCTGATGCAGAACCTCCCACGGCACCCACCGATAGCGTTGGTGGTGTTTCGAAGCTGTTTACCGTAGGCGGCAATGGCGAACAACTCAACAACTTCACCTATCGGGGCGATACATGGAGGCAACGGTGGGGTGTTTCCAATGCCACCATGGGAAAAAATGGTGGAAGAACCATTTGGGCCCAAAAGAAACATGGTGGGTTTGGCTGCTTTGGCTGGGAAATTTATAGCATGGATATTGTTTTCTCTTTTTAGTGTGGAATACTTGTAGCTGAAGGGTGGCAATGTAACGGGGGAAGCTTCGCATAATGACTCAAGAGAGCTATTTTGTGTAAGGATCCTGGCTGACACAGTGTGGGTGCATAAATGTGTCTAATTTCAAATCTATTCAAATCTACTATCCAATGATTCTTAGGCTACATAGGGCAACAAAGTGCTTGTGGTACATGTCTTACATACAATCTATCTATCTCCAACTCTTCCCTTGAAATTCATGTGGCTTCAACGATTAAATCATCATAAACCTCTTAGGTGACGTCCTCCTAGTCAGGTGAACGAATCAGCATGACTTTTTGGGGTCAGTGCTTTTTTAGGCAGCCTGGAATCCCTGGAACAGCTGAGATTCAATGATCTACAAATCAATTAAGATAGGTTTGAAGCTTTGCAACTGGTCATCTGTTGGGGTTCTACTTGCTAGTTCGAATTCAATGTTCTATCAGGAGATCCATTGGAATGTCTTGAATAATAATAAGTTTGATCAAGTAACCATGGGTAAGGAGTATGAAGAACTTACACAGGTGCCCTGTCTTGAAACTGGCAACATCAACCACCTTTTTGGCTTGACTTGCAGCTTCATCTGGAAGTCAGCAACCATCAACCCGATAAAACGCCAAGCTGCCTTCTCCAATTCCATATCCAACTTGGTCCTGAACAAATGTGGCACGGTGCAGTTTCCAACGCTCATGTGTGGCGCAGGCAACTTGACTTAATGTGAATTTTCACCAAATTTCAGAGGCTTTTGCAACAAACACATTATACCAAGATATATCGACCCCAAAGAGCATGGAAAGGTATATGAGTCATTTCCGCAGTTTGTTAAGCCGATTCAAAATATACGAGTTTCACCTTTTTTGATGAGTAAAGATATTCAGAGGCAAAATAGACATATAGTCTTTGAAACAGTGACGACACCCTGCCAGACCCCCAAAACGAATCAAAATCTGCGAACCTTCACCCATACACACATTCAGACGACACCTAGGACGACACTCACCCCTATATTTGAAGTAAGGACCCCTATAGCTAAAGCTATTTGGGGAAAAGCTGCAATGTTTGGGCTTGGGGCATTCTGACGCATGTGAAGAGCCGAAGGTTGAGATCAATGGTTTTGGATGCCCAACCCCTGACCATTGGAAGTACCTTGGGTGTACCCGCTGTCCCAATAAGACTTGCCTCTTGAAGGGCGGCCGAAGAGCAATAAGACTTACCAACAAAAATAGGCAGCTTACTTTAAGTTCAAACCCAAATTCAAGTCAATTTTATGAGGATTCGCCTACTAAACCACATCTATTCAGGTTAAGCCACACATAAGTTTTGCCATAGATTACCTATACCCATACCCCATTTTGATCCGTTGAAACACGCATAAAACGCCGAGTCTCAGCAGCTGTTGTTGCTTTGCAACCAGTTCCAACCGGAAGTTGGAAAGGCCATCAATCACACCTGCCAGGCAAGCCGACACTCGGCCCGTTGCCGTTTTCCATCCGTTGGAAAACCAAGAGGTCATTGATTCTCTGTCTTTGGATGGTTTACCGGTGACATGTTTTAGAACGTGTGTTAGTGTTTAAGTTCCAAAATGGATTGAAGGCCAACATATAAGATTACAACATGATGTGAGAATGTGGGGCTCTTGTTTCCTACTGCTTCCTCGGAATAATCATGTCTGTGGTTCACATCTGCCCCTAAACCTGTTTTTCTTGCCAAAGCCGCGGTCTGGTGGCCAGGTGTTCTAAATATTGGGGAGATGTGAGAAAGAGAACTGCATGCTTGTAATGGTTTGATGAGGCTGGAATGTTTCCATACGTGATACTATGTTCTTGTGTGCGGTTGCACAACCATATAGTTCCCCGGGAAAACAACATCGGTACACATGTATATGTAAATTTATATAATATTTATATTTTTTCTATCTCTCATCTCTCTCTATTATAGATAGAATAGATAGAATCATATATAAGTATTTTGTGAATTTCACACGGTCCTATGCTTCTTTAAGAGGATTACAGCAAATCAATCGCACCCCCCCCAACTCAAGTTGAATATGTGTGAAGGCCCAAGGATTGATGGTCGGAATTTGGAATGAGTCAGCTAAGGTCAGAATTGCAAGAAGAACAGCAGACTTTGATCCGTCCATGATTTTTTTGGGATGAAAACTCCCTTTGATGTTTGATGATCACAAGGTTTTCGGAACCAACAAAAGTGAAATTCAGGGATGACTGAAAATACCCAAAGTGATTTTGGTGCGTCATATATCCCCACATTTGAGAGAAATATCAGCTTGGTAAATCTTGGTAATCAATCCAATTCTCTCCAACTTTAAAGCCACCATTTTTCAAAACAGCTTTGGTAGGCTGCTGACCTGATAATGCATGATCTGACTTGTCCTTAGGGAGGCAATGAAGGGCATAGAAACGAAGTGGTTAAGGCATGCTAAGGTCGTGGAGTCAATAGAATGCAACATGAAACGTTGATGAACATCCAGTGATTTTGAAAGGAATTCTAGGCCCTGTTTTTGGGAACCCAACTTCTACAGTAGGGAATCCGATGTTTTTCACAACACCTTTCCTACCCACTAGCGCAGTTTTGATAAACAAGTTGGAGCATGAATAGATTCCAAACAAAAATCTATATGCACCCCATATTTCAATCAAAAATCAAAACATCAAAGAGGAATAATGGCACAGGTTGACAGTGTTTTCAAATAACATCACCAACGGTATCAAGATCACAAGCAGGTATAATGGGGAAGCAGGCCATCTGAGGTGATTCTTGCCGAACAAGGCGGCGATGGCGCACCCTTATATGGAGCGATTTGGTCACATGTTGTATTTGCATCATCCATTTCAGGGTATGATGAGAACATCCCCGAAAACTATCATGGATATGCAAAATGACGCCATATTGAAGAGGAGATACAGTACATTTTAACAAAGAATCATTTTCGGTATTTATGTGATGATTATCATTAATATATATATATATAAATCCACATTGCCACATCTTGTTTCTTTACATCATGGGAGTCATTTTGCATGGGAGAAAAAAAACAAGCCAATCCAAATCAACAACTGACCACCGGTGTCAGATGTATGAAACAATCCTTTGCGCCCGCCGGCTTGATCTGATCTCCAGCACCAGTAGCAAGGTTTTCTTGCTGAAGGCGGGTGCTCTAGCTTTTGCTGTCATACTTACACATTATATAAATACATATGATCTGATATATGCTTCCTTTAAAGAATTGAATTTCTAGTACCATAGCTTAGAGTCAAGCAATCCTGATAGACACCTTCATGGAATAGTATTGAAGATATGAGCAAAACAAATGTCACATAAGGGTTTCCCAGTTTTTGTACTCCTGTTGATTGCCACAAAATGGCCACAAATACATCTCCCCAAAAACTGACTTGTCAAGGTACAGGGCTGTTGGGCCCCTTTGCGGAGTCCCTCTTCGGCATTTCGCTCGCGGGGTTCGTGAAGTCCCGTGGTGTGGGCCCCGGCCCCCAGCGCGATGCAAAAAGGCTGCTCGCAAAAGGACATGAGACGAACAGGGTTAGTATGAAGCACCTGAATTAAACCAATGTTCAATGGGACTAGCAAGTGAGCAAGCTACAAATTCCTTTTACCACTGTAGGACTTAGACTTTCTCTTAGAAAATCGTAGGCCCTTTGATTGGAAAGCCATATTGGTAATTGGACTCAGGAATGCAGCTTCATCAAGTTAAGTGATTTGGAAAAAACGTGGAGAAGAAAAAACTGGCGGCTTCAACCCATCTGGCAAACATGAGTCAAAGATAGTCAAAGTACGTACATCTTCAACGCCAAGGAGGTGCAAATAAACATGTCAATCGGATTGAAACCATGAAAAACATTGGAAGCCACCAACCAATTGATAGCAGCACTGCGCAACATCTAGCAAGTTATATACTGCACTTATCTCCACTTGCTCTTTGACCTGCATGGGGTAGGTGCATACTAAGCACCTCAAAAAATCTCCAACATCTCTTCGAAACGATTCCGTAATACGACATAAAAAACCAAAACTGCCGTGTCACATGTGGTTTCGGGGGTCGCAATTTTGCGTGACCCCCCCAAAACCTAAAGTTAAAGAGAGAAACTATGAAACTTCCAATCAAACATTGACCTGCTCAAATATCGGATCCCATGGCTAGTCAACAACACTCCATTGCAGCGAGGCCCACCTTTTTGAGCCGACCACTTTGCCTTGATAAAATCCCACCAGGAGCTTGGGTTACCATGTAAGATGATCCCAGTTTCCAATGCATGGTGACGAAGCTGGTATGAAAATAAAATGGGAAGTGACCATCAAACAAATATAATTCATCCTATATATGCTACACTGATGTGAACAAATAATCATCATGATATCTCCCAAGTTATGTTTTGAAGTTTTTTTTGGGGGGGGGCATCTTGAGCCCTGCAATTTGGGACGGAAATATCAACATCATCTCCATCACCTCAGCATACCTCATATTCACAAACATATACACACTTCATCACTTTTTCATTCTATCATGCATATGCAAATAGGCATACAATAAATACATATATATATACATATTTATAGATATATATCACCAGTGTGTCATGCAACACCCATGTCCCTCACGATGATATCCCTATCACTAGCATTTCTATCCATCCTTTACGCTCCTCTTCAATCAACGGCAGCCAATTGGCACCCCTCAGAAGGCAGATGTATTTGCTGGCCTCCCAAAGGATGAGGGATGAAACCATGTTTTTGGGGTTATCAAAAAAAGGTCGTTTCAACAACTCATAATTTGTTACTGTTAGTGGAAGAATTCTCAAAAAAACAGTTGAGGTTGGTAGTTTACCCCCGATTATTTACAAGGTTTTATACATCCCAGGTTGTGAAAGATTTCTTCAATCAACGGTATCGGCGGTTTCAACGGCTCAGACGTGTGGTTCGGAAGTTTCAACTGCTAGGAATTATGTTATATATGCTAGTTTCAACTGATCAAAAATGATATTTACAGTACTGGAGGTTTCAACTGCTTAAAGGAATGTTGAGAAAGTAGATCCTTCCATGACACTGTTCCAATGATCCTCTTATGGGGTGCAGCTTGGATGTCCCGCTTGGCAAGGACGACTCTGTAGGACTGAGCCCCTTATGCCTACGAGCTTCCAAATGTTCTTATAATTTTACTTCGATGGAGGCACTCGGAGACACCTCGAAACATGAGACCCAAAACAAAATTTGCCAAAATTCAATACTTTACTTATCAGTAAGGTGCTTTAACCACGGTGCACATACCCCTACTTCATGCACCTGAAATGTAGTACTTCAGAGATCACCCCAACCGCCAGCCTCTCCACACCAAACCACCAAACCGTTCGCGCCTTTTAAGCTTCCGCGTTGCGTGCCCAGGACCGCGGCGGCGGATGGAAAAAGCAATGCAATCCGCCTTTTCCTCAAACACAAAAAGGAGCTTGATGCTTCAACTGGAAAAATCAATGGTAAAGCTTGATTTCTCAAACACACTGCTAAAGCCCACCAGCTTGATTTCTCAAACACAATGCTAAAGCTTCCCAAAAACAAATTGGAGAAATCAACTGGTGGGTCGTTACTGTTCCCCATGTTCCCTCCTTGAGGTTGGATTTGGATGGATGCATTCTTCAGTGAAACCGAATTCCCAGAAAACAGGAAAGACAAATTGAAGGACTTGACGCCCAGGATGCTGGGGGTGACTTCTGGGCAAAGGTGGCTTAAGGAACAATTATATATCATAAACTACATAGATATGGTTTGGGTGTAAATCAGACCAGTTCTATAAATAGTCCTTTAAAGTCAAAAACTAAGGGACCCAGCTACCCAATAAAATGAACAGACCGATGACTCTTGGACTGCTAGTTGTGGGTTCGGTGGGGGATAACCCTCCAAAAAACTTCAAAACTTGAACGCTGGATTTACCATCTCTCAAGGATTTGAGGGGACCCAGGGGATTCATCTACCCAACACTTCCCAGAAGATGTTGAAAAATCACTACTTTGGAGACACACCCTAGTTCTGAGTCTTCGGGAGTTCTTTGTGATCCAACACAAGAACCTGAAAACTGTTTTTTTCAGGCAATCTCCATCTACGGGGATTCTGGAATTACTTTTGGAATTCAAATAGCTGTATATTTCATGAACCTGGAAAATCCTGAAACACAAGAATTCTTGGAAGTAATCCAAGACCAAACTACCGTGGCCTGACCTTCCCATAGTTGATTTCCTCACATGGATGGAGGTCATCCCGCAAATTGAAAATCCAAGTGTCTGCGTGCTAGCATATGACAGTGCGTGATGTTTCCTCAGCTGCTTGGCAGGGAAGCATGTACATCCTGTTGTTACTTCCTGCAATGCTGTTACGATGATTGTGATGTTTGGTGGGCTGAGGGTCCCTTTTCACACTAAGACACTAAGCATCTCCAAATCTAAACGAAAATTGTGGATAATTCTGGTCTTGGTCGGTTGATGCATCCCATTTATACGCCACAGGATGAATTTCTAATACATGGATCTGTCATCCCAAAGTCGGTGGCTATAAAATATCACGGGAAACACACATCTATCCAAAGAATACCTTTGAATTCCACGTTGAAATACCAAAATATATCTGGTCAAACCATCCTCAAACAATTAGCAACACTGAAATGCTGTAAAATGCCCATGTACATCCATCATAGCCTGATGTCACTGTGGATCAAGTTACTCAGTACCTTTCTTTCACTTCATCATACTTTGTGGTTGAGTCATGCGGCATCTGTAAATATGTAATTGTAGATCGAAGTGTATGCTGTATATGTACTGTAGCCTCTAATTGTCTAGTTATAGCATCACATACATACCAAACATATCCAAACATCTTTCCAACAAATTGTGTTTGCCAATCTTTCCAACCCATTATGTTTTGGGATCATTGCCCTCTACCAGGGTTCCTTGACGCAGTTAGCCTATCCACCCCACAGAATCCCCCCCCATGGTTGGCCATGTCCAAACATCCGGGTTGCGGGTACAGCAGCGATTTGGGCACTGTTTGCATGGAGGCAAATCGCAACCTGAGACGAGAAGCGGTAAAATTTAGAAACTTCCACTTGAAACATCAGGATTTGGGCTTCCACAAAAAGGGAAAATGGTGGAAACCTGCGGTTTTTTGTTTGTAAATTGACAAATAGTAGTGCCATGTAGTGTAGTGCCATGACATGTCATTACTTATATAAAAGATGCTCACCATCTTGCCCCCGAATCCATGTTCTGAAGAAAATGATTCGCCTTTTGCAAGCATACAAAGGTTGTATTTTTGAAGCTGGCGAAGCGTACCCTTCCGGGTACAAATACCCGTCTTCACCATCGGCACCCCGGCACCTGGATATTGGCATTTGTTGGCTGGCTTCGCCTCACCCAAATCCTGAGTTTCACATGCCTTTTTTTGTACAAGCAGCCACCAGTTGACATGGAACTGCGAACTGAATCACGCATAATAGAAAGGGATTATAAAAAAAACACACATCCCCACCATTCATATTGGACCCCCCAAGCAAAATGCTTGGGATTCCAAACGCCAAGCAACGAAACGCCAGGAAACACAAAGTGAAAAAAACAACATCACCACAAGTGTAGCATCACATCATCACCTCCACTGACCAACACAAAAACAACGTCATCACGGCCACGTTTTCCGGCTGAGTGTCTGCCATATCAACAAAGTTATGGTTTTTCTTTGTGCCACCACTCCTTGGAACGTTGGTCAAGGCATATGGGAAAAAAACAACTATGATGATGATGAGGGTTGTTGCGTGAAATGGCAAACAGACCCCAATTCACAGCAACACAACATTGATCCATAGAGAAGATGGAATGGAATGGCAATGATTCGGCATAATTCGTACATAGGTTGAAACAACGAAGCTGATATGGGAATGGAAGGGAGTGCCCGCTTGAAGTCTCACACGCACCGGCCGTACGAGGTACGTCATGCTCGTAAGTGATTCAGTTGACAAAACCCTTTGAGAAAACATGAGAAACCATCCAAATCTCCAAAGACAAAATCGAAGCTGTAGACTCTCCAAATCTCTATAGGACTACCTGAAAGACTCCCAAAATATCCCCTATCACGAGGGGTAGTTCCGGAAATGGTATGATATGGTATGGGAACTCTATAGTTTGTTGGGGCCCCGAAATTGTTCTCCCCCAGATGAACCTCCATGTTGAGGTTTTTCTATGACTACGTCATGATCCTTTGCAGCCATGTCACGCTCGCATTTGAAGATCACTCTCTGCCTGTTTGGTGTTGTGACTTTGATGCCAAGGACATTGTGTCCTACCACTGTAGCGTACATATAAGAAACTAACTAATGCTTTCCCCCTTCTTCTAGTTCTAGAGGTTTCATAGCGCCATTAGAAGAAACATCTAGGACCAAGTGGGTATCCCAACAATCTAGAACAGATTCTTTGGGTGAAACAAATATCTATTCTGCACAATGAGCGTTGTTTTCCTTGCGCTTCTGACTGAAATATACTGAAGTCATTTCGCAGTGCACCTCCTAGTAACACAATCGAGGTCGGAGAATCGAAACCACGGTTGGCGTTGTCCATTTGGGTCCCTGCCTGTTCTCGGCCCTGCTGAAGTTTGATCAAGGCCTCTTTGCATTTCGCTTCAGAGCCAGGGTTTTTGTCCTGCAAAACTTGTAAGCCCGGCATGGCATCAAAGCACATTCTCCAAACAACTAGATAGCCACAACTAGCCCTACTCCTGTGACAGGGAAGGGCCATTGATGGGCATGAGGACAGGATGATGGGTCTAGAAACTACTAGACATAGACAAACATATAACATAATGTTATGCAACTCCATTCTTAAGGATCCTAAGGTTTCTATTCAGATTTCATGTTGGATCGGCAAGGTTGGTAGGGACCTTGCTTTTCAAGCAGGGCAGGACCTCGAACTGTGCGTTGGCTTGTGGGAGACTGTGTTGCTGACTTCGAACTGGAAAATCACTCTCAAACGGACCCCAACTAACTTAAGTTACACACCACGAACACCACAAACTATAGACATAAATGTTATAAATATGTATGCATATGTAAATATATATTATATATATATGTGTACATAAGCAATTGTTGTTTGGCTACTGTAAGCACTCCATACTTGTATCATTAACCACTTGTCCTTTTACGTTCAAAAATGTCAAACATCCGCCATCTACACACACATATCAATGAGTTGGGATCATCCCGGACAACAACTTCACCATGAACTGTAACCTCCCCCAACCGCTACGTGAACGCTCAGTTTCATTCGTGTCAGTCCGGATGGATCAGCAAAGCGATCTTTCGATAGGCCGTTCGAATCTCTGAGGCCTGCAGAGAAGCTTGATGGAACATGTAGGTTGGCAAAGGCACGTAGATGCTGATAATTCATCGATGATGAAGGTGATCATGTTGCTAGTAATGATGATTATTCTCAAGTATGGCTATCATTATCACTTGTGTTGCATTCTGTTCATTCATCGATACCATCCATTGTTAAGGTTCATTATTATTACTAATTAATCATTTTCTGGCAGTGATCAAAGATAATCATTATTCATTAGTCAGTATTCATCGTTATCTATCATCAATTTGCAAATTATTGCATGTTGAATCATATCATCGTCTATTGTCAGTGCGATTTTTATTACAGCGGACATTGCTGGCCGACAATGGGACATACAAAAACAACATCTAGCTGCAGTACATTCATATGTCTGTGATTTTAATTGATTTTAGTGTAGTGCTTGCTTGCGGCAAATATGTACCCAACATTTCTCCTCACACCTGAAAGCATGCAGGAAATCAACCCAAAACTACGGATCTGCCCATGATCACCTTCCAACCCTGCCAAGTCTTCATTAAAAAAATGTTCCTCCTATTTGGTTCAGACGGCTTGTGTTTTTCATTGTACGGATGATGATGAAGATGACTTCATCCCTTAAGACCTACCCTTTTGCATCTACTGTATGCCATTCATTGCCACGAAGGCCCCGGCAACAATGCTTTCAAGTCAAATTTCTCTGTTCAACATGGACAGTCGTTTCAAAACAAAAGAAAATTTATTATGACTTCATACGTGAGCCTTCCCTGGTCCGGGGGCCCCAAATCATGACTTCCCACCGGCATGTCCCTTGAAGCGCCCCTGCGGGCCCCTGGCCTTGCAATCACTTTTCAAAGCTAAGAGTTCGAAGGGTTGCTCCACTGGTACTGAAAGGATCCTTTTGGCGAATGGGGAACAAACAGAAGCAAATATTGAAGACTGGAAAATGATTGCAAAGATTGTTTTCTAACTTCCTGGCACTGTGCTTGTTGGGGGTTTGGGGGGGCGAAGATGGATGTACAGTCATTGTCAGTTCAAAGATCCTTGGGGCTCCGTTATACTTGTTGTAACTTCTATTTCACCCTCAAACATATCTGACTCAAGCATTCCACAGGTTTTTGATCTGCAATGCCTGTTTCACGTTCGCTTCAGGAATTGTCTTACCCTTGTTCCGGTGTCCTGTTGATGGTATTTAACACCTTTTCAGATGGTGCTTTTGGAACGGGTGCCGTCGCTGCTTTAGAAACAGATGTGGCCACCTGGAATCAGAAACGGCGCTGCTGAGGGCCTGATTTGGATTGCAAAAAGCTGGTGGGTGGATCACTCAAAACTTCATTTCTGTCCAACTTACACTATATGTTGATTGTTCTATATCATTCTAATTGTCTAAACCTCATCGCTGCATGAACACAGCACTTGTACGTATAAGTAATCTTTTCAACCAACTCGGAAAAAAACGCCTGAAATTGGATGAGATCTGCGCTGACCCCCCCCAAAGAGAAACATGTCAACCTTCAAACCTTCTCTTGGTTTTCAAGCCACCCAGTGCGCGTTCTTCGAACTCCAATGTTTTGTACCCTACCCCAAAAAATTAGGATCTTGGGTCTCTCTAGCTCCCCGTAAGGCATCATTGTTATCATCCCAGCTCCTTCCCAGCATCCCCGACGAGAATTTTCCCCCCCCAAATAAAGGCAAAGACATGATTTGAAACCTTACTTTCATCTAGCCTCCAGGGAACTAAGATATCCCACCTCGGGAACTGGAAAAATCAGCTTCGAAAGTGCCAAAAACAGGATGGGATGATTAAATTTTAGCTCCCAGCAAGGGTACTTCCCTGAAAAACCTCTGCTGGTTGGTGGTTTCAACCCCTTTGGTAATCTTCCCCAAATAGGGGTGAAAATAAGAATATTTGAAACCACCACCCAGTCTGAATTCCTGCACCTTCACTTTCTTGCTTCTCGCTTCCCCGGTCGCCATGCGTGCAGCTCCCGCGGCCGACATCCCAGGATACGGCGCAGGGGGAACGACTGGCGTGGGACCCGGACCCGGTAGGACTGGGGTGGCGGCGGGTGCCTCGGCGAGGTGCTGGTTTCCCTCGGGTGACAAGACGCCCAGATTCTGCATCCAGTTCAATTCATGGAATGAAGTTGAAAATGGTAGATTCCATTTGAACAATGGAATGAACAAGTACCATTAATATTACCATGTGTACTCAATCATATAGATTCACACTAGCACTTGAAGACATGGGCTCATCCGGGTGTCAACTGCCATCATCATCGACTTTGTTTGGGATAAGTGTACTCCACATCAATGAAATATCATTATCAAAATGTCCTCATCCTAAATCACAATAACCAACCAAACCTCAAAATCATCATGATCTATCAACCAAATAACATCAGCACACAATCAAAAATCAACTAGTACAGCATCATCAAACACCAACCAACAAAATCAACCATCCAACCATCCAAGACTCGTCACTCCGATTGGCTATATACCCAGGCCGAGGAACTGGAGGAGCCTGGCCGGCATCATCATCCTCCTCTTCTTCATCCAGAATTCGCCCGTGCGCCTGAGGTTGGGGCTGAGAGGGTCGGGAAACCCATGGTGAAACCAGGGAAGTCAATGAGGCAATGGAACTTAAGGCAGGAAATTTTGTTTTCGGCATAAAAGGTAGAAAGTGAATTGGAAGATAAACTATTTTCATCCAATACGAAAAAGTCCAAGAGTGATGCACTCAAAACATATATGATCCTCATTTATTCTGAGGATACTTCGATATCTATATATATATATGGCATCAGCGTTATCTAGATTCTAGTAATCTATATGATTGTCTTCCTTGATCTTCATCCCACTTGTCCTCATCCCGATTATGTTCCTCAAACTACGTGCAGAGTCATCACCATCATCATCATCATCAACAACAACATCATCAATTCCTCCTTTTGTGTCTGTACAGGCACCTCCCCTATGAGGCATCCCTGCTATACCCAACAAGGCCCCCAACAAAAACAAAGAACACCCCAACTTTGTAACTACAACCGTAACTAACCTAACAGACCAATCCCTCCAACTCTAACCCTTCGTATCTTGTAGATCAACTTCCTGTCCTCGTTGGATCGCAAAGTCTTGGAGATGGCGTTAAGCACCTGCGTCTCATGGTGCTGCGGGCTTGGGGGGTTTGATATACACCTTTTGCAGCGTATTTTTAAGCAACAGTAAAGATATGTCATTATGGCAAAAACAGAAAGTAAGGATGTACAGTTCTGCTGTCATGTGTACAAATTACTCAGATATGAGGAAGAGATCAAACAAACCTTTGCGATGCTTTGTGATTTTTGAGGCCATCTCATGAAAATGCTCTTTATCCTTTGTGTTTTGATCTTAACACCACCCTATTGAACATGTTACCATTGACGATCTGGATCAATGCTGGGGACTAATACACCTGATTGCTCTGTGGTGATGCCCCAAAACCACACTCTCAAGGTTTAAGAGGAGTATATATTCAGCAACTTGGAAACACCTAAAAAGAAAAACCCACACATTGACCCGCATCGGATGGTTGGACACCCTGGTTGCTAAGGGGAATACGGAACCCTTAGTTTAGTTGGGAATCCAATCCGTTGTCAAAACTTCTTTTTTGACAAATCATCCACCTAATCAGGTGATACATGTAAAAATTCAACGAAGGTATGTTGTGATTGATCGGATTATGAATCCCAACTGTTTCGGTCGAATCCTTGAAGATCCACCCCCCGCGCCTCCATATCAAAGATCTTAAGCTCACGCCAGGCATAAATCATTCCTTGGCATCAGGAAAGTTGAAAAGTAGAAGTTAAAAGATGTCACCTTTTGCATCTCAAGATCGACATGTGATTTGTGTTTTAAGATATGTAAAAAACATGAGAAAAATGAGGTAAGTATCACAGTTTCACTATGTTGGTTGAAAAACTGTCATACAAAATCATACCCACATCTTCGTGTTGATGTCATCTTATGTGGATGTGTTGATAAATTGGAATAGTTTGGAGATGACGTCTGGAACCAGAAACCAAAAAAATAGTACCCCAAACGATGAATGCTCTACAACACTTCAGCCAAATATTTCAAACCAACTATGCGCATCAAACAGTTGATGATCGGTTTGCTTCATCTGGATGACAACCGCTGAGTTCATCTGAGCTCACTGTCAAACCTTAAAACACATCAATACACCTGGTATCACCTATAGGCAAGTCCGCTTCATCCAACCTTTCATCAAACAGTTCAGCTTTCAGTGTAAATGTACCTCATTAATCTCTAAAGGGCTGTAGTGAAAAAGGTCACAAATGAAGTATCACAGAACCTACCAAATCATTGGGAGGACAGTAGTTGCACGTTTACGTCAATAGCATCCGCGCCCCACATTCCAACACGTCTTGCTTCTACATATTTTCTTCTGGCTGATTCACGTTAACACTTTGGACATCTCTTGCCCATCCATCCCCACCCAATTCTTACAACACTCCCCTAAGTCCATATAGGAATGATCACATCATCCAGATCTTATATATATATCATCATTTCTTATCATGTCTCATCTCATTCCAAACTTCAAAAAAAATACTACCCAAACCATATCAACCTCCGACCCACACCTATTGTGTATTCTTCCATCTTACAAATACCACGTTTTTTCACCCCCCCCACCCCCTGGAAACTCCAAACAAAACACCGACCACCACCCATGGAGGAGGACTGCTTGGTGGTTTTTCTCCAACCCCCTTGAAAAATACGATCGTCAAATTGGATTCCATTGCCCCAAAACTCGGGATGAACATTCAAAAAAAACATTTGGGTTGCCACCACCTAGAAAATATATGGTAATTTTGATGGATTTCCGTTAAAAAGAATGGGTTGTATCATGGGAATCTATGGGTATCCATGAAACGAGGAGGTGAGAAATCATCATCACTCCAAGCATCGCGCCACTTCCCGTCGTTCCAAATCCGACTGGACTTTTCGAAACGCCTGGACCGTCAAACCTTGGATACCTCGGGTGCGTGGCAACGGAGGTCCCCCAGGTGGTGGTGGGTTAATGGGGTGGGAGGCATGTTCAAAAAAACGGGTGGGGTTTTAACAAAGGGTGGTGAAGGAACAAAAAACCCTTGACACAAATATGGCAAATTTGAGGTGACAAGGAAAAATAGTGAGATTTTGAAGACTGTAGTTATTGTGGAATTCATGTTATATGATTTTTGAATGCTTTAGTTTGGGCGTAGGAACATAGGAATGTAGGCTATAATTGATTGCTGAATGTCTATCAATATTCCAAAGTCAGAGGGAAACATATTTCATCCAAAAATTCTGCACTGATTTACTTCCAACTATAGGCACTGCCTTTATATATATATATATAAATATTCACGGATACATGCTTGTATTTATCCGTAACATTGGATTTAGATGGATTTAGACTATATTATTTACGTAATCACTGTTTCTACATCAAACAAAATATACTCTCAAATCTCAAACAATAAAACCCCACCGTGGAGATGAAGGGCAACCGTTGGCTCCTAAATCCATCCATGGAAATCCAAGCTACGCTCCTTCAGTTCGATCTTGTAGGATGAGGTATTGTCCTGGGTCTCTGTCGTTCCAGCCGGCGCGCCATGTGGGATGCTGTCAACCCATCAGTGATTCCCCACCTTTGGAAGATTACCTTCCAATATGTTGAAGTGCATTTATCTAATTCTTGGTCATCTGAAAAAATTGCCTCGTGCCACTGTTTCTGAGAACAAAATATATAGTCACGACATGTTGATTCAATCAAGATTTTACCCTCACGGAAACTTACAAATCGTGGGCACTCCATGAAGACCCGACATGATCGGCTTTGGATGGCATGGGGCATGGTAAAACACGTGGACTTCAAGCAGCAAAAGAGTTGGAGGATTCAACTATCTCCGTATGATAACTTGTATGCATATAATATCATGTGATATCATCCCTGAGATCTAGACTTCTACAATGAGACAAGTTGAATGTACAGTATCTCTATGTACCAGTATTCAAAAGAAGCAAACACATAAACATTGGACATAACACGCGTATGCCCATATGTGCGGGAATGAAACGAATGCTCGCAGCTGATCAACCAAGTCGCCATCAGCAGAATATCATCCAACAAATGTAGAGCATGGATGATCTCCCATGGAAAACATTGCCTGGCCGCTTGGCAGAGACAGATTCGATTTGAAAAAAGAACAATGATGAAACATGTGGCGCTTTGGCTTCGACAGTAAGACTGTTGCCAGATTGCGGTAGTATTCATGGATCCCTCTACCCTCCCGCACACTATCAAATTACCCTATGGTACTGTGAGATGTTTCCTCTCCCTTTTTGCACATCTGACAGATTTTTGGGTGGTAAAAAGTCCTGAACAACCATCAACCAAGAAAAGGTTGGGCAATACACCCACAAAAACTTGAGACGAAGAGAAGCGTTCCGATTACTAAGATGTACAATGATCCTCAGAACAAAGTGCATGTACTAGTCTACTACCGGTAGAGGCTCTTCTCCAAACAAAATTTGAGAGATAAGGTCTAGTCGAGCGGTATGAATCCATGTAGATTTGTTCTATTCTATGACGGCAAAACTACGCCATGTTGTAAGAAGAGGCCCATTTTAATGACAAACATGCAAAGGGGGCTTCCCCCTCCATACCACACTTTGGCCTGGAAATGAAAATCACATGGAAATTGTAAGTATGATATCATCACTCTACGTCACTTATCTAGTTTTATGTAAACGCATTTTTCAATTCTGTCATTGGAAAAAAAGCCACTTACCCTTGAAGGTGCCTTTGATCCTCCCTTCCTACCAGACTTCTATACAAAAACCATCAGCTGCACCAAGGCACTTGGTAATGAAGTCCGTCAAGAGCCCAACGAGTTGCTTCGCATTGCCGGCATAGAAGCGGAAAACCTTCCAGGGTCGGTGGGTAAGGGAAGCGTTTTTTTGAACAGCTGACAAAGATAACCAAACATGTAGGGCTGACAAGCCCCCCGACAACATATGTATATATATATATATTTATAATACCAAGCTGTGAGCAAGTTAGCCAACAAAGCTTAGCTTTAAACTTGCAAATGAAATTCGTGTAGAAACGACCTACCTGACCCCCCATGACTTTAGAACGAGAAACTTGCGACAAGGATTGGATATTCTGCTCGTTCTCCTCTATGGATGCAAGTTCCTGCAGGCGGCATATAACTACCATGGACATCGTGGACCTGATTGATCCTCGACAACCTGAACTATACCAACATCACTCTCTTGGCCTTGCCACACCTCTTGACTTCTATGAGTCCCATGTCAGTCAACATACATCTTGCAACCCTGTAATATTGTCTGCTTCATGCTTAGAATCTTAGAAGTCTCAGGCTTCTCAGGGACCAAAAAAAACATTGATACTATGATATTACCAAGTAAGTGCGGGAATATAACTCGCCATGTTCTCTGTAGATATTGTTGTTTAGACATGTGGATTGGTCTCCTTCAAAACCACCATCGTTGAATTTTGAAGGCAAAGGTATTCTGATCACAACTTCCCCCAACAAATAGCTGTTCAACAGGAGTTTTGTGCATAGGTCCTCCTTGATTCCATCAAGAAAACTAGCATCCAACGAAGCGCTCATCGTCCAACCTACTGCTGAAAGGGTCCACAACTACCACTGTGTCACCTTCACCAGGAATCATGTGAAGCGTGATCTTCCTTGTATATTTGTAAAACATCTTTCATATGCATGTATTGTTTCTTTGATTTTGGCTCATAAAACAGTAACCCCAAATATCACAAGATAAGTCACTGTTCCTAGCAGGTGTGGTTACATCCGAAACAATCAACAGGCACTCAAAGACCGAGGCACCACGACTACAAAAAAACTGATTGGTAAAAGGTCTAGCGGTTCAGCTACCCGAGTTGAAATATATCATAAATGTATAAATAAATGTATTAATAATTATACTTTTGTGGGGTGAAGTTGCCTTACGAACTAAAAACCAATCATGTCACTTGGGATCTTTGGTCAATTGGGATCAGCTTGAGGCGTGCGCCCTTGAGGAGGTCTATCCCTTTGCCATCCAAAGAATAGTTCAAGAGAAGCATGGATGAAAAAAACCATCAAGGGATGTTTGTGATACCTGACGGAAAGGAATGAATAGCATAGGTCAAATATGAATGACAAATGGCCTTTAAATGCAAATGTAATGTAAACATGTATTATTTTGAAATATACACAATTGATGAGAGCAGAAATCAGGAAATCGTCGCAGCGTTCATCGTTTATACCTATTCCGAATTGAATCTTTAATTTGTCATATTTGGTAAGTGGCCCGGTGGCAAAAAATGCTGCATCAAACAACATCATTGACATAATATGATCGTCGCATTATGTAGACCCTGGAAGTCAACCACCATTAGAAACCAATAGTGGCTCCTTTAGGATGATGATAAACCTTTACTTTAAAAAATGATGGTTCGGAAACCAACCCATAAAAAATGGTGGTTGGACTTCCAGGGTAGATGTATACACTTCCATGTGCTTCCCATTTCTTCACTGCAAAATGGTTGGCCTGGATGACCATTCGCGTTTTCCACGTTCACCGTGGACAACCGTGGGCAAGCAGCACCAACGCTGAGCTACGGCAACCCAGTGTGTCAAGCGGTCGGGCAACCTAAATGCTTACTCTATGTGCTTATGTTTGCTAGTCTTGATGGAATTGATTGATCGAAAAGACCATTGAGGAGGATCAATCCTGATACTGAGGTACTCACGGACAAACATTTTGAGATACACTTGCACGTTGAATGGTTGATGTGATATGATGTGATGTACTTCAAGCGAATCCAACAAAGATGCCCCTTTGATCGTCCACCATATGTTTTACCAGCGTGGCTTAAGATGCTGTAGAGAAACGGTCAAAGACTTTAAGATCTTTAAGTATGACATTGGCACCAACTAAGTTACTAAGGGAAACAAAACTTGACGTGCCAGAACCATCCAGAACCTACGGTTAACAGTGAGTTTGGTACAGGCCTGCACTGCCAAATGCCTTTTCATGGAGCAATGGGCTACAATGTGTAGGGCTAAAGTTCCTGTCAGAATGTCAGGCCCCCCAAATACCAACACTAGATACTAGTGTTATAAGAATATTTTAGCAAAAGACTGAGGGGTGCCAGAACCAATTGTTTGTCATTTTTTTATCATTTTTTTTACGTTTGTTTATCATTTTTTTATCATTTCTTTTACATTTTTTATCATTTTTTTATCATTTTGGTTTCGTTTTTCTGTGATTGTTTGAAATTCATCAGATTTTGCCAAGTGTTCATCATATTTTCCTCATTTTTCGGTCGAAAATGCTGCAACACACAAGAAATCCATGAAGAAATCGAAGAAAATGATGAGAAATGATAAAAAAATGAAAAAGAAATGATAAAAAAATGAAAAATAAATGTCAAAAAAATGGAAAATAAATGATAAAAAAATGAAAAATAAATGATAAAAAAATGAAAAATAAATGATAAAAAAATGACAAACAATTATTTTTAGGATTTCCAGTGTGTTGCTGGCAAATATTCTTATAATACTAGTGGATGATAGCCATGGCTGCAATCAAATCAGATAGATTTACAATATTCAGAAAGAGCATCACACAAACCGAACAAAAAGCTGCAAGCCCAACGGAGGACATATACAAATTGTTCCGCACCTGGTAGGAGGTGTGTGGTCAAAGAACACTCAAGGAATTGCTCAAGTAGCTGAAAGAAAGCAACCCGCCCAAGGGAAGTTGTCTTAACAACATGGCTTGTGCAAGGAAATGCTAATTTTTGCGCAAGGACCGCCTGTTTTTTTTTTGTCTTGCTGTACCTAACTTCCTACCCCCAGCTCATACCAAATGCTCATGCCATTTACATATGAAGTGGCTGTACCTCAAAAAACTGCAGGGCCTTTAATATTTCATTTTTGTTCTTCAGTCATCACTTCCAAAAATACTAGTTGGGGACGTGCCCTAGTCTCAGCTCCTCAACTACGACGGCAATGAAGACTTGTTAATTATATATATGAGAGAGTCTACTTGCTGGAAGTTCCAGGCTTACATTCACTCCCTAGATGGCACACTGGTATAATAGCTCCCCTCTCAATCCAACTGAACATCCTGGTCTCAGCTTTTTCAATGTGTTCCTTGTACTTTTTTCCTAGGAAACCTCTGCATTTTCTCAACCCGTCCGTTTCCAAAAGGAGCGGCTATTTGACGCGGCACATTTTCGCAACACAACACAGGTCAGCACGTGCGACCGGAACTGCTCTACACCAAGGGCAATCAGCCCCCTCATCAGGATGAGAAACATCTGCTAATCTGGTAAATACTCTGCCAGCGCGAGCCAGTGCTCTTTATGATATAGCACACCAAAGAGGTATAGCAAACCTGAGGCCCATGGCCTACAAATCCTACTATGTCTATTTCAAACAGTCAAACAAAAGTATCCAAAAATATCATCCTAATTAAAAAAACAAAATACATCAAAAAACTATCTGAAACCTGGCCCCAAGCTGATAAAAAAACCTCTAACGATGTCATAGCTATGTACAGGTTTCCCACCGTTTCGGGTGGAATATGAAGCAGCCCGCGGGAGATTCCCTGAGGGCCACTCACTTGGAAGATTCAATGGCTGCTTCGATTTCATCTACGGCATCTTCACCTCCGCACTTGAAGCGAATCAATGGAAAAAATTGGGGCCATCACGTATAAAGACTAAAGATACCACTTGGAAGGGACATAAATTCCACAACATTACTACACCGCTAAATGAACGAAAGGATAATGATTCATTCAGCCTTGGACTTACCAGTTGTATGCCTCAACCAATGATGAAGTGATGTTTGATATCTTGAAAAGGGAATTTGACTGGGTCTAATTTCCACAAGTGTCTCTTCGGTGCACGCCTAGAAATGAAAGCCAACAATACTAAACCAACACCATGCGATAGGCTTAAGATCAAATCCCAAACAATTCAAACAAAAATACTTCGAAAACATGAATCGAGATCAGGTTTGCTTCACCAAACTTCACCCAAGACTCGCGTTTTTTTTTCTTTTGTGAACGATCTTGTTTATTGACCGATGTCCTGTTTTTAAGATGGGTCAATGTGGATAGTTACTTTTTCAAACAGCATCATCAAGGAACCTTTTTTGGTAGCGATCATGTTGTCACCGAAGAGGTGAGGCACTATGCATCAACAAGTGCAAAATCCGTCAAATTGGTAGCTTCAATGGGTACAGCACTCCCATCATACAACACAAACGAGTAGGAATACAGTACTAAGTAGCAGCAAGGTCGAATCACTCCTCTAGATTCACCAGAAACATGATATCGAGCGCAACGGCTGGAAATGGCTCAAAAATCAATGGCTCAAAAACCACAGGTACTCCATCATACTTGCATTCTACAATACACATGTGACCTACCCATGAAATGGACATGCACACTAATAGATTTCAACCGTCCACGGTGGACCTGACCATTCTGCGAGTTTTTTCAACAAAAAACAATAAAAAAACACATGTCATTCCACGTGCCACGTGTGTATCCACCCGAAAGTCACACCAGTGACCCAGACCGTCAAGTGACAAAGACTTTTACTGCCAGGGAATGTGGGATTTTTCGCCACACCCACAATTTGCAAAGACGACTTCTTCTCAATACAAACCTCAGAAGGATTCCATGGACCTTCTCAGCTGGCTGGACCATGCTGAAGTCGTTGGCTCAGCTAGGATATTAAAAATCACAGAATCGAATTCTCCATGTGGATGAACAAACTCCTACATCAGTTGGGATAGTTAACTTATAGTTGCATTACCTGAATGTTTGGTGCGATATTTAACATGTCAACTAGCTAGTTGGCCATCAACAGAACACTGGAGATACACCACTCCAATTTGACCTGAACTCTTGAATTCAGACAGATTTCACCCAGTTGATATTGCAAAAAGTTGTACTATCACGTAGGAAACCAACAACATCACCAATTAGATTAATTCTGAAGAAACGTTTCATCGAAAAAACATAGACCATGATGCATAGTGACTATAGTGCATAATACCGGAAACGCTCGTTTTTCGTCTAGATTGATTTGTAGGGACGAGTCGCCACCAACTGAACTTCCATAGACCTTTGTAAATCCTGTTGATGGAAAGAATCCCAAACAACCACCTGACATCTATGAAACCCTACAAATAATGGAAAAAAACTATCAACCTCAACCGGTGCAGGATTTCTGAACCATCAACAGTCCCATCCATCCATCCTCGACAAGTCACAATTCCACAGGTGGCCGACGAAAGCGCATCATCCACGACAGCCAAGGCCATACGTCCGCCGCGCCAACCACCTGGGATCCGCAGCAACGGGTGGCTGGTTGAATGGGTCTAGAGTCTACAGCTGTGAATGCGTAAAGATGAAAAATACGCAATCTCGAAGATTTTTGAAGAAAATCTGAACTAGATATATAATATGATGTTGTATGGTAAAAACAGATGTTGTATGATATTTGTATGATATAATATTTAATGGATATGCATTCTTACGAGAAAATTCTGCAAAGGATCTGGACATAGTTCATAAGGAACAAGTCTGGATATAGACTAGGGTGCATTTGATGATGCTTCAATTTTGTGGAGGTTGTTTGTGGTCACTCACCTTTGACAAAGGACACGTGGTCAACGATTCAGTTGCCAAATGAGGCCCTGAATCCAAGTAGCCATTTGACGTTTGGAACACATGAAGCTCATGAATTGTATGTCAGTGGATGTCATCATGACAACTCATGATAAGTCTACTAGATCATCATACCATATTTAACAAACAACATGCATGGTATACATTTACTCATTCCACGTCTTTCACCTCAACTATGTTCTTTCGGGCAAAAATCCCCCGCTAAAAAACACCAGCGTTTCACTCTTTCATCCCAGCTGCGAACCGAGTCCTCGGCTAAGATGTCACCGATGCTTGCCTGTATGGGGTGGGCAACCCGAGGTGGGTCACGGGAAAAGTTCCTGTACACCAAAAAGGCCAAGGTGTGAAGAGTCACACTTGAATCATTCCTGAATTAAGCACATCTTGGGAGGCTTCAAAATACGAATTAGAGATGTGATTTTTGAGTGGTTTGGTTGCTGTACGGTTTGCTCTGAAGAGATTTCAAATCATGGACACTATTTTGAAAAAAGCGAAAAAGCTACACAAACGCTGTCAAAACATGAAGGATATGCACATGGAGTAAGCATGGCTAAACTAACATGAACTATCTTCCTTGCGTCCGAAACGTTGCCTGATCCCCCGATGCCAACATGTTGAGACTTTGAAATCTGCTCATTCCTGCCAAGTGGCCATACTGTCCGTGCACCTGCATCGGGAATAGGGACTTGATAAAACAAACACGTGTACCTCCCCTAGACTTCAGTTCAATCTTTCGTTGGGGAGACCTGAAATTCGATGCAGAATTCAGGAAACCAAATTGCACACGCATACCTTACATCTGTAGGTGCATCCAACTAGTACATATATCTGTACATGCTGATATTTGCATGCACACATCCAGTTACATGTTTCCACATCAGCTCGGGTATATTATTTTCATATGTATATATATATATACACTACTAAAAACATCATATGTGCCCCTGTGCCACTCGCACACCAGCCCTACACCTGCCCCGGTAAGGATTAGATAAACATGAAATGCATGACTATATCCCACTGGGATCAACATGGATCCTCCTATGTGAATGTCATGAGCATTTACAAATTTCATCAAAATTGGACCAAGTAGGCTGTTCCCCGAGCCATAGTCAACTAAGGTCTACTTCCCAACCGAGAATGATCATTGAACGTCAGCATCAGACTACCTAAAGCACTTCCAAAACACCCGACAACAACAACAACAACAACAACAACAACAACAACAACAACAACAACAACAACAACAACAACAACAACCTCAAAAAATCCACCTCCCCCAAAGAAAGCAGGGAAGCATCTTCCTCAAATTTTGGGGGGTTTCCCATGGATTCATATTTCAGGCCATCCGTGTTACCCGTGTACCTTGGTGGCTTGGACGGCAGCAACTGCGCCGCCCACTCAGCCAGGCGTCGGGCGGTGCGGCTCGGGGCAAAGGCGTCACGGTGGGGAAGACCTGGTGACCACCCGGTGGATGTTTATCCACTTGGAAGGGTTGGTAACTGATGTAGAAGTGGCCAATTTATATATATATATATAATCTTTGATAATCTTAAATATGCATATATATATATATACGTACAAATATACTTACTAGTATATATGATATAGAAAACCCAGATTTGGTGGAAACAAAACATAATTTGTTGGGAGAAAAAAGGCAAACATCTCAAAATGAATCACCAGAGTGGTAGGCAAATCTCTTACATCTTCTCACCTTGCCCCACAGAGCGCCATGCACCCGGTTTGGCCATCGGTGCTCGTTGCGAAGCCCAGGACAATTGTGATGCCCAGGTTTTCAACTGGTGTCGGGCCTCATCACCTTGGGGAGTTTTGGAGGAGCTCCCACCACCACCAACAACATCATCATCATCATCATCATCAGGCAACGTAATACTATTAAATCATTCCTCATGACATATTGGACCATATTGGTGAATGTTCCTCTAATTTGTTTTTGAGTTTGCTCGAAGCGGAACGGTTTTGAAACAAGTGGATACGCTTGGTCATCTTATGGCACAAGATTGCTGGTACATAATACCTTCAAACAGTTCAGTTGGACCTTTGAAAATACATTTGTCAACTTGGATCCTTATTCCCAACCACCACCACCACCACCACCACCACCACCACCACCACCACCACCACCACCACCACCACCACCACCACTGCCATAGGCCATATGCCCCCCTTCGCATGTCATGAAGGCCTTCATCTTCCAAGGCACGCAACAACACCCGACATTTCACCTTCTTCCGCACCACGGTGGAAGCCACTGGCACCCTTGCCACATGCCCTTCACTGGTGTCTTCGGCATCCAACAGCCATAGGCGAAGGACAGCAGCAACAGAGTCGGGCGCCTGGCAGAAGAGGAGTAGATTTTTTCCATGTGTTTTTCCGGGGTGTGATGTGAAACGTCCAGAATTTGGCAAAGGGATGAAAGTCATTTCAGGATTAGATTTGGGGAGGCTTTGACTCATTTTCGTTGTTCGTCGCTTGGGGGCCGAAATTCACCTGTAGGTGGAGGGACTGCATTGAACAAATAATGAACACATGAGAAAGAAATTGCGAACAACTTCTATAAAGAGCCGCCATGATATTGAAAGCACAGAGGCCTTTTCATTTGAGGGGACCCTGTGATTTCCTACAAGATGATGACCAGCATGATGAGCCTTTCAATCTTGACCAGCGGTTGTGGGGGGGTTCACCCGCACATGGTAAGTCTTGTTCCATCCATTTTTGGCGACATCTCTATTTACCCATTTCCGACCCTCTGGTTCCAAAACTCAGCGCCAAAAAGATTTCTGGCAAACCACCTCCAAATTAGGTTTAATCCATACCCACCCACCCGTAACATCAGAATCTGTTTCCGATTTCTCCTACTAATTCTCCTGCACCCATGCCTCCAAATGCGCGTTGTGACCACAGCCGCCCAGGACGCTTTCTGTAAAGGTAACACTTGGTGATGCCAAGGCGCGCCACGTTGACACACACTCCTGCACATTCTGTGGCAATAGCTCATGGCGAACATCATGGAATCATAGGCCATTGTTTCTGAAACAAACAAAATGCAACAGAAACGACCCATGAAGGAACGCCCATGTCCCTAAACGTGTGACTATGAAAAAAAACTGACCTGCAAGCAAAATCAAAATCCATTGACACACCCCAAAGAAAAATGCTGCCGCACATGTCCTGAAGTTAGATCTGGCCGTTGGCCTGGTGATGACAAATGAATACCTTGCCCAATCGGAATTAGCCTACAAAACTTGATGGGATCTACCACAATTTGTGAGGAAGCATCCGTGGATGAAAAATATCTGCCAGCCCACACTTGCATATCGAAATCTTCATCTCCTTCTCCAACCCGTGGAAATAACAAAAAGTTATGCCAAACTTTTCGCATCTTCCCTGCCCTTTTAAAGGCAAACTTTAAAATCCATGCCACCACGACTGGCGTAACTCATATCCTCCGTCACAAAGTCGTGTTGCCCGCGCAGGGTCAACACTGGAAATTGCGGGGCCGACTGGACGAAAGTGTTCAGCTCTGAAGGGGTTAAGCTCCATTGGTCTAAGGCACCTTGGTGTTTGGGCTTGGAACCGTGTTTGGGAGGGAACGGGAATCCCAAATAGGGAAGAAATTGTGACCATGTGCTATTATCCACCTTTTTTTTGGGGGGGCAATTTAGAACTTAGAAGCAGGTGTTTTAAAGATTTGGGTTCTTAGGGCTCAAAATATTGATGTTCAGTAACAGAAGATCTGAGATTTTGTACTTTTCATGAAACTACCAGCTAGGAGTTGTAGGTTGTAACTCTTTTGGGACGGGAATTTGGCCAAAAAATTGGCCGCTCCTTGTTGGAGTGCAGCATGAGGGAGGTGACATAGTTTCGTGATAGACTAAACAGGCTCTCTGATGCAGTACTACAATTGTGGGTAGATAATGTGGGTGAGGGATATGGGTGCTACAAAATTTCACAAGAACGTTGTGATTTTCTCCTCCTTGGGAGGTCAAGCACAGGAAGGTTGGACATGCAATCAGGAAAATTGTGATTCATATTGATTCATGATGAATCACCGTTTTGTCAAAAATTGTTAGGATGTTGTGATTGAAAGTCTTGAAAGTCCCTTTCAATTGCATTCTGTTCCCCTCCTGTTCAACCGAACTGATGTTGTCGGCCAGCACTTGGATGGAGCGAAATCATTCTAGAGTGTGTTGCTTAACAAGAGCCCAATGCACCGAGCATTTCGACAAAACAAGATTTTTTTTTCGTGGAACTGGCACGTGGGAAGAACATGCACATGTCTCAAGAGTGACCCACACATGTTGCACATCCATTCTCGCACTAAACAAAATTTGAATCACAGCAACACAATTTGACCGCTCAATCCTCATTTCCAAATTGAAACCCATCTATTTATATACTAGTAGCATTTCTGCAGGTTTCGTTGCCATGTCTGCTTTCCATTGCCATATCACCTGCCTTTGCAAACTGTTCCATTATGTTCCCTTGCCGTGTATTGCGTCGGTAGGAAAGAATACTGTGTGGCATAATAACACCGCAATGAAGAATTTCAAAAACATGCATCCACAAAAAAGTCAATCAATTCCAAGTAAACTTTAGCAAAACGAGTATCTATGGATATCTATGGTAGCTGTTTGTATTGACAATTGCATTTTCACCAATTTACCAGGAGTTTAGTTACATCTACTCACACCTTCAAGCAAACATAAATGGAAAATCCCACCTGATCCTCGTAGCTCCCAACGTTTTGGACCCTGTTTCCATTGCCATCCTACCATGGGGTGAAACGGTGAAACATGCCAACGAGTTTAACAAGTTGGCACAGGGCTTGGGATTCGTGTGATTCATATCCATATCTAAAAATCTATATATATATATATACATCTGTACAAAGATACAAAATATGAATGTATCTGATTCTGATTCTGATCCACTATCAGCTGTAGCTTTGAAAAGACTGCCATGCCAGCATGTCATAACGTGTTCATTTCTTTCAATATTCTCTTGGCTCGGCATGCCAAAACACCCAAGCTACAACGTCAGAACAACTCAAATACAACAACTCCGCAAAGGAATTTGCATCCCAAAGAGCCATGTGAATCTACCATCCTGTTTTCACCCAACTCACCAAGACTTACAAACTAGTGGGTGGGGGGGTTTGTTCTGGAGCATTTTCTATTTTCTTACTCGGAATTCAGTAGGTAAAAACTAGGTAAAAACAACGTATCATCCCAGCTCCCAACAGTCTGACAATTGTCAGCCCTTTGTCCAGGCTTGGAGGTCTCAACATCTGAGGTCATATCCCAAAAACTCCGACTGAGAAAAAACAAACTCACATCCCTCAATTCATGAAGCAAAGTCCAATCAAAACTACACGTCAAGACAAACAATGGCACGAGAGGGATAACAGGGTCCCTTTAGACCACCCTTAGTAATCCACCGCTTCTGATGCACCTCGCAAAGCACCCCAGCGACGGCCAGCACTTTGCCTCGTCAGCGATAAAACACTCTTTTGTTGAAAGCATCCTGCAAAGAACAACAACAACAACAACAACAGCAACAACAACAACAACAACAACAACAGCAACAACAGCAACAACCACAACCACAACCACAACAACAACAACATAGAAGACCCAAGTGCTTAGTTTGAAGGAGAAAAAAACGCAACCTTTTTGGCACGACCTACCTGGCTAAGGCTCAACCCCCAACCAATTGCTTTGCCCGTCATTTATCATTCGAACACAGCTTCCTCTGACAAACTATGGATAGAATACATTACAATACCAGCTACATCCAACCAATCTAACAGATATCTTGACCTCGTTGGAAAAATCTGAAGATCTGGTAACATGATGCCACTCCTCAAGAAAAAACAACCACCAATCCGGCTGTCCAACTGCCTATAAGCATCGGCTAAGCAAGTTGGCTGCGGCTTCAAGGCACAAACGTGTCCTGAGTTGAAGGTAAGAAGTAAGAAGCCAACAAGTCATCAGGGGGGCACTGGCACAGGGTTTAGAATTTTTGCACACATCTACACGCAGATCTTTCTGAATGTACATCATCAAAACATACTATTACACATTTATGCACATGTATATATATATATATATATCAGCATGCTTTGATTCATTCTTCTTACTTTGCCTACTATTTGCGAACGTATTGCCTGGCAAAGAGAGGCTTGTGCAGATTTTTTTCTCAGAATCTGGCAATGATTCCCTTCGTTTCCGACCGCTTCAAAACTCACCCGCAACCCATCCATTATATTCACCGGAGGGCAATCATAAAATAGTGGAACAACCAGTGCCATGTTGCATAATATGCGTACAGATTTCAGCAGATGGTTGGTTGTTGATTAACATTGGTCTTCTATGGTATTCTACTATTCCAGGCACATCCCCAAGAAATTCCCCATCTTTCAAAAGCCTTTCCCAAGATACTAAACCACCAACATAAGCCACTAACCAACCATTGGCCCTCATGGTTTTTGCCAACTCCAAACCCACCCACCCATCCCAGGTCTTGGGGTTTTCCAAGGTACGATACCAAAAGGCCCTGGCCGCATCGTGAGCTCCCACACTATGGGCCGCTGCAACCATTAAGGTGTTGGCCGCATGGTCCGCTAGAGCAGTGGAACTGGAGACACTCATCCTTATGGCAATGGAAATGATGTTTTTTTTTTGTTTTCCGTTGTTTTGTGTTTGTTTTTTGGGTGCGTTTTGTTTTGGTTTGGCTTGTTTTGTTTTGTTTTGTTTGGCCTTGTTGTTTTTGGTTTATTTTGTTTGGGTTTGCTTCGTTTTTTTGGGGGGGTTGTTTTGCTTTCCTCCTCGTTTTGGTTGGTATTGTGTTTTTGTTTGTTTTGTTTTGTTGCTTGTTCTTTGTTCTTTGCTTGATTGCTTGTTTGCTGGCTTATTGGTTTATTGGCTGATTATTGCGGTGTCATATCAAGTAAAAAGCTCATGAGAAGAGTGTTGCTTTATGACGGCCTGATTTGGGACCAAATCGTGCAAATAAAAGTACGAGAGAACTTAGCATCTCCATCATTAGATCAGCATCAACGTTCTCAACAACATCAAAAACAACTACAACAATATCAACTACAGCGGCACCGTCATCACCATAATCATCATAATCATCATCATCATCATCATCATCATCATCATCATCTTCATCATCTTCATCATCACCTCTCTCCAAACCATACCTGCCTCACATCTACCCAACCAAACAAATCAAACAAATCACAGAACAAACAACCCTTCATCAACCTTCAACCCCCTGCAAGCGTCAAACAAATGGAGCGTAGCTTGGGCAACTTGTCTTCCTTCCAGCCACGACGCACCAAGGTTTCCATCAGCAGGGCACCTGCGAAGAACTAGGGAGATACTCCCTTGGTTTGAGCGTGAATCATCATAACCATGGAGCCTTTACATGTGAAGTATTAATTATTGAAGATGAAGTACTAAATCGTTGAAATACATAATCAAATGCTATTTGAAGATGCATGCTGCATGCAGAAAGAAAACTAAAAGTCTAATCTGGGACATCAAATTCAGATCTAGCTGTTGGAAGTTACTTTGCAGATGTAATGCAAACAACTACACACAAGAAGCAAACAACGTAGAGTAAGTCGAGGTCCATCCTGTGCACGTGCCTTAAGTCAACTGCCATGAACCGATTCCGACTGGTGGGACAACTGATGTTGGTCCTCTACATAACAGTTTGACGCCAGTTGAAAAGTCTTTGGTGTACAGTGTGCCATCCAACATCTTCCACCAACCGAAAAAGGGACAATGATTTCTCCTTAAAAGCACCCTCCTTTAGTTCTAAGTTGTTGCTCCAAAGATCATCTAGGAATCCCTAGTGCAAGCTCCAAAACTTGCTTAACAATTTGGATCCTCCCATCTGGTTGCCTCCAAATCCATGTGCAACGACATGAACTTCTGCCTGGCAAATGGGTGCAGCCAGCCCATCTAGGGACTGAACCCTGGGAAAAGGTCAACTGCCGGTGTTTCTCTGGAACTGTACTTCTCCTGTCGCGAAGAACGTGCAAGATCTAAACATATGCATAATTACATACGAGTATGTTGGGAAGTCAGGACATGTTTAAATGTCGTCATCAGCTTACATGCACATCTTCAATCCTAGACTAAGCACACATAATCTTGCATTACAAGTAAGTCACATCAAAACGCCGTAACAGGACACCAAAGTAAAGTCAATCACTTGCAATATCACCAGTGTATTCGAATGAATCCGAAAACATGAAACACAAATTTTCACGCATGCGTAGCTGTAACACAAATCCTTTCATAGTGCAGAGGGTCAGCATAAAATGTGTGGAATATCGGATCCTGATTGAAACGGATGGCATCTTTTATGTACAGGACAGGAAAGTCATGACATATGGAAACTCAACTTCCCATTCAACCAAACCCCGGGCGCCACCAACTGGCCCTCATCATCTGTTGCCAGAGCCGCCTCTCCGAGGGAGTGCTTCAAAAACATCATGACGTCCAAGAAATCATCCACATTGGATTGTAAATCATCCACAATTCTCTTCGAGGATGATTCCAAAGTTGATAGACCACAACCAAGTTGATCATACCTCTTCTTTTTGGATGGCTTTGGTGGGAGGTGAAGGGTTTGGCTTTGTAAAAACTGGTGCTTCAACCATGTCACACTGGAGATGTTATGCCATGGGAAAGGCAATGCTTAAGTTTCAATCACGGCCGTGCCAGGTCTATGGGCGCGTATGTGTCTGAAAACATGGATGAATCGAATGCTGGGTGGTGAAATTATGTCACAAACCTAATCCTCTAACAATAATTGCGATGGAAGATGAGTTACCTATTGTTGGTGAAAGAAATCCTGCATGACCTGGGATGTATGTACCAACCTCAACTGGTGCAGGATTTCTTCCATTAACAGTATTATGGCAGGTGCCGATTTTTTCGAAGGTTCTCTTGGCTCATGGCACCTTGCTTATATACCCCAACAAATCCATGGTTGTAAAACCAATGGTGGTACGTGTATCTGGCCAAACTATAAAAAAATCACCAACCTAGAGTTCCCTGAAATAAGAGATTTCTCTTTACTAAAGCACCATTTGGGGTGAGGTCGTATTTTCGGTCCCTATAATCTGACCAAATGTGTATATATCCAAACGAATATAAAGCCCGAAATTTGAACCGACAAACAAAAAATAACAAGTCCATCAATCCATCAATGCCATCACCTTCAAATTGGACACGTTCATATGGGGTCCAAAAATTGGGTCCAACACAAACATTGCAGAACCGGAACATGGAAGATTTGGCGAGGCCATTGCTGGTTGGGAGACCCCTTTCCTTTTGAGAAGGCCGCCCTGTTTTTTTTGAGGCTGTGTTAGATTCAGGGAGGGCAATCGAATCATACCAACGTACTTAGCCGAACCGAAATGTAGAAAGAAATGCCTTGTGCCCAACCAAACGTAAAGAACGCCTGTAGGCCACCAAAGGGTTTGGAGCAACAAAAGACCTGCCAATGACTGAACCTTAAACGAAAGGACCCCTTAACCTAGCATTTTCCCAACTAAGATGGCCCACTTTGGGTGAAGAGGAAATTACATGTCCGAGACACGGCCACATCTACTCTACCAACATGTTTCACAAGCCTAGTTTTGTTGAATTTCTTTGACCTACCGACACTTTTGCGCCGCGGTGCATGTAGCAGCTTCGCCCGTTGCTGCAAAGTCGTTTCGCCAGCGGCTCCAAATATCCTAGGATATGATTTATGGACACTCCGGGATGCGGCACTATGACAGGATGAGTTGGTAAAATTTGCAACACCCTGTGAAGGCTCTTACATTTTTGCATCAGCGGTAGATAGCCTTGAATTAAAGATCCAGGTCCTTCAAACATTTCAGTCCCATCAGGGGCATTAAGAGTTAAGAATGTGACTGATTTTGGATTTGAAGGCCTAAGATTGAACGGCAAAACCTGAATGATAATCTAAGCACAATTCCGAAAACATCGTTTCAACTATAGCTTTTCACGGCAAGCATCTTGAAGGTAATCCAGGTCCATCATGCAACAAGATGATAGGAGGAGGAGCTGGAAGTCCTTAGTCGGCTCGAATTCGTAGATCTTCACTTGGGATGCCATTTGAAAGTCATGTGAAAATCCTGCCAGTGAATGAACTCATTGGTGAATGGCGATCTGAAGAATTGGCTAACTTGGCTAAACGTTAAGCAGCAACCATGCTTTCAGGAACATCTGTACTATTTTACCAAAAAATCAAAACCCAAACAATGCCAACAGTATGTGTAGTGTAATGATCATTGGAGAAAAAACGTACATTTAACCAACCAAACAACAACTTTGAATCACAAACCGATCCCCTCATAAATTTCTTGTCGTCAATCCTCATTTCGTATAGCCAACAGTGGAGCCTCCAAGACGAACGAACCGTTGGAACTTCCTTCAACTTCCAAGGCTCCACTTTGGACGCATCGCATCAAACCATCTTTGTCCTTGCCATGCGGAATCAGACAGTATTGTGGTGACCCGAAAAGAATGAATTATGACCATCCAATTTTTGGACTCACTCAGCAAAACGACGATTTTGAAGATGTGCAACCATTTTTTGGGGGGTAAAAGCAGGGTTTGATGACTTTAAAAAAACCAAGTTGGCAACACTCAATAAGTCACCGTGTTTGTTAAATTGTCTTGTTTTGTACATGTCATTCACATGTTATATGCTGTCAGAGCATGCCAACACAAAGTTCATCCCCAAAGTGTTTGGATTCCACAACCCACGGCATGAGTGCACGTGGACTTTACGGAAGGTGATTATTTTTATGGTCAACATATACTCTCGTTCATTTACAACCCGGAAATTGACACAAAAGCTACGCGACGCGACAAACTTCATGTCCAAGTTGCCATATATCTTTTGAGTTTGATGCAACATTGACTTGCACCGACAAGCCTTGGTTGAGGTGAAAGCATGAACATAACAATGAGACGTAATGAGACCATCCACCAGGCCCTCCAAATTTTGTTCATGTTTCACCCTGTTTTATGGAGTCCCCAATGGCATGAACAATAGTGTTGTCTGATTCAAACATGCAATTGCCGGCCGCAAAATGCTTAATTGAGAAAACAAATGCATCAAACATAATGAAGTAGGGATCCTCTCACCACAAGCCGCGCAAAGTGACACATCCATGAGGTCATAATCACTATCCCTCGGCGTTTGCGATGACATCTCGTCCTGCCAAGAAACAACAACCGTTGAATACAGCTAGAAGGACCAAAGGTGGCCACTCGGTCACTACACCTTATTTTTTCTCGAAAACCTTCCAGAAATCAAACATAAACAAAATGGCAGGGATGCGACATGACACTCATCCAAATCGAACAATCCAGCCACGAGATGGACATGTAAATTTTGAAAAGTGGGTTTGTATGGTTTTGTCGCATTCTTCACCCTCGTGCCCAACAAATCATTGATTCAACCTCGATACTCTCAAGGGATTTCCAAGGCATTTTTGGCATGAAATGGTTGTGGGTGGCAGTAGTCATTTCAATTTTCAACTCCAGGTGCAGAAGATCAATTTAGCCATCAAAGATTGCGGGCCATTCCGGCACCTCCATGACACAAAGGCTCACCACTCTTCGTCGTTTTCCGAGCATTTGACCTTGGCAAACGTGACCAACGTTCGCACCATTTCCGATATGATCTTTTCCGTGGCCACATAGCATCAACCAACCCTAAGAATCTTGACTCCGGAAAAATGGCTATTTTGAGGACCCGACCCCTGCCATACAGGTTCGGACCCTCCTCCATTTGAAGGTCCAATGATTCTTAGGGAATAGCAAATTGCGATAGACGTGACATCTCAACCCTACATCCAAATTCAGAAACATGTCTTCCAAATGCACGGTGGCACGGTGCAACTTGAATGCTATATGTTTTGTTTTCCACCGGTCGGAACACACAAGAATTGATTCAACACAGTTTTGGCATTACATTTTGGTAGTAGGTAAAAATAGACAAAACAAAAAAACAAAACTCAGTTTCATATTTGCCTATGCGACACCCTACCCTGCATGCAAACCAAATCACGAATGCTACTTCCACACACGGTGACCAGCAATGCTAATTGCATTCGTTTTTGCAATTGTTTGGCTGGTGAATTGTGTCGCGCGTTGCCCACTGTTGGTGCATACCACCGAGGCAAAGCATGCGGACAACATGGCTCCAACAGCTGCATTAAATGTAAAAAAATATCGTTTCTGTAGCCATGGAAATGAAAAATATTGGACAAATTTGGTTTGAAAGGCCATTCCCCCGCCCAAAATGTAGAATTGTATCAAATTTTCCCGTAAAGTTGATGCAAATATGTGTATTGATTCCAATCCATGAATAATGGAACGTTTTGTTGTCTGCATGTTTTCGTTCTCCCACTCTATCAATTCTTCCACCGTCCGAGCGATGGGCCACTGCGAAAAGGCAAGGAAAATACATGAGAAAAACATGCTATAACAAACCCATGTTTGGCAATGCAACATGAAGATTGATAAGATTTGATGTGACGTGATGCTCGCAAAAAATTGGAAGTAAAAATAAGAACACACCAAAAACATCCAAAAATAACCAAAACATAAAACATCAAAACTGGGGCAAATTAATAAGAAACAATTTTTGACATGCTGCCTATGGGGTTGATCAAAAGCAGGAGAAGGAGATTGAAGGAACTGAAATGGTTGATCGCGGTTCTTTCATGTGGGATCGGCAATTTTTTTCTATGATCCACCTTCCAAATCGTAAAAAAACGTGGAAACGACTGTCAAAATATATTTGTGTGGTTGCACATTCAAATTTGGTGTTTGTGTTGCCGGCTTGTGTCCGTGCTCAGTTTCAGCATCCTACCCTATCAATTTGCCGCTTTGGTCCGCATGCTAAATCTAATACGCCTGGACGGACATGGGTGGGATTAGGTGGGTGGTTTGTTGGTGGATGGACGGGGGTGTTTTTGGATGCATGTACGAATCATGAATCGGGAAATGGTTGATTCATGGGTTGGTGGGAACGACGGAAAGGCGCGAAAAACAATCCATCAGCTTAGGCACATGTCCGTTCATGTGCTTCCACATTTTTTCCCTCTCATGCCTTTCTGCCGCGATAGGGTCTCTCTCGGGAACTGTTTTTTTTTCTCGGCTTCCAGGCATTGGAAGTGTTGTTATACTGGCCAGTCTCCAGATGCTGCAAGGTCCAAGGGCAAAGTCCAATAACAAATCAGGGAGGGAGTGGGGGAGGCGGCTGGGGTCTCTGGGGTTCCTTCTAAAATTTGACTTCCGGGAGTTGCTATTTGAATCAACAAATATGGTTTAAACAAATTATGTTTCCTATTTCGACTTTTCGCATGCAAACTTTATTGTGGGAACTAATGCTAATTTGCTGTTCACAATGAACCTTCAGGCTAAGGATATTGGAAACAAAATGCACTTGATCTGGTCTGGAAAATTTGCCGTGCTATTCGGTAGGAGCGTTCGTTTTTTTAATAATCGGGAATTAATACTGAGCGACGTTTATGTTGCTGAGCGGTGCTTCGGCATTCCAGATGGTTATTTTTGGCAGCCCCCGACGCTCTACCTGCATACCGACATTTGGATGATGTGGTCTGGACGGGATCCTGAAAGGTTGCCGGCAAAAATGGTTGCCTCTATTGCCACTGCCAGTGGTCACTGGTTTCTGCAGCCAGCCCTTGCACACCAGGACCAAGGTCCGGCAGGAACATGCGCACCCTTTTCTATACACCCCATCTGCAACAAACATGTAGCTCAAAGCACGGCTTTCATCATGGGGAAGTCTTTGGTGCAAAGTCTCCGGAAGAAGCGGGGGCACCAAGCGAGAGTTCTGAACGAGTGGCTGGAGGGCGGCTGGGTTCGGGGGTAAAATGGGCGCAGTCTTGGTCGAGGAACTTGGCGGCAAAGCGTTGCAAAGCGGCATGATGACCCCCTTCACGAGAAGACCACGCGAAGAGACCTCGTCATGAACTTGGTATGGATTCTCCTTTCACTCCATTGTTGAATCGTCAACATGCTAATGGATATGCCCCTTTGGAAGATGAGAATGTGGATCGAGTTCCTTTGTGTCCTCTTGACTATCACCACCAATCCGAAGGTCTTGTGTCTTTAGATGGTTTGGCAGCAGTTGTTCGCCGCGAAATCCAAAATGCAATTCGCCCGGTTGAAGGCAAATTGGCATCCCTTCACACAGTGTTGAACACACGTATGGATTCAATGGAAGGTGTTCTGCAGCAACATGACGTCAAAATTGCCAAGTTGGAGGACCTTATCCGAGACCATGATGGTGAAAAAATCCGTCTTGGGATGCAGGAGAAGATTGATGAAAAAAAATTGGACTTGCAGAAACAGATTGACAAACTCGGAGGTGGCCACGCCATGCCAACTGCAGATGTGGCGAAAACTTTGGTGGTTGGAGGTTTGCAAGGGTTTGATTCCTTGCCTATGGCCACGGAATGGTTGACATTGAAGATGAAAGAATTGCAGGGCCCCATGCATACAGGTTTCTATATGAAGACCCCAAGTTTTCAAGGATTGATGTTTGTGAAGTTCCGGAATGGATATGAAAGGGATTTAGCTATTGGCATCCTGAGAAGTGCTAGGTTGAAACATGGTGACGACAATGTGTGGGCCACGCAGGACCTACCTATCCCAGTTAGAGCAAGGAAATTGTTCTTTATGAGTCTTCGATGGCATCTGGGTGAGTGGGGGTTTGTGAAGAAAAAGTTCGAAATTGATGATTTGTACACACATCTTCGTGTGGGAGGCAAAGTGGTGCTCAAGGTGTCTACCGCAGATGGAAATCTCAAACTCCAATGGGATGATGCTTGGGCTATTTGGGGTGATTTGCAGCAAAGTCCGGAACTCCAGGCCATCCTCGACAAGAGCAAGGAATTCTTGACAAGCGAGGAAAGGGAGCAGGAAAGAGCAAAGCCGCAGGCGCTGCGGCGTCTGGATAGGGACAACTCCGCCCGAGACAAAGTGTTTCACAGTCGCAAATCCTTGGTGCACCAACCAGTTTTGAGGAAAATAAACCGACACTTGCATGCTCCCAGAATTTATTTTACAATGTGTTCGAATACATTCACATGATCGTTTGGCTGAACTTGCAGCAGAATTGTACAATGTTGATTGGGATGTGATTTTATGCAGTGAAACCCGAAGTGCACGTGGGCCGTTGCGTTTTGGATGGCGGGCATGTTTTATACACATCGGAAATTGCAACAGAAGCAGCTGGAGTGGCCATATTGTTGCACAGAAAACATGTTCATCGAGTTGGGCAGGTGACATCGCTCAATGAGAGACTTGTGTTTTTGGATTTGCATTATGGACGTCATTGTGTTCGATTCATTTCATTGTATATGCTCCATGCAGGATATTCACTGGAGGACTTGCGAATTGTTGATGATATGCTACACGTTGTCTTGGATGAAGCTGAGCGTTTACACTATAAAATAATCGTGGGAGGAAATTTTAACACCGAGTGGCATGTAGGACGCCGAGGCATTTTTCTTGATGAATTTGCATGCATGTGGAGACTGCAAGTTGCAAATGGTGAAAACCATGACGACAGCTGGACCTTCTGCAGCTCCCTCGGGGTGAGAGGAACAATTGATTTCATATTGCATGGCATGAATGTTGACATTTTGAAATGCAGCATTTCGGACGCATTTGACTTGGGTTCAGATCATCGTGCTGTGTTTGCCCAATTCTCGATTCCAAACCAAGGACTGGCTAGGAGAAAGGACGTGCGCAAGAAACAAACAAATTGGAAACACATCGACTCCCAAACATTTCATTCCAAAGTCGAAAGCAGTTTGAACACAAATATGCGAACCACTTTGCGCGATTTAGAGTCCATGCTATTATGTTGCAAGAATGCAGCCGAAAAATCTCGCAGCTCTGCGCCAACACTTGAACCTTGGCAAAACCCCATCATTCAGATCTTGATACAGGAACGACGTGGATGCAGAGATAACACACAAAGAGCGATGTTGTCAAAACAGATTAAGAAACATTGGAGAGCCAATATGAGGCAGAAGAAACAAACGCTTGAATGATATTTTGGCGGAGTTCAAGGACCTTCGAAACGTTGCAACCATCAATGACGACCCAGTCCGACATCAAACAAAATTGAGCAGAGCTGAGCCATCCAAGGGGGACTTCACAACTACATTGTCTGCAATATTTTCTTCTGACGCGGATCGAGTGCCGGTGGTTGAAGCTAGTCCTGGTCCTTCACCATTCTCAGGTATTGAGCCATTTTCCTTGGCAGAAGTGCAAGAAGCAATGTTCAAAATGCGATGTGGCCTTGGTGCAGACGGAGATGGTTTGGTGTTGGAACTGTTTACATATGGCCCTCCTTGTTTACATGCTTGTTTGGTGCGCATTTACAATGAAATACTTTGCACAGGACAATGTGATACATCTTGGCGACACATGTTGTTCACAATGGTTCCGAAAAGTGGGGATTTGCAACAAACCAAGAACTGAAGGCCAATAGCCATACTCAAAATCTCATACAAAATTTTTGCCAAGATGCTCCATGATCGTTTGCAACCCTTGTTGGAGACAGAACAATCAATGGATCAAATTGGTTTTCGACGAGGCACCGGTATTGACCACGCGCTGGCTGTCTTTGAAACAGTTTGCGGTAAAAGCATTGAATGGAATTGTGAAATTTGGTTTGCAAGCTTGGATTTGACCAAGGCTTTTCACCGGGTTGAACATAATCAGCTATTCCAAGCATTGAGGGAGCAACATGTTCCACAGCCTTACATTGCTTTCTTGAGGGCGATTTACTCTTCTCAAAGTGGTGCGGTGCATGGAGGCAGGCCTTTTGATATTCAACGTGGGGTCAAACAGGGTGACATCCTCAGCCCACTGTTTTTCAATGATGCTTTGGAGTGTGCTTTGCGGAAATGGAAGGGAAAATGTGAGCATCATGGCATAGCCATGGATCATCACGAACGGTTGACAAATATCAGGTATGCGGATGATCTGATGTTATATGCCCGTTCCTTGCCAGCTTTTGTGGAGATGATTGAAACCTTGTCATGGGAACTACATCAAATTGGTTTTGCAACTTAATGCACCCAAAAGCAAAAATATTCACAACAAAAGAGTTGGATCACCCAATGTATGTTGAGGTGTCGCAGGATTTGGTGCATGTTCTTCATGAAGGGTCTTTCCACAAGTATCTTGGCAGACACATCCCTGGGAACCTGAAACAGCGTGGCTGTGTGGAATTGCATCATCGCAAGACAATCGCTTGGGCAAAATTCAACAAACATCGGACCATACTCACAAACAAACACGTGAGTTTGAAATTGCGCTTGAAATTCCTCAATGCTGTTGTCACGCCAGCCATGCTTTTCAGTTTGCACACGTTGGCACTGACGAAAGTGCAGTTGGAAAGCATCAACGTACTACAGCGCAAGATGTTGCGATCAATTGTTGGTTGGGTGCGAGTGAATGGCGAGGATTGGTCTGAGACGATGCGACGAATGAATCACAGACTCAGTGTGGCTTTGGAACTCTTCCCTATTCCACCATGGACGGAACAACTTGCCAAACGCCAATTTCAATTAGCTGCCAAGACAGCATCGGAGCAATCTTGGTCATCAATTGCTGGACATTGGATTAGCACAACTCGCTGGCAGGCGAACTTTGACAATATGCCGTCGCGCAAGCGTGGACGTCCACTGGTAAAATGGGATGACAAGCTGTCACACCTCACACATCAACCTTTCCCATTGCATAGCAGATGGCTCGTGGCGGCCAAATTTCCTTTTTGGCAAAAATGCTCGGCAGTTCTTTGTTTCACATTTTGTGGACCTCTAGGGCTTCATTTTCCCCATGTCCCTATGGGATCGTAGTCGTAGTGTTTCACTTTGACTCGGGCGGGCGCAAAGCAAAAAACCATGGATACACCAGTTGCTGGTTTTGCAAGGGGCCATCGCAAAATCTACAAACAAGACCTTCACAAGTTGGACATCACATTCCGCAAATTCGTGCGCGCCATTGTGGGTCGCTCCTGGCGGCTTAGATTGGTCTGCCCCATGGCACGACATCCTTCACAAGTGGAACGCACGCGTTTTGGAATGTGCTCAACAAGCTGGTGTCAAATTATGGTCCCGGAGATGCCTGGAACCACATTGGAAATTAGCAAACTACATTGCCAACCTTTCCGACAACCGTTGGTTGAAACGTGCCCTAGAGTGGACTGCACGACCCAGGACAAGGATTGGAAGACCAACAAACACATGGGATGCGCAAATACAAATGTACTCCCGATGGAAAAATTTGGGAAAATGGAGGGCAACCGCAATGCAAACTGCAAACAGATCTTTGGCTGGCACATATGGACTCCTTTATAGAATTTCCGACGCCGAAGTGGTGAGAGTTGAAATTAAATTAAGTTTTGTTGTTTTACTGCGCCCAAAGGCGCTGCCTTCGGGCAAGCAAGTTCGATTCGATTCAACTGTGATGATGATTAATATGATGATATGATGTGATAATGATATGATGGTATGATGATGCTGGTGACGGTGATGATGATGACGATGATGGTAATGGTGATGATGATGGTGAGGATGACGATGGTGACGATGATGACGATGACGATGAGGATGAGGTTGAAGATGAGGATGGAGAGGAGGAGAAGGAGGAGGAGGAGGAGATTGAGGATAAGGATGGGGATCAGGATGGGGATGAGGATGAGGGATGAGGGATGAGGGATGAGGGATGAAGGATGAGGATGATGAGGGTGAGGATGAGGATGGAGATGAGGATGGGGAGGAGGAGGAGGGATGAGGGATGAGGGATGAGGGATGAGGCATGAGGGATGAAGGATGAGGGATGAAGGATGAGGGATCCGAGATGAGGGATGAGGGATGGAGGATGGAGGATGAGGCATGAGGCATGAGGCATGGGGGATGACGGATGAGGGATGAAGATGAGGATGAGAAAAAAAGGGATGAACATGAGGATGAGGATGAGGATGAGGATGAGGATGAGGATGAGGACGGGGATGAGGATGGGGATGGGGATGGGGATGGGGATGAGGATGAAGATGAAGATGAAGATGAAGATGAAGATGAAGATGAAGATGAAAAAAAACATGATGATGAGGATGAGGATGAGGATGAGGATGAGGATGGGGTGGGGATGAGGATGGGGATGATGAGGATGATGA
>DF239152.1:176444-337822 GCA_000507305.1 Breviolum minutum Mf 1.05b.01
TGATGATCATGATGGTGATGATGATGATGATGATGATGATGATGATGATGATGATGATGATGAAGATAATAATGGTGATGGTGATGATGACGATGATGATGGTGATGATGATGATGGTGATTGTAGTGGATGTCCCAAGATCATCTACTTTGAATATAACTGCACTTACCCCAAATTTCACATCTTACATGGTCTTATTTTCGGAAGGACGTGCCGGATGTGTTTCCGTTCGATGTTTAAAAAAACGCATTCAAACGTGCCATGCCTTAAACAATCTACGCCACCGGGTTTACAGACACACCCCACTGTGGCGTGTCCAGAGTGTCCTTCGCAAAAAGCGTTGCGAGGTGATGACCTTGACTCCCATTATTTCCTGTACTTTCAAGTTTTTGCAAACCTGACGACCGTGTAATGTCATCTGGTGGTGTTCGCTGGGGGACATCGCACGTTTTTTGCCATCGACGTACACGAAATCTCGACGCTCGCTTCCGGCATTTGTCAAGATCAATTGTTCGCCCCTGGTACCCGTTCCCGATTCGACGCTGGAGTGACCCGAAGTGCTTTATGTTTGAAATGCGGGTGGTGACATTCATCCGCAGAACCAACATTCTTCCAAAAACATCAAGAAACATTGGATTTGATTTGACCCTTCTTTTTCTGCTGACAACATGATGGCGACTCATCGTGGTGGCCATCAGTACTGCTCATGGTGTACTGGTACTGTTGGTGGTGGTTGCAACATTTGGTTTTGTATGTGCCTTGAACGACCAAAACCTAAAGAGACTTGATGATTGCTAATACGCCGGTGTACATTGCACCACATTTTGAACACCTTTAAATCTGTGGCTGAGATGCTTTTGTTTCTGCTGAATTTACGTGGGGAAATGGACCAAGAGCTGCCTGGAACAAAAAGAGCGATTCCTAAAGGGTCTAAGCCGTTGGCCAACATGTTCCTTTCCACTGCCATAGTCAGTAATTACAAAAAAATGCTGCGTGCTATTGCTGATTGCAGTGTGGAGTCATGCTGCCGTGCTATTGCTTAAGTATGCTTAAGTTTGCTGTTTCTTTTTCCCTGCATTTTGATCTGCCTATCGTTCCATCATCCGCTGACATCCGATCGCAACGCCAACGCAGTATTTCTCGCGGATTTTCAAACGTCTGAAATCCGGACGCTTCGGGTTTGGATGTCAATGGCATTGTATATTGGATCCATGGCACCCATGTGGCACTTGCTGCCTTTGTTCGTGACATTTGCGGGGTGTATGTTCCCATCTTCCATATCCATCCGAGTGCGCTTTCTCGTTGATTCAATTCCCTTCCAAAACGCAACTTCGCCGCAGCTGCCGCCCTCCAATTCGTGCTTACTGAAGGTGCGTGACATGCTGTCGAGTCTACTGTAGCTGTCGGTACGAGTGTTTCGATGTTTCCACCGGAGTCTTGTTCATCATCTTGATTTTCACATCAACTCACTGTTTTCTGGTGTTTTTGGTGTGTCTCTCTTTGCTTTGGTTTCATTAGATTTGTGCACTCAATACCACCATATACACAACTTCATTGCTGAATCTCGGCCAAGTTTGAGGTGCTAAAAAGTCTACCGCAAAGTGGTGAATCTTCTCAAATGTTGGAAAACAAATGTGGGTCAAGCAGACATACACGTCACGTTAAATAGCAATTCGATCCTTTGAGAAAGCAAACCACACACGAACTCCATATATAAGTGACAAAGAATAGTCAATGTTTTGATGCTCAAGGCCTTTGTGGTTCCAAAAAAAGGTCTGAATTTTTTTCATAACATTTCTTCCAGTTGCTGCTCTTAATCGATCTTTTGAGCGTCGACGATACTTAGCCCGTTGGCTTCATTTCGTTGCTTTTGCGATGGGTTTTTCTTCACAGGATTGCCGCTATCAATCCTGGCTTCGTTTGGAAGGGATGTTTCAGCTGTTGCCACATGCTTTGCGTTGTACGTGTTTGTGCGGAATCCTTGCCAGTTTGCCTTTTCGCAAGGTCTTTTTGTGTTGGAACGGAGTATACGGTATACCACGCCGAATTCGCAATGGCGGAATCATGCCGCAGGAAAAAAACAACACACACTTTTTACCGCTATTTCCCAGCAACCCCAAGCAGCCGCGGGACAACAAAAACGTTACATTCCCTTCAACAGATCCGATGGATGTCACTTTTCTGATGTTTTTTTTTCCACTGCGGGTCCAACCACCATGCAGGTCAACACCGCTGCATGAGGAGTTTTTTTTTGAAAGGCAGAGAAGGGAAGAGCTCCTGTTTGATTGCTGTTGAAATCTTTAACAATAATATGTTTTCAAATAAGCTGTGTTGTTATTGTGTTGTTTCTATATGTAAATATATATATATAGCTATACCTGAACCCAGAGGGACAATGTTGATAGAAACTATTTGATGATAAGGTGATAAGTTCTAACTTAAAGATAAGCAGTATATTAATAACACACACACATACAGGATGAGTTCCATAATCTTGACAGTATCAAGATGTTGGTTTGACCTACTGATTGAACATTTTGCCAATCATGAATGGGTTGGTGGTGCAGGGGGGGCAATGTTTTCATCACTTGCTGTCAAACATTGTCCAACTCGCAACCTCTTCCTCAAATCACCAATGTTCCAAGTGGTGATTCCTACTATGAATGAGACAAATATATATATATATATATATTAAATGGCCAATAAACGGATACTGTATATCTAAACAGAGAGTTGCACTGCTCGCACACCTGATACTCACCTAGAATTGTCAAAGGATTATTGAAATACTGTGATAATGATGAAACGGGCTTGCATATTTTGGGATTCCACATGGTTTGTAAAACGATTTGTGTATCATACGCTGATGAAACATCTCTGTACATGCATGCCTCAATGCCAACTTCTACCTTGAGTGTCCTCCACCAGCTTCAAAACATGCTTAGACATCCACATGTCGTTAAAAATCGATTCTTGCAGTACACTTCATTTCAAACAGCTGGCTGCTCCAAACGCCTCTCCTGGCTTCCCATCGATCACAATCACAGCTGTCTAAAAATGCTCTGACTTTGGACTTTGCCAAAAGAAAACCAGACTGCCTCTCTTTTGTGCCCATTCTTTGAAATCACTTTCAACAGAAACACATTTTTTTCATGGTACTCTCAATTGGCTTCACGTCTGTGCTATAACTTCACTCTACAAAGACTCATGGTATTTTTTTTGATTGGTCATTGGTTGCCTGGTGAAGGCAAATATGTTTATAGTAGGAAACCAGACTTCTGGTTTAATAATTGATGAGCAATAAGAATGACAGGATCCATGTATGGTATATGTATCTATATACCCGGAAAAAAAAAAACAAGTAGGCAAAACTTATATTCTACATGGGATCCAATGGGTAATAATCTAAACAATAGTCCACCAACCTCCGAATATAAAAAACTCCCAACGACTGGGAGTGTTGGCAAGATGAACCCAAAACAAGATGGATCCCCCAATAAAAAATGGACAGCAACAAAACCTACCAACTAAGACTTAATGGGATCTAATGAAACATGCACATGATCTTGGTCACAAACAAAGTATATCAACTTACCCCAGCTCAAATTTACCATAGATAATACCCAAACAATAGATCAACATAGCCACATTTGCAAGGAGATACATTTCAAACAAACACCATGATTTTGAGTATCTACATCCAAATTTTTGGAGGTGTACTACCTTGTTGAAGCAATACATGGCATGAGGCAATTTTTTGGTGCCGGAAAACGGTTGAAACTCAGCGTCTGACATCAGAACTGCGCGACTCCTCTTGACTCTAGTGGGAGTCAACTGTGCTGTGAAGCTTAAGGAGTCTGCATCACCGTGGTGTTTTTTTTGGGGGGCTCAACAATAGGGGTTCCAGGTTTTTCTAGCATAAATGAACTTTTTTATATACAATTCATATATGGTTCCTAAATTTTCCATCAGTTCTTTTTTACAAAAACTGAAGCCATTTCCTCATATACTATAATATACTATATGTTGTTTTAGATTTTTCCCATTTTTTGGACATCCCGGAGAATAAGGAGTTGGAATAAACGATCCCCTCACCAAGAAAACTCCGGTTTGCCTTCCGGATGCCTCACCCGTGAAATCTGGATTGCGACTTCACCCCCCCGAAAACTAACACATGTCCACCTAAATAGCCATTTCAAAAGGAAAGTAATTCTTGGGGTGATTGCTGAAATTCTTAAGGTGTATATTCTTAAGGTGCATATAACTTAAGAACAATTCTTAGGATGACACAACTTGCTGCCATTCCAACTTGTGGGCTGTGGCTGACTGGAAATATGAGGGCACACAGGCCATGCCCCGGACAATGAGAATCGCCAAGCCCCTGGAATGTCACTAGATGACTCTTTGTAGATATTCTATATATAATACTCTTTCGTAAATAAGTATAAATATCGATACCCTATACTATATACCCACATTTCAGCCATGTTCAAGATAACTGTATCTAGTGAAGCTATTGATCGGATGGATATACCAATATACCAACAAACATGAACTTTCAACCAAAATTCCATTGCTTTATAGGCAACTCCAACCACCAACTATCCCAACTCACTTTGCTGATATGGGACCCTCCTACTGGGCTATAATTGATCACTATAACGGGTACTGTACCTGGAATCCAATCCCTTAAGCATTTACATCAACCAAACATAGCAACTCTTAAAATGTGGCTCCAAATATATAGGTTGGAGTTTACTTCATCCGATTCGCATCATTGGGAAAAAACGGCCTGGGGTTTTTATCTGTGTAGTTCACAACTTTGTAACAATTAATATAGTAAAGGTTGGGAGGGGGAGACTCTTGTGCTGTGTCAGGCTATCCTTCACAGTTCTGTCAATTGGATGTCCCAACTTCCCATTGATTCGCTACATCGCACCAGCGAATTGATTATCAATTGAACTAACATTGCAATGGAAAATGCCATATTTGCAAAAACTGTATTGCCAAAATTGCAAATGCCTGGCAGTTCTTTGTGACCTTTTTGGGATGGTTAAGTGACCCTTTCAATGGTTAAGTGACCTCCAACTATAGGGGATAAAAAGGTCACTTTGAATCACCTGGTGGGTGATCTTTGTTGTTATGTCATTCTTGCGTTTAATGGAAAGGCCACTAGAAGCTCCACCCAAACTTTGGCATCCTGAGTTTTTTCAATCATAATATACACAATGACACTTACAGTACATATATACCATGTAATAAACCATATATAAACGCCAACTCTCTGGTCCTTCACTAGAAACCACCGAGGCCCCTGGTGGGTTACCAAACCCCCGCCCTCCTGGAGAGACTTGAAAGACGACTTGAATGGCGACATAGGACGTCAGCTCTGACCTCTCTCGACAGCAGTTGTCGCATGTTTTCAGCAACTTAATTTGTCCTACCCTTCCTGAAACTGACATAGCACCTGAAGCACTGGGGTTGGAAAACGAGTTTCCTTTTGGATAGGCCTCCTGCCAGGTGCTATGTACGTTTTCCGGGGGTGTGTTTGATGTTATCTTCATGTGTTTCTGGGTCAATCTTGATCTAATCCTTATAATCTACCCTCCGGTAAACTAACATAGCAATGGGAAATCCACCATTTGAAGATGTATGTATCTCCTACTAAAAATGGTGGTTTTCCATTGCTATGTTAGTTTACCAAAGGGTAATCATGTCTGAATGAACCACTTGTTGATAATAAGGATGTTCTTTATTGCAAGGTTTCAACCCCCAAAGGTTTTGCCCCTCCCTAATCACTTCTTACCTTTGAGCCATTGATTCGTGGGGTTGAACCTAAAAAATCCCAAAAGGTCACATCTCAGAGAATGAATCCTGCATCAAAACAGTTGAGCAGGAAAAAAAAACATCCAATGTGGAATGATTGTATCATAATTCATGTAAGAATCCTAAAATATCCTAGATGTTATATGATCTTCTTCATCAAATCTTATCACCATCCTGTAAAGGATCCTTCAGACATCAAACACAAACGGCTTCAAATTGGCTCTTGACCAGCCATGCAAGGATTTTCCAGGATTCCCCTGCCACTGTTCACGGCAGCCATTGGAGCTTCATCGCCTGCAAAGGGGTGGAAACCCATCAGGTCCATGCACCCAGTATAGGAACAGGGATTGTTCCTTGAGGATAGTCCTAAAATGGTCACAAGCACCTTGACCATCCATCATCCATCATCCATCATCGATCAATCATCCATCATCATCATCATCATCATCATCATCATCATCATCATCATCATCATCATCAGTGCACCATTGCCAATACCACTAGATCCAGTAGCATCATTAATGCAGCAGATACGATCAACCCCAAATCAAACCTACCCTCCAGCCACATCTACACTGCCTTGACTGGAAGGCATCCTTGGTACAGCCTCAGCCGTTAAAATCTGCAGCAACATAAGCCCAGTGTGTATGTTGATACACCCCAATGCAATAAACATAGCACTGAAACCATGGTCGTCATGATCATGATAGTGATCATTTCCATGACCATGATCACGACTCAACTTTTGTAGATGACCTTTGCAATCAAAACATCTATGCAATTCTGAACATCTTTCCAAGTGTTTCGAGTAATATGTCCGCGCCACAGGACTGCCTGTCCCAAAAAAGACTACCTCACCTTTATCTTCACAACACAACACAACACCCGCCATTAGCTGCAACTTCATTCCAACAGGGCTCCAAAACAAACTCTGTAGATCAACTTTGCTTTGTTTGGAAACTTGGACAATAGACCTATGCTTTGTTAGCACTCAAAATTGATGCTGGAACATGACCCATCTTGGAACATGATACGAAAGTACAGTTTTGGTGCAAAAGGAGGTTGGTTTCAGGAATGTTTCAAGAAGCGCAACACCACCTGTAAATAATGACCTCCGTTGTACAACATTTACTGCATGTCTTAGTTTCGGGGAGACATGAATCTACCTATGAAAGCAACACACACAGAATACAACACTCTTAGAAGATTTAAAACAAAACATCTGCACCACTTGATATACAGGTAGTAAATAGCTCATTTAAACCTACCACGGTGGGTTGGAATCTATCTATCCCATTTTTTTTTTAAACATCAAACCCATCGGACCCCAATCCGTTGGAGGGCCAGACTCGTGAATCGCCAGAAGTGCTGGCGTCATCGAATTGGTGGTACTCCTTGCGTGGCAGATGGGACATCTCGGGGTGTAGCTCCATATTTTTTGTTAGACTTGATGTGTGTTAAGTATGCTGTAGGTATTCCACAATACAGAAACAAAGCACCCCTCTATACAATAGTGAGTTTTGATAAATTGGCAATGGGTTCTGGTTGAATAGTGTAATCTATAAAGTCTTTGCCTGTATATACTGTATACAAACAGAATATTCATACATACTGATATGATATACAGTATCTAAAAGATATATCTACAAGGTTCTCACCACTCTCAACACAAGGCATCAATCTTTTTAAACCTCACAGATGGCCGCTTGATGGTCATCCAAACTTGTTCCCCGGGTGGCTCCTCTCTGGTCATTTCTCCCCCAGTAGTGGGATCGAACCGCACCTGGAGCACATCAATCTGAGGAAAGACATGTTGGTTGGAGAGTTCTTTCAAATCTGGACATTTCCGGTCAAAGGAGGGTACGTTTTTGAACAAACATGTCATGAGAAATAAGAAGTAATAAAGAGTACTTTGTACGGGTAGTTTTTTTTGTGGGGGGATTCTGCATCTACAGCCGTAGTTCATATTTCTTCCACATTTAAGAGCTTCTTCGGAAAGACGCGATTTCAGCCCTCCATTGCTAAAGTCCGCTACTCCAAGAAAAGTCATTCAGAACATTTCTGCTCTCTCGTCACGTCTCTCGAAATCCACCGCAAATCAATCTGTCGACTTTTTATGACTCTTGGGTTTCCTGTAAAGAAAAAGTTTTATAGCTGCATCTTAGGACAGCGCCAACAGCGCCAATTCTTCGACATGATGAAACAATCATCATATGGTTGCAATATGTCAATGTATAGTTTATATGAATTCTCTATAATTATACTCTTCATTTTCAGTGCCCAACCATCATACCCAACAAATCACTATATAGATATGATTTCTTTATACAAATCCACCATGACAAAAACACAACCCATAAGTGCCTGGTTCAACCGATATATCTTCACTGACCCAGAAACGCATCATCACATCCCCCAAAAGGTGGATCCTTGTAGTATGAACCATTGGCACAAACGATGATCACCTGTCGGCTCCACGGTCCATTTGGGATCGGTACCGGAGGGGATGGGATGGAATCCGTTTTTCAATAGCCATATCGGATCCGTGTATTTTTTGCCCATATTAATGGTTAACATGATACATGTAATAGATTAATATGCCATGCAAGTATACATGGATCCCATGGGATATGAACCACTTAGAAGTGGTTTTATTTTCAAACCCAAGTGAGAACCATTTCAAGAGATCTTGGGATTTCCTGACAATGTATATAGTGTGTTTAAGATTTAACTAGCAATGTAGTTCCAGGAGAGTGACAACCAAAATTACTGCTAAACTGACTATGAACTCCCCAGCTATAGCTTATGACGATATACTATCTATAATCCGTGTTTGTCCTTTGCAATAGGCTTATGATATCTTCGGAAGTTCCAATTTCTTTCTTGCTCCTTCGAATACCACTCCTGTTGACACGTGATCTACCTGCCACTCCATTATGCAGCTACGACTCACCGCATACGTCATTTTCAATTACATTTCACAATCTCTAAGAACCAATTTATTTTTCCACCAACTACTCATAGTTCATCATAGTTCAGTGTAAAATGGATGGCAAACAAAAGAAGCTATTCGTCTCCCATATGACACTCTTCCAACATTTGTTGCTGAAGGACCTCTCTGCCCAGATAACAAAGATAGAGTACAGCTTTATAGAGTGTACAATCGGTACAATAGACAAACCCCGGTATGATTATATATGTCTTATCTTTTTGTAATATATAGCTATATATTCGTAATTGACTTCTATAAATGATCTGTACAAATCCCCAAATGATCCTTGATAACCCATGAGGGTGACATGATAAATATTCCTTAACAGCATGGGGCACAGCTCCACTCCACATCTCACGTCTCGCACCGTATGTGGATGTTGCACACTGAAGGCGGCGATGTTGCGATAGTCGTGCACCCGAAACCTTTGGCGATAGCCGGCAGCCGGCATGGCAGCATAGACCTACGGTTGATGGTTCAGAAATCCAGTAAACTCACCAGTTGAGGTTGGTAATTGAAATCCCATTATTTACAAGGATTTTGTATGAATACCAGCAGGTGCAGGATTTCTGAACCATCAACAGTATGGCTAAATCTTCATAGCCAATCAGGGTATATTCCAACAGTCTGGTGATCATTTATTGAACAAAGAATCAGCAGCAGTTGATATGGGAGGGTAAATGGATATGTGTGGGGATCTTTCCAGCATTGATGAGATAGGATTTGGCTCTCGCAGTGGAGATCTGTTCCCTCTATCCAATACCCCGGAAATTTAACACACTTAACAACTGTGATTTGGAAACGGGCAATTGTTGGGTATCCATCTGCATTTCCTAGGCAAATACTAACCATCCAACTCATCTGTCGCTTCGGAACTGCGCGAAACTCCACTCAGAGGAGAAATACACCTGGCAAGCCCACAGCGCAGAAAAGCCCGTAGCAGTGAACATCGCAAACCAACAAGAAAATTGAATTGACAAAGGATTACTGGGTAAATTCATCAAAAATGCAAACATGTAAAGACGCTTGTCTCTTGTGGATTTCAAACATTTTTTACTGTGAAGGAATCCTCCTAGATCACGGACCCCCTGTAGTCACCCGCCAAGGTGTCTGGCCCTGCCCCTTGGTCCATGTAGGGTTCTCAAAGACTTGGTGACGGGTTAAGGGAGAACAAGAGCTAGTAATCCCTAGGGTTATGTTAGGGACGGGGCTTCATTGAAAGGCTATGATCTAACAATGATACATCCTCAACAAAAACACATCCTAAGATTGCACCTCTTGAAGTACGGAACGTTGTACATTTCCCTACATGTCCTTTGATCCTTTTGGTGCTATGATGTGTTGTCAACCTTGGAGAGTGAACAAAAGTGTCAGCCAAATTGAGGTACGTGAATTACATGACCTTTTGAAATATCGTTGTAGTAGTAACCTCCATATTCAACTAATATTGCACATATCAGAATCTTCCTTGACATCAAGGTATCTCATCCAATCTCCCCTTCTTTCAGACTGACAATCACATCATCACATCTTGCCCTCCGCACCGGCAGCACGCGAGACCTTGGACATTCGGGACGGTGCTGGGATTGAGGGGCTACGATTCGGTTTCACTTACATCGGATGTAACTATCCTCACGTATATACAATGATAGCTTAATACTAACTGCAGGGAACATCCCTGAATCATTGAATGTATATATTCATAATTGTAGTCAAGATATGTCATGATCTATCTAGAGACTCATCCAATAGTTCAAATACTAAACAATATGAAACCATAGAACCTACAGAAGGGATGATCAGTTATCATCTCAGAAAGATTTCCCGTAAACACTCAACTCCGTAGGCACATCCCTGAGATGCGAAATATCAGGGGTTGAAGGCCCACTCCAGTTGACCATGGCTAAATGCATCTACAAATTCACGTGGTTTACATATATATCTTTTACCCAGCTGCCAAAAAAAACACAAACGTCACCAATGGTAAAGCTTCGCACCGTTAGTTTCCCTAAAGTTTGTTCATCATCACCTCAGCTGCTTCCCACCTCCCACAACGCCCCGCCCTGAGGCCAAAGATACAATCTTTGCAGACTCGACTTGGAATTCGCTGCATCTTCCATGTTGCTCCCACCTGGATGGAACTTCCCCCACAAAAACCCCGGGAAGCGATGAAGCTTTTTCTGGTAAAGCAACTTGGAGAACATTCAGAATCATATCACATAGATCTTTGGGGTCAACGGTCAAGTGGTTTTATAATATTCATGTGGGTGTTCCCAAAATAGGGGACCCCAAAATGGATGGTTTATAATGGAAAACCCTATTAAAATGGATGATTTGGGGGTACCACATGGTACCACTATTTTTGGAAACATCCATGTATTAGTGGTTCATTATAAACATACGAACGCTGATTCTAACCAAGGCACAGACCCTTTGGAACCGATCCAAATTAGAGTAGTCTGTGCAACAACAGATTATGATTCATGATAGAATTGAAGAATTCTACAGCAGATTAAAACAAACACATAATCTTTTGAATATATATATATATGTATATATATATATATATGTATACATATAAACCTGAACATGAATAAAAACACACAATTTCGCTACTGTCTTCACAACATGTTTCTCTTGCCAACCTTTGTGTCCCCCGATTCAGTTAGTCTAGCTTGCCTGTGCGAATGGCAAAGATGTGGACCGTGCCCTTATCGGAAGAAGCCACCAAATACTCACCTGCCAAATGATAAACATCGCTGATATCTGGTGGCGACTGGTGACACAGTTGACCAAATCAAAGTTACTTTTCCCGTAGGCTTGGCACCTCACATTGAAAAAACAATTCCTACTCTCAAAACGGCAAACTTGAGATGCGTTTGACAAAGCCCGGTGAACCACTTGAGATTTCTAGCCAAAAAAAAACCCAGAAATCAGGATAGTTGGCATTGCCTAATACTTGCATCAACAGGTGCAGGATTTTGTCTGTCCATTAGCTGACTTGGAATCCCTTCAACAAAAGCACCAAACTCCAACCACCCCCCATCTGAGGACCTGAGGGACAAATTTAAGGGTCAAAAGCACAAGAGAATCACCAGAAATGACTTGTAACTGAGAGGAACATTCTATGAAACATTTACGAAATAGTTTGGCTCATTTTTCAATACATATCCACCTCTGAAACATGAAGTTCGCTCTGAAAAATGCTGGAATTTAGAGTTTTGGTAGATGTATCTTCCTGTGGCGCAAGCAAACTCATGTCCTTTCTGGGTATGGTGGGCATTCCTTTCAGCGCTGGGAAGAATCACTGGGTGGTTGGCTATGTTTCGGTGGTGAAGCACTGGTTACGGTGGCCAGTGGCTAGCCAAATGTGCATGTCTACGTTTTGTTTTCTTACTACTTGGAATATTGGCCCATCAGAAGCTATCCATGGCGGAAACCAACACTGTGACGAAAACCATCAAAGGTACCTCAATGATTTCTTTCTGCAAAACTCCCTCTATCACATGCCGTCCATGGTGGATACACATGCTTCCACTCAAAAGATTCTATGGGTGTATCTGTAGGGAAAATACACCAAACATGGATAGTATTGGTATATCGGATAGTATTGGGTATATCATATCCCTTGCTGCTATCTCCTTTCAGCCTTTCACCGATCTGAAAATACCTAAAATATAGTCATTTGGGACGGATTCTTGCAATGAATCACTTGTAGGGCGAGGTTGCTTCAGGTTGCTTGACTTCAAGCCCTCAAGTTTTCATGGGATCAACAGGTATGTGACAAATTCAATACAAAGTGGGACCCTACTATATAGTTACAAATCAAATTATGATAAACCCCTATAAATGGTCCAAAGATCAACGGGTTAATTTCCTCCCTATCCCATGGTATAAAGCGACTCACTCCCCAAAAACCCAACGACTTGGACCACACCTGTTGGACTGAACGCCAAGCTGTGAATCTGAGGCTTTGGCGGGTTTTCCAATCGATGGGAGCTGATGAGAACTGCCATTTTTGTTAAAAAACGGATCCAGGCATGCAAATGATACCTGTTGAATGGCAACCAGAAATCCGGCGTTTGTGGAAACCACCTGGGATGGTGGTTTTTTTAAAACCCGTCGTAAATCATGGGAGTTCAAGTACCAACCTCAACTGGTGGATGCCGGATTTCTGAATCATGAAGCGTATGTAACATGTATTAGAATATAAATCACTTTTTTTTACACCCCCGAAAAAGGAAAAAACATGGAACTTGAAAATACCAACATCTACATGTTCCACCAATTTTTGGGGTTCCATGTTTGTTTGTCAATCACTATTTTCAATAAATCTTCAAACAAAAAAAACAAATTCTGTGCTTCACATGGTGCACATTCATATTGGTGTAGCACTGTAGCACTGCTTCCCACTTGAACCATCGATAAAAAGGTCAGTTTTCACAAGAGTCTTGGGTTTGACAATTAAATTTTGGCCTTCAAAAAGCTTGTAGAACAAGACCAATATACATTACACATCTGCAATCCAATACATCTACAGAACTATGCTACAAAAAATGTATAACCCAAATAAATCGATTTTATAAATTTTCAAACAAACAACATTTGTGCTTACAACATCTTACAACTTCTGGGACCATATGATTTTTGTTTGTCGTGTTTCAAACCGTTCTATCCATACGGCCATCGGTTTCCCTTTCCTCCGAAACATCGACTCGAAAAATCTTCGTCGAACCTCGGCCCTGTCCAAGCCACGACGAAGCTCCTAGGGGAAGAATGGATCTTGTTGGCCAGAGAATTGTATGAAAGTGACGTGTTTTTACACAGCATACTGTGGATGGAAGAAATCCTGCCCCAGTTCATGGGTAGTCTTCCCCATTATTTCAAGTCTTATACAGCCCAGGTTGTGCAGGATTTCCTCCATCAACAGTATATCCCACTTTGGGAACGAGTCCATATCCCACCTAAAGAAAAGCTTATCTTCAAAAGTGCCTTGGTAGGAATTATGTTTGTTTCCAGGAGGGTAAACAGATTATACATATGTGTCTCAGATCAAGATATGTAGATATGTATGTTTGGAGAGTTACAATCTAGAGATGAAGAAAAATTGATGGTGATGATGGTCCTTCCATTGAAAAAACACGACTCAAATTCCAAGGAATCTTGGCTTCCCGGACGATTTTGGGTTTCCCATCACCGTGCATCTCCTCGACTAAGAAAGCAACAAACATCTTGGATGTCTCAGTGTTGTATATCAGCAAAATGGGGCTAACATAGGTTGCATCAACACGGTCTCAACAAAACAAGGAATCAAAGAGGAACCAATAGATGTGCACGTGAGTAATCTACATCTATAGCCTTTTCATATGGGATGTTGCTTCAATTAACCATCTCAAGGACACAAAGATAAAAGTAGCAGCAAAAACAGTGTCACCCACCCTCGATGGGGGGGGCTTCTTCACTTCCACGTAAGCTAACATGTTCTGCTACAGCATCCGCCATCATTGTACAAGTAGCAGTAGTATCAAAAGAGCCTCGTAGGAGCGAGTCCATTGCTATGTAAGATCACCACGGTTATGAAAGGGTACTTGTACCAGTAGTACTCCTAGTAAGTCCGAGATGAAACAGCCAAAGGCAGCAGATCCACTGATGCACCGATAGTGGTATAGTACACACCAACACTTGGTCATTCCAATAAAAACCTAAGCGCCTTCAGACAACTTTGAAAGTGTGAAGAATTCACTGATCAACAGAATCAAGTCCGCCAACATCTCTCCAATCTGTTGTCATATCCCTACAATGAGATAATAACATAAAACAAAATCAAATGTGCAAAGGATTCCTACTTTGGGTTTATTTCGGTCACCTTTTCCACAACACAATGAATTGCCATCATGAATTGCCGGCATCCAAGTATCATAGACTCGCACGATGGTGCCCTTCTCCGAGCCCGTGGCAATCATGGAGCCTTATGGAGTTTCCAAACATGCCACGTGCTACATGCAAGAGGTACACTCCCTAAAACTAACCCCAAACACTCCATGTATGATATATTTACCTACAGTTTATATAATGTTTATGGTTAAATGTAGGTAAATATACCATACATGGAGTGTTGAGGTAACATATCCACTGAAAATAGATGGTTGGAAGATGATCTATGTCCTTTTCGGATAGCCTATTTTAAGAGTTTTTTGTGAGTTTCTGGGAGGGTAAAGGATGATGAGTTCACAGAGCAACATACAAAGCCAGCAACAATCTTCATCAATCTGTGGATGCAGTGTCACATCAAATAGGGTAGCACTACAAAGTAGGGCCACAACGGAACTAAAGTGTCTTTTTCTCACAGTTGAGCTGTTCCAGCTGCTGTTCTTAAATCTATTGAAACTACACTACAGGTATATACATGAGGTTGTAAAATTTTTGCAATACCCTTTTTGGGGTTCTCCAATCTTTTTTAAACATATTCATACAGTCCTTATCCTTCTCCCGAGAAACTAAAATATTTTGCGGGGACTTTAGGGGGGTGATTCACCTGGTCCCGTGGTTTCCGCCTTTCAAACCGATTGAAACAAATTTGTCAATGTGGATTGTCTCCCCAATTAGGGGTTAAACAAAAGATGTCTCAAAGTACCACCTATAGTCATAACTTTAGGAGGAAAACTTGCAAATGATCAAACAATATTCATCCCTGAAAGTCATTGTCTTCGAACAAGGGGAAATAACTTCAAATTTGACCAAATGAAATTTATCCGCTAGACTCCTAAACTCCTAGACAATATACGTCCTAAAAAAACACAACCTCCTTCAAAACATTCGCAATGCTCAACAATTTTGATGTTCATCATAAAAACAGCAACAAAACCACCTGGATAACACCCCGGGTGCCTGTTTTATCCAAACAATAAAAAACATTTCACCCCCCGTGTTTGTCATGTTTACATCTTCCACCAAAAAATCTGTTTCCCAAGGACTAAAAAACCAGGGTACAACTGGCATCCAATGCCATTGCAGCAACGGGCGACTCCTGGAAATACCAGGTTTCAAAGTTGGAGGATTCAAAGGACCCAACGAGTTGGTGGTGTTTTTCTCGTTTAACAGGTTGATTAATATCGGGATCCTTATATTGGTTTAATATTATTTCCCTATATAACTGGGTATAGGATTTAATTTCATCCCCTATACAACCTAACCAACCAAGGTTTTTTTCATTGCGAATTGTTGGTGTGACTTCTTTTTTGGGATAACAGCGGTACCGTTTTGCTTCTTTTGAGGCTACAGGGTTTTTTCAACAACCTCACCCACACATGGAAAGTTATTGAGGCAGCAAACCATCTCTAAGAATCGGATCATTTAGCTGCATGTGTCGTTGAAGGATGTAAATTTGTCCATTCAAAGAGCCTTTCATTTTGAGTTGTTAGGACTTAATTTTTCTGGCACCCTCACCCCCAAAGAACCATTGATTTGGACTTGTCTCATCAGCCTCCAGTTCACATCTGTAATAGAAATCTTATATTAGAATCTCATGTCTGAGAGCTTCCACATCAACACATGTTTGTAGTTGACATCCCCCATCCTGAAAAAAAACATAATATCCAAGCCGGAATCAAATTGCCCCAAACTAAGGCCCCGTCATGAGCGCTAATGATCTGATGTCGTTCTTTCTCCACTGATGCCTGTCGAAATTCGAAGGCTTGGAAAATCAAAAGTGGGAGAACGGGGTCGGTGTGGTTGTAACGTACCTGTCTACCTATACTTGTTTGTATGTAAAAAAGAGACCTGGGACTTCAAAGTTGATCAGCTTGGATCATGTTAGGGTTGTTAGATTGAACAATTTGCATCTCCTTGAAGAAAAGCAAGCAATTCAGGCCGACTAAGGATCTAAATAGGGCCATTATGGCCATGGTCTTCCCCGGTCTTCGCTGCTTTCCAAAGCACAAGATGATATGCTTAACCCTGAAGTAAACAACTACCCGCAAAATGCCAATGTGTGATTTTACCTAATTCCCTAATATACGCACAAAAGTGACCCAAAAAACTTACACCCTCAACCAACCTTGCCCCTCTGGCAAGGGCAGGTTGAAAGTTTCCAAGTAGGTTTCCGGTTTCGTGCCATGTTGAAACTAATCCTTGTCAAGAGAGGATTTATTGTTCCCAATCTATCCCATTCTAAAGCTTCAAAGAGGTAACAACAAAAAGACATTGAAAAAAAAACCTCTGGCAGGGAGGTGCAGACAAGTCTGACAAGTCTGTCTTAATTACCTGGAAATCTCAAGTCTCTCAACATCTATGAGGACATTTAAGCAAGAAGCAACGACAACAAAACTGCTCCAAGGTATGGATTTGTGGGGGACTGTTGCCATGAACTGGTAGCCATGGATAGCTATGGATCGCTATAGATACCTAGCATCTTCCAAGTTTAGAATCCCAATAGAAACCAAGATGTTGGTTTCTAAGCTATCTACTCGAGGCAGAGGATAACATTGAAGATTGTGTTCATGAAAAAAAATTATGGCACATTGCCACATCACTCCTATATGGAAAAAAGGTACATTTCCAAATGATGATTAGAGAGACTATGATATACTATGATATCATCAGTACGTATGTGATGAGAATATATGCTCATGATCTAAGTCCAAAATATATCAGAAACAAACTCAACTTCGTGCAGTCCTCCCCTGACAACAAATCTGCAACACAGGAAAATTTGTGCTGCACTGTCGCTATTTTTCACTTCCAGTCTCCAGAAATACTAGGAAAACAACAATAATGCGAGACTCTTGAGAATTTTTTCCCAACCATCACCATCGCCAAACCCCCAACAATCACCAACCATCGCCAGGGGGATTCGTTCAGTGCGAAATCTTGTCTGCCAAGCGACAGCTGGATCTCCAAATCCGGTGGGATAAAAAGTGGCCAACACACTGCCCTTGTTGGACGGAGGCATGGTTGGGGGGGTGCCCTGGAAAGATGAGAATAAAACATCAAAGAAATGGAGAATCATTCGTATTATTCTAAAGACACTAGGGAATACTAGGGATACTATGATTCTAGAATATGCATAGGTATATATTTATGTAGTATATATGCAATATATACACGTAACATCAAACAAGAGTACAAGAGTGTTCAAGTGGTCAAGCTATGCTTTTGTACACCAAAAATGACACCATTCCTTTGGGGTGACATCACCTGATACCACTGGGACACAAATAAACGGATCAGTCTATATCGACATTCTTAGTACACTGACATTTGTCAAATGATACTCTTTAAGGCTCAAATCCTGCACCTGTTGATATGTAGTATGTCATATATCCCATTATTTACAATGGTTTTTTAAATCCCAGCTGGTGCAGGATTTCTTCCATCAACAGTATCTTTAATCGAAATTGATGTACATACGTACCACCGCTTTTTGGACATACTAAGTATGAAACATATCCGTTTGAGTTTGAATGACTTTGAAACAAAACCATATGGGGTTTACAGTGTCCATCAAATGATACTGTTGATGGTTCAGAAATCCGGCGTTCACCGCCTGGGATGTATAAAGCCCTGTAAATACTCGGATAAACTACCTATCAACTGGTGCAGGATTTCTTCCATCAACAGTATGTCAATACATATATATATATATATATCAATTTTTAGCTCTAGAGAATCGTACACTGTCAAGATCAGGTGGCCCAACTCACATCAAATGGTCTATTTCAAAAAAACAATGGGCCGTTTGATGCTTTGAGGGCTCTGAACTTTTGACTCTTGAGATGTGACATGCTCATATATGTAAATATATAACTATAAAAATACAGATACATATGTTAGTTTGAACAATTCTGCCTTCTGCTTGCAGTGCTCTAGGCTACTTGTAAATTAAATATTTGATTCTTTTCAACACATTTCACTACACAAACGGGGGCAACTAATTCTGCAAGAAAAACATCCTGCCTTCTGCATGCCGGGACAAAGCAGTACCACTCGATCACCCGAGGATAAACAACAAAGACCTCCAGCAATGAGCGCCATGAGTCTCTTGAAGGGACTTGGGACCGAAACAGGTTTTGTGGAGGTGGAGGTGCCCTCAAACAGCTGGCTAGGTGTATGAGCCAATAATCACGAGCCACTATAGTCATACAAGAAACGTCTCAAAAAGGACCTTTCACAATCTGTCCAAAGTGATACTTGGTGATCATCTTGCTTGGTTCATAAAGTATATATACAATAGCATAATATATGAATAAATATATACATAATTGTGTATATATACACATTATATATATACACGTTAAATTTATACATGCTTCGCATCGTGGGCATTAGCGGGTCAATGAAGCAGAAAAGGGGCTGCAAAAACAACGAAAAAATAATTCCCTTCTGCAGGACCTCCTTGCCTCCTTTTCCTTCTGAAGCTGTGTGACGTCGTCGTAATCCGGAAAAATGTACAATATTTAAATGTATATTCTATACCTACATAATTAATCATAACTCGGTGAAGGTGCACATCAGAAAGATTGTTCACGATTGTTCCACGTATAATGCTGGCAAGCTAATATAAGTTACATAAACACCACAATCAAAGAAACAGCAAACCCGCATCATTCCATGACGTCATCACGGCGCCTTTAGGATTGTCGCTGGTCTCAATGGAATGCAAGAGGCTCAAGGTCTTAAAACTGTAGACCCAAACCTGTACCACTGGAGTCCATGGAGAAAGGGTCCACTTTTGTTGGTTTGAAACAATTCCTTTCACCCACACAAACTCAGGGAATGATTTTCAAAAAAAAATCATGAGGCAAATGCATCAAATGTTGGGAAGAGTTGTTTTTTTCTGTTTTTTTTCAGAGAACAAATGTGTTCTCTAATTCGGAGAAGATCAAGAGCCAGTCACTGCTCACATCATACTTTAGTCACATTTATATAGTTGGATGACTGATGACGGCGGATACAGTATTGCATTGAACAGACCAAAGAAGCATCGAATCCCTCAAAATTAAATTACATACTTGAGGAAGAACATACATATACAAATAATTAAATATACATAAAATATACCTAGAGATCTTGTTCGTTTCGTTTCTGAGACTGAATGTCCTTATTTCTTCAAATCAAAAAACACGGCAAACACTTGCAAATAGCGTTTTCTGATCAGCTTCAATGCTTTCTAGGTCACAACAGGCTGTTGTCAGCACACAAAACAACTCCAATCCGGAAGTAAACACACAAACCAGACTTACTCAGCATAAATCTGCATGTCATGCGTATTCAAATATGATAATCACTACTTAATCAGTATAAACAATGCACCACTATAGATATCATCGAACACCCCCACGCGATATGTTGAACATCTCTCCATCTTAGGTCTAAATCCAACAATTTCCTCGCCTTGTTGCTGGTTGCCACCACGACCAAGTCCCGTCTTAACCTCGGATGGTCGAAGGGGATTCACTTGCCAAATCCCAAGGATTGGTCCTCACGAACCACCATCTGATGGTGCAAGGACTTGGTATTGTCACTGCTTAAATATACTGTATATATAAATCTATATATATATATATATCTATATACATATATATATCTATATACAATACATATGTTTCCCCTCCATAAAAATACTTTGGCAGCTGGAATAATCTCAGATAAATCCAATGCCCTTGCTAAATATCTATATAAATGCAGTATCTTTTGTTTGCCACTTTCAAAGCGTCATACCACGTTACACACCAATATGTATACCCCTATTATCCTCTCCTCATTTCCCCTGCTACCCCACCCATCATCCCGTCATTCTCAGGCATCCCGTGCTGTACAGAGCGCACGACCGTCTTGAAACGGAGCTCTGCCATGACGCGGGCGTTGCGATCATCCCACAAAACCACCTCCATCCGTTGGTTGGGTATCGGCGGATATCAAACCTATCTGGATTTCTTCCTAAACTCTGGGTGTGTGAAATCTATGTACAGTATATCTATATATTAAATAGTATTTAAATATATATATATATATATCAAACTGATTTACTTGAACTGATTTTCACCGTCCAGGTACATTATAGAACCGGATTCGCAGGAAAAGAACATGTCCATCAACAATATCATTCGTCATATCGCTCATCATGCCTATCATAATGCAGCAACCTTTTGCTATTCATCTTCTCAAAGATGATCCATCAATTTCAGTGCCTGTCACCGACAAGTAGCAACAACAAAAACTCAAAAATCTCACCCTTCTTCCCCTTTAGTGCTCCAAATACCTTTTCAGGAGGTATGAAAAGACCCTAAAAACCTGCCCAAACTACACTCTCAGAAGGGTCATTTTGGAGCACCAGGAGCACTAGGGTTCCATCTTCATTCAAAAACTGCTTGCTGCCATGGCACATTCTGCGGCTGGAACCGCGGGTTTTTACCACCACCGGTGAAGGCCAGGATGTTGGTGCGGAACTGGCGGGTTCCAACAAATGGGGTGGGTTTTTTCTGCACCGGTGATGGTTTGCCGTGATTTGAAACCTAAAAGATAAGAGGGGTGATAATGAAACCCAAAATAAGAAAGGAACCAAATTATGTTTCAACATCCCAGCACTTGGGGATTCAGATATCTTGATGATTTTGATGATGCATTAATCCTTTTGGGTTTGATGCTGTTTCAGTGAGAATTACGTTATTTTGGCCGTGTTGCTGCACTGGGACCCAACAGAATGTGGGCTATAGTCAAAATACAGTTTTTTCTTACCAACTCTGTGGAGTAAGGTTGGCGAATGGAACATAGGGCAGCATATTCTTCTACTGTAACCACCAAACATGATCAAATTAACGACTGCTATGCTTGATGGCTGCAGTTTTGCCACAATTATTAGGCATAGTGCATAGTCGTTGTTTTTTTCCCTACGTACTTTTTTTATTGAAATGCTTTCCCAGTGAAGAATTTCACTCGACAGTTTGTTGACGTTAGTTAGTTGTGTCCAGAATTCCAGCGCATCCTGTCTGTTTGAGATCATGAGACGCACGGAATTGTTTGAGAGACACTTGCAACTGAAGAAGTCTGGAAGTGATATATAATGTTCTTTTTCAAATGGTCATATCACATCACCCTACCATCTCCACACTATGGAAATCCAATAATCACATCAATTTGTGGGAATCAGAACCAATGTTTTAGTCTCCCAAATTTGGCGCATTGATGTGTTGTCCTACTTTTTTCCACATTGTTGTGAGCGAAGCTGGTAGGATTGGTATGACACCACCACCACAACAACAACAACAACAACAACAACAACAACAAGAACAACAAACAACAACAATAACAACAACAACAAGAACAAGAACAACAAGAACAACAAGAACAACAACAACAACAAGAACAACAACAACAACAACAACAACAACAACAACAACAACAACAACAACAACAACAACAACAACAACAACAACAAACTGCTTTAGTTTTTTTCGTTGGGGTTAAATACTAGTTGTCCATCTTTCTAGGTTACTTTCAACAACAAATACTCAAGTGAGTTTGTGTTGGGAACCAACAGCAACAGCAAAAAAAAAGCACTTTGCAGTTGATAGAGGAAATCTAGCCTCTTGGGACGGTAACAAGACCACAGAAACAAATGGTATATTGACCAATCTCAACATGTTACAGTGGTTGTTGTTTTGGACCAACAGCAATACAAAAAAAAACATCTGAAGCCTGGTCTTAATCTTAGGAAAAGGCTATGAATGAAGGGCTTTATGCTACTTCTAGGGGCAAGGAAGGCATCCTGGAATCTATCCATCTCCCAGGCCACCAGCATGCAAACCACGCCCAAACCGCTGCCATCCTACGCGGAGGAAATCAAGATGAGCTTATCCCTAATCGGAAGGCTATCTATGCAAAAAAACGTAGTATTTAGCACAATACATATGGATAAGAATGGATAACATATCATTTATGTTCTGTCACATCGTTATACCGGTGTACATCTCCAATTGCCATCACCGTGCCGACTTTTGCAGAAATCAATGTGAGGTGTTTCGGATTCCAAATATTCTTCATGAAAACTGCAGAAAACAGGTGCGGAAGTCCGCAAGTTTTTCTGCAAAAATTGGTGTACACCCAAACTGGATCATATTTAGCTTCCTGCTCACCATGAAACATTCATGGTCTGGGTTGCTTCTGCAATTATTTGGAAAATGTCAACCCCCCAAAAAACTGGAAGATTTCAAGATTCCAGATCCATGAGTGGGACATCATGAAACAGGAAGAAACTGCCCTGACTCCTCATTGTCCAATCTCTCCAAACATTCTCAACCCACTGTGTTTGGGGACCCAAGTCCTCTCTTCGAAAGGTGAGATGGAAAGGATCCTGATTTTTCACCGGAGCTTGACGCTGGGCTGATCAACCCGAGGGGCTGTGAGTTTCACACGGCTTGAACCGCCAATGAAATGTTGGACAAAACTACTGTAACTACTGTTGACGGTTCAGAAATCCGGCATCCACCAGTTGAGGTTGGAAAGTTGAAATCCTGTTATTTACAGGGTTTTTATAAATCCCAGGTGATTTTCACGCCGGATTTCTGGTTGCCATCAACAGTATCATCGGAGGTGTGGAACAAAAACAACAACTTTTAGATCTTATAGAGCCTGGCAGAAAAACAAACATCATTTTGGACATTTGTGGGGTAAACTAATACACAAGCGGCAAGCAAGGTCTACCCTCCATGAAACTAACATTGTCGCCCCTAGAAATGGTGGTTTCCAATAGGGATCTCCTTTTCCAGGGGTCTATATAATTTCAGGGGCGAACTGTTAGTTAGTTTCAGGGAGGGTAGTTCTATAAACAATGTCTTGTCAAACAAAAATCAACCGCAACTGCCCTACTTTTTGGCCTTCCGTGAAATCTCCCTGGACAAAATATTGTACTCATTTCACCATGTTAAGAATGCTGCAAATCAAGCTACTAGTATGGGAAGAGATGGCCATGGTCTTGGGGTGAACTCTAAATTCGAATCCCCAAAACTTACCAACATTGGTACTTCTACGTACAACATCACTTTTGGGTCCAAAATTACACAGTGTAGTGGAGAAAATGAAGGCATATCTTTCAGAAGTATTCAGTGGTACACTGAGGTATGTATTCAGTGAATCATAGGGAAACAAACAAATGAGCAGCAACAACAACTGACACTATGAGGGCATGGAAGGTGGCGGGGATTTTGGCGTAGCATTGTGTTCAAAACTTTCATTCTAGATATTTGCCGTTCCTGGCATCTCCACTGAAGTTACCGTAACCCAATCGGAATGTATCGGTCTGATTGTATCTTCAGCCTGAAATTCTTGAGGTTGAATTTGGTCATCAAAATCCAACATAAAAAATAGATGTTTTCACACTGTCAAAACCAATTTGGGAAATGATGGAAGTGGGCATTTTTGGGTCAACATTCACTCAAGCAATGACCATTTTCCCCCATTTCCCCCCCACCGTGCTGTAGACGCGGAAGCCGCTTTCCGTGCCGCACACGAAGCAGGTGTTATCCTAGGAAACAGGTGATTTAAAGTATGGCCAAAAAAAGGCAGGACAATGGGGGTGGTGATGTTTGTTGGGAAGGGGTTGGTTATTCAAGATGATTTTGGGATGGGATTTGATATATTGTTTTAGTCTTATTTATACCCCCGAAAACTACAGTAATATGACAAAGGAAAAACAACAATTTGAAGATATATTTCCTATTGAACATGGTGATATTCCATTGCCATGTTAGTTTACAGGAGGGTTTATAAGCCAATTTCTGATTCAAGTGAGTCTACAGTGCAACAATATGCGACAATAGCGTCGTCCTACAGAGGCTCGTTTTACAGGTTGATCTATAGCAACAAACATGAATTCGAAAACCGACAGTGTCAAGAATCCCAAATCTTGCAACGAAACCAATTTTGCCAAACACATCCTTTCCACTTGTCTTTTAATAAAGGAGTACATGCGGATGCACCGTATTACAATTTAAAAAGTCTCATAGTTCACAGTGGATAATTGAAAGGTCGCCCACCCCCATGAAAAAACATATTCCAACCATGCCCTCACCTCACCTCCCATAATCAGTTTGCTTTTTGTTCACTTAGAACATGGGGCCAGCCCCTATGATTCCTCGTTGTGTTTGGACCGATTTTCCACAAAATCACGTCACGGGTTGCCTGATTGAAATTGACATAAAGGATCTCATTGACCTCAAGGAGGCGAATCAGGGGGTCCAATGGTGAGCAAACACCCCAAGGTCTATCAGGCAAATTTGTGAAATCAATCATGTTTCTCATGCACTCTCCAGGAAGACTGGATTAATTAAACCCATCTCTTTTTTTGTTTGGGGGGGACAGTAAGTCGGGTAAATACAAAACCCTGATTTGAACAGCCTGCAATGGAAACATGACATGGAAACCACCATGCAAACAATATGGGTGTTTCCGAAAATGGTGGTACCCCCAAACCATCCAATTTGATAGGGTTTTCCATTATAAATCATCCATTTGGGGATTTTGGGGTACCCCTATTTTTGGAAACACCCATATAGAACCGTTCCAGGTTATTCTTTCCATATCTCAGTTTTGTCGTTGGGTGAAGGCTGGAAGTTCAAACTTCCCCAAGTGGTTGGATCGATGGGCTCTCCACAACTTCTCGTCGGATAAAGTAAGAGTGCTGGTGAACATATCGTTCCAATGCTGGACAAAGATAGGATGCTTTTTGAAAGAACATGCATGAGTAAGGGAAGTCAGTGGAAACATAAAAAAAGTTGACTTAACAATTTGCCTATATATATATATATGTGATTTAACTCTGAAACAAAAGCAAGGTCAACAGTGTGATGTCACATTTTATAGTCTCCCTCACCACAAAACAAGCACACAAGAAGTAGACTCTCACCATCCAATCCATGAAAGACACACATGTTTTAGTTAGTCTTTCCTCCAAACAAGTCACCGAAAAGTGCTCAAATTTGGGATATTTTTGAAGGTGACAGTATGTCATGTGCGTAATTGTATATGTATATACGATAGATATCCACCTGCACATGCCAAATGGATGATGTGTATGGAACTGTAATATATTGAAGTGTTTGTGTTGTGTCTCTGATAAAAATTCAGCCAAAACGAGGAAAACCCACGGCTAAAATGGAGACTTTGATACTAACCGACCTACAGTACTTTTTGGGTGGGTGGAAAGTGCCCGATACAATCTACTGACATAGCCAACCACAGCCCCTGGAAGATCCAAAAGGCACCAAAAAGAAAGGGGGTCAACCAGTCAACTCCGCATTTCTCTGCCCGGTTGGCCCGGTTGGCCCATCACCAACCCACCACCCAGCGACTGGATTTGCTTGCAAATCCATCGTCCAATCGTCACCTGGGCCCACCCCATGTGGATTGGAAATCCCTCTTGGGTACATGATGCATGGGGGACCATCTATGCCATGTGGAACAAAAACAGGTGAGCCAAGTGCTCTGAAAGAATGTGTATATGCCATAAATGCATTGCTTGAGAATCGTGTAAAACAATCATCCTCAACTAGATTCAGCTAGAAATGTGTTGCCCAATTTTCGAGGTGGCAATAAAAAAACATCTTGATGACAACCATCTCTGGAAAAAGTACCCAGCCTTGTCATACGGTCGGGAATCTCTCCACGAGAATCCGACCACAAAAAAAAACCACCCAAAAGGGGGTTGCTGCAGCTGGAAGTGGCTGTGAAGCTGTTGCTGCAACAAAGGAAAGGCAAATTTCCCCGATTTCTTGACTTTCCTCACTTGCCTGGATGTTTGCTATCAAAATCACTGAATTTTTCGGCAAAAGTTGGGTCATGAAATCTCCATTGTTTTCCTTGGGACATTTTTCAAAGGAAACTGTGAGTCAATGCGTGACTGAAGGTTGGACTGCACTCACCTCCTCTATCTTTATTTTGATGTATTTTTTGATGGTAATTCTAAGGCATTGACAAAAAGTGGGCTGAAAAACATGCAAATCTCCAAACGGACTGAACAGGGTCTACCTTGCTTGTCCGACTTCCTGCATCACAAAGGGATTCTTACCTTGGACACCAATCCTGATGGTAATATCCTTTGAAGCCCTAATATCCAATCAAACAGGTATCATTTGTTGTATGCCAATAGTCAAAACCTCAACTTTTCCAACATGTTGTGTTCATTTATGCTTCATTTATGCTGTTTTCCTGTTTTTTTGTTTGACCATTGGACCAATTCAGGACGTCTTTGAACCAATTCATGTCGGACAGGTTGGGAGTTTCAATCCACACCAAACACACCTCTTGTTCATAGTAGGAGTCGTCAAGTCCACAACTTCTACGTCTAATGGTAGATCCACATCACTCGAAAAAAAAAACACAATTCTTTGCCTAAAACAACTGGGATTCAATGTGATTCAATGGTTTTTTGTTCCACTGTGGAAAAAAGCACCTGTTATTTTTTTTCAAGTGCTCACAACGAAGTGTCACCCAGCACAGAAGAAAGCTACGTACCCTCCCCAAGTTTAACATGGAACCTAAAAATGACGGTTTCCAAAAGGGAATCTCCTATTCCAGGGTGCCATTTTCAGGTTCCATGTTAAACTTTAGGATGGTATATTTTTTCTCCTCTTCCAAGCATGCGTTTCGACCCCCCGCAAAGGGAAATTTCATCCTCTTTGGCTTGGACATGAAAACGGCGATGAGAACTCTGGAAATCCAGAGTGGGGGAAACAGGGTACACTCAAACTACGAACTACGAACAAGTATATAAGTCAACTACGAACAAGTAAGTCATTATATAGATTTACATGTATATATATATATATGTCATTTATACATATATATGCAGTATACATTATCATAACATCATGAATCACATATACAAACCATGACACCTCTTCACTAATTATCACTATTTTGCCTTCAAATTCCATTCCATTTGGAAAATCTTCATCCCATCGAGCACTTACTCGATGGCACTTCCTTTCCGTCGGCCCGGCATCAAAACCAACTGAGATGCATCCGTTGATGCAGCAGTACCTGGGCAGTGTTGGCAGCTGTTGGGGCTGGAAGAACCCAAAACCTTCATTTTTAGGGGTTATAAGTTATAACCCATATTTTGGGGTGCAAAACCTTCATTTTCCATGGGTTGTTGGGGTCCAAGGGTTGGTACTGTTGCTGGACATATTCCTAGTACCAGTTGAGGTTGAAAGGTTGAAATCCTATTATTTACCAGGGTTTTATACATCCCAGGTGGTGTGAAATCGCCCGGATTTTTTCTGCAAAAATCACCAGTGTTGAAATTGCCTCCTTTCCCATGAAAATACATGGCAGAACTTGGTATCTATGCCAAATCTATCAGAATTTTCCACAAACACATCTGTAACAACAAATGCTTGAGCTGCTTTTTAACCCCAAAAAACATGGGAAACATGCAGGTTTTAAACCCCCCCCCAACATATGGGTAGTAACATCACCCTAGTTGTGGGCGTTTGTTCCCATGGAAAACCCATGGTATCTTGGAGTGATCTGTTGCCATGCCCTTTCACCTTCTATTCGGTAGATTTTGCCGCTTGATATAGGATCACTACCACCAAACCCTTACGGATAGCCAATTTATTGAGTCCACTGTCACCACATCACGCCTTCAGAGATCTCTGGTGCGGCAAGCTGATCCTGGTTGTATGTCACGTGTTTCATGAGTTCACCAGATTCAACGCAAGGTTCAGGATTTCTTTCATCGATTTTGTTTTTTCAAAGTCAGGCTTGTTTGGATTGCACGTTTAGGGATTGCCAAAGGACATTCCAATTGATGAGTGTGAGATACACCTTGAATTGATCTTCCGAAATGCTCCAGGCCACCACTTGTTGTTTATTGCAATGATATATCCACCACTTAGTTGTTGCTTTCTTTTCATGGCCATCCAATCCGATGAAGCGTATATATTCACGGGAATCTAAGAGATTCCCTAAGAAAAAAGTGCCCAAAATTGAGGCCTTATTAAGGGATGATGGTTAACAATCCCTTAGTACAGCCAGCCTTATTTCTTGGGGGGTAGGTAGCATCCAAGCCTGCGATGGAGCATAGCCAAAGCGTCCAGGCCAAAATCCTGGAAAACCTAAGCAAACCCGGTGATTGAAAAAAGAATAGATATCATGGAATTTATAAAAGCAGAATATGTCTATACAGTCTATACATGTATACATCTGTTGTCAATCAAAGTAGATTCCTCAAGCTGAGAATGTCTGGTTCGGTTCGGGAGGTTTGCTTCTCTTGAAGACTACAGTGTCTTTCTTTCAGTGACCTTATAATTGGATCAGATAAATCTATATATGTGCGGCCAACAAACTCGGGACGTGGGGAAATTGTCGGTGAACGTGCAAATCTATGCGGCTCAAACATGGGGTGGAATACGTCACCTGGAGTGTTCATGACTTAATGTTGCTATCTTTGTCAATTGCTGTATCCTGAAGAATATATACATATACATGTATATATTTCACTGCTGAACTTACATGAAAGTGTATACTCTTGTAGCTATACATATGTATCCTGTGTTTAAAAGTCGAGGATTTGGGGAAGAATGTAGGATACATATGTAACTACAGGAGTATGCACTTTGATATACGTTCAGAAGTGAGTGAAACACCAAATTACAATGCTGGGCTGAAGAACAACACTGATCCCGGTGCTGGAATTCCCTCAGCTTTGTACGAAACTCTGGGCTTCTATAGTCCTTGACATACATCGGTTCCTGGCGTCAAACCAGGTGCTCCAAGGTGTTTGGAGAAGAACCACAAAGATTGCACAACAAATGATGTCAAACAATGCACATAAACAGAACCTAACATATATAACACCTTCCTTCTGAATAAATTCAACTGTCAACCTGTGTGTGGAAGGTTTTTGCCAGCAAATCCTATTTTAGAGCTCTGCAGGTGCCGGTTCATCAACCAATCATCAACCATCAAATAACTATATCAATATCAACCAATCATCAACTGCCCACTAGATAGTTGACTGCAAAGTTTCAACTCACTATCTTGCAAAGTATGAATTCATGAACTCACCATAGTCCGTTTTTCGGTCTGAAGAATCTTTAGTGGCCTACACACAGGTATGCTAATATCAGTCAATGGTTTTGAAATTTGAAGTGTGGAAAGTTGGTAAATTGGTGATTTGGGGCCCGGTGGCTTGGGATTTGAATCGGGTACCCCTACGCAACAATCCCTTAAAAATAAGGGGATCCCTTTCGGAATCCAAAGCACCAACTAACCACTAGCTGATTACTAGTACCGGGTGGTTACAAACAAAAAGCTGGACCTCGGCAGATAGTGCTGTTTTAGAGAGGCAAGGTTTGCAATCTTGTCAATATAAATGCTGGAAAAATACTATAGCCCAAATAGGATGATCATGATACATGTTGGACACTACCCTCCAGTATCATCTTTCTTCACTATCCTTGTCCTCCAAACTGCCAAAAAAAAAGACAAACAAAACACTGCGGGCCTGATACTTGCGCCGACTGTAGTGTTCTCTACGGTGCTTGTAGAGAAATCTATAGTGGTCCAAGTAGAACATCAACCGCCTGGCAGCTTTGCCAATCCCATTGTGGTGGGTGGAAAAATAGCTTTCTTTTCAGGGGGGTAAGTTAGTTCTCCCTGAAGTGTAACTAAACTATCTTCAAAATACGCGGCATGTATCTATCTATATCTATATATATATATATAGAGTTCTTACAACATGCCTGTATTNGTAAGTTAGTTCTCCCTGAAGTGTAACTAAACTATCTTCAAAATACGCGGCATGTATCTATCTATATCTATATATATATATATAGAGTTCTTCAACATGCCTGATTGATGAGGGAAACAAACAACATCCACTTAAGCAGCTGCCAGGTCAAACATCCCATTCTGAACCATGTTTTCGATGCAAATCCCTCCCCCGCAACAGCGGCAACAGTCACTCTCCACTGGAAAGGAACGCATAACGACATATGATTTTGATAATAGTGAGTGTACATTGTACATTCTTCCCAAAGATATACAAATATGTGATGCTAACAAGAAAGTACACCGAGCACCAGCACCGCACACAACACCCTGCTGCCTGCGACGTGCAAAATATTGAGTGATCCTCCGGTTGAAGCAACGAAAATCAACACACATGAGGTACGTCATGGTAAGGAGCTCACCAGTCATGCAGCAACATGTCGTTTACATAGAATTCACTGTATTTGTTGCATGATATTTAGCTTCAAACTTAATGAAGCATTTGCAGATGTTTCTTGGTCCTTGATCGGACCCAAAACTACTATCAATACTACGGCGGGACTGGGAGGGTAATTCCAAAGATCTCGGTAAACTGTAACACACCAAGCTCAAAACTACATACGGTCATTGTTTGAGAAAGTGTTGTTTCTTCTATTATCTAGGGTGAGGTCGGCTTTGTTTGTGAGAGCAGTGATATCTATGGGACAGAATGAAATGTATATATATATATCAGTTGACCTCACCTTGTTATTGGAACAGAATGACTCACTGATAAAAGGATTTTGGTAAACATATACATATCATACACCCCGGAAGGTTAACATAAAACCTGAAAATAACGGTTTGGAAGATGATTTTCCATTTCCAGGGATGCATTCTCAGGTTCCATGTTAATCTTCCAGGGTGTATATATATATATATATAAATAAAGAGAGAGAGAGAGCGAGAGAGAGACATGCCCGGTGAATCAAAGACCCTCTTTATCGTCTAGTTGGAAGGCACCTAGCCTTGGAAACAGTCACTTGACCATCCCAAAGAGGTCGCAAAGACTTGCCAGCTTCCTATGAATATGTATGTGTATAAATGTAATGTATATATGTATAGATACAGAGATACTTACATATTTGACATCAGTAATATCACTAGTTTGACTGTGAAAACCAAGCTCCTGTAATTACTCCACAGAAAACATAACTGGATCCATTTTTTTGGCCAAAGCAGGAGCCCTACAACCCAGGTACCATGTTCAGCTATGCCTTGTAACTTATAAGCTACTGTTGATGAAAGAAATCCTGCACCAGTTGATGTAGTAGATATCCCAGTATTCATAGGGTTTTATACCGGGGTTTATACATCCCAAGTGGTTAGCCGGATTTCCTCCATCAACAGGCGACTCAGAAGTATAGTCTGATGCCATAACCTCCGATGATAGATCCGGTACATAATGTATAAATATAACGTGTACAGTGCGTGCATATACGTATACATATAAATAATTATATACCTGTATATATTGGTAGTGAACAGAATGTGTACATACATGTCCTCTCACTCTATGCAAATCAGTATTTACACATCTAAAAATATATGCATATAATCATATATAAAGATATGTGTGAATAGACTAATATATACATACACATTCCTGATCCTTTCATCCATTATTTCCATTCCAAACACAGCTCGGTTGCCTTTTCTTTGGTACCACAGGCATGGCGTTTTTGAAGTTTGCTCCCAATTGAATAGCACTGGTGTATTGATCACTACATGGTCCCCCCCAGTGCCCCAGCTAAATGTTTGAAAATATACCGTAGGTTTATACAGATTCCCTTTAAAAAGCCAATGGCAAGCAAAAATCGAGACGAAGTGCATCAAATTGGTACCACCAAAACTTCACAAAGCATCTTACCATATACTAAATCAATGAATTGAGGTGGTGCTTGTTGCTGGTCTAAGAAAATAGGTGCATTGCCAATGATCAAAAATGGTATTTCTACAAAAATTCTCCTTAAATTGGAGGCTGAACATCCATCAAACTGAGCTCAAAAAGGCTATTGGCGAGCGGAGATGGATTCGTCCAAGTTGATGGTGGCATTCGTCTATTTGGGGTCCGAAGAAAACTCAAACATCCGGCATGACAGTGAGTTTTTGGATTTCATCCTGAAGGACTGAAAGGTTCACTTTCATTACAGTATCTGATCTTGATGGTTTCATCCTAGTTAAATTCTTGTTGTGAAATTGGATCGTCTCCCCAAGCAATCGGGGGCCCCAACATCTTATGAACAATGTTAACAAACATCAACCTCTCTCACCCTAAAGGGTCCAAATGACCAACTTGAATATCCTCATTGTTGATGGAAGAGAATATCCTGAAGCTGAGATGATTGAACCCCCGGAAAGAACATGAGATTCTTCACATCCAAGAAGTTTATACAACAACCGAATCCAATTGCCTCATGTTCCTTGCACTATCTATCTATATGTCACCGCACATGTGGACATGTTCAAACCAATTCAGGTAAAAAAAAACACAATACATGCAGTATCTGTTTTTTTTTTCGTGGATATTTATACACGTGTTGTGAATGTATACTGATATGAACATACCAGAACTCTACATCTTCTTAATGTACATGTCCTAATTATCTAGTTGGTGGTTTCAACCCATTCCAAAGAAATATGAGTCAATGTGGATCATCTCCCCAGGTAGGAGTAAACATAAAAAATATTTGAGTTGCCACAACCTCCAAGTTGAAAAACCATTGCGGTTCCTTGACTTGAGAGACTGGAATCTATACCCCCTTTGGAGGATAGTGATAACCAACAGTGGCAGCAAAAATTTGGGTGATTTTTTTCCATTGATTTGGTGATTTTTTCCATTGAAACTTTCACATACAGATCTGTTTCACCGCTCCCTGCACGACCTTTCTTGTCCACGTGGATATTTGATCACAACGCATGGCACGTTTCCATTGGCATCTCCACAGTCGGATGGATGGGGTAACATATTCCATGACTCCGAAGAATGCCAAGCGTAAAGGAGCATGGATTCCTTTATCAAATTCAAACGGACTCGAAAATCCTGCAATGAAAGGAACTTAAATATTTAAATGGTCTTGATATCTCTCACAGAGCCAACAAAAATTGGATGAAGTCAGTTGAAGTCGCCATATTTGCAAAACAAAAAACATTTCACCTCTTCATCAACTGATGATTTGGATCCAAAAAACCAAGTGGTCACTAGGTTTTACAGAATGAAGCGCCGATTTCCATCGTTCCTAGGGTTACCTCAAAGGTAAACATGACATGTTTAATGACCCACCTGAAAAAACAAATTTAAATTGAACCTTCAGTACAAAAATTTCACGAATCTGCAAGATGCCTACAAGTACAAACACTCATGAATCTGCTTAAAAGGCTGACACAGTTCCCTTACAAACATTCCAACAAAGAACCACCAGCCATTCGACTGTTTTGTTGGGGATCTTTATGTAATCATGTGACCTTTGGTCACATGACAACGGGTCACCTCACCATTGGGGAGCTTCCAGGAGAAGATGATTTTCATGTCTGTGGTTTCCGGTCACTTGAAACTGCCAAACAATCCTAGGGCCACAATTTCACAACAATACTGTATTTGAAACCACCACCTGTACCTGTGGAATCATCACCACCACCTAAGGGAATCATCATGAATCATCATCCCAAGGACTCCACCACGGCACCGTGGGGTGTTTCCATGGGTTTCACTAAGCGATCGCGGCAGCGTTACGTTGGAATCCTCTGGCCATGGACCTGGAGAAAAAACAGACGGACGTGTGCAGAAACCCTATAGCAGTTGGGTATCCCCGCCTAAAGAAAACAAACTAACAACATCCTAGGGTCCTAGAGCTCATGATGATGATGATGATGATGATGATGATGATGATGATGATGATGATGATGATGATGATGATGATGATTATGATGATGATGCTGCTGCTGCTGATGATGATGATGATGATGATGATGGTGGTGACAATTTTGTTTCTTGTTTGGTTGTCCTGACCCAGGACGCATCAACTATATAGCAAATCTATACAATCTATATATGCCATGTGCGCTTGGAGAGGATGTTGAAGTCATCCTACAAAACGTACAACCATCATCAGTGGTTCTGCTTTGATTTCATCAGAAGGCCATTGCTATGGAAGTTAAGTGGAGAGTTAGCTCTTGCCCCAAAGCTCATTTCATTTCAACAGCTTCATCCAAGTCTACGGATCGCTGTGCCCGAGCCACCCGGGGGTATCCCAACCATCTCTAGGACTCCCAACGACAACTTCAAGTTCAGCTCTGCCATTGACATCTCATCAGAGTTTGACCGCGAAGCGGGTGCCGCCATTGACAAATGCTTTGGTTCCTGCTCCTGATAGCCGTTGCACCAAAGATCTCATCGTCAGGATTCAAGGATGCTTCCCATGCTGCTTTAAGGTGGTTTAGATGAAACACATTATTTTTGAAATATATTCATGTAGCTTATGTCCACCCACCTGTATACTGCAGTAATAATTCCTTTGTAGCTGGTGTACTCAACGCTGAATTACGCAACAGCTGAACCTGTAAATCATCCCCGTTCCAAAGGAAAAATCATCTTCTTCAACCCCCTCCATGTATTGGGTTTCCCCTCAGTGCATTCACTTTGATTCTTCCGTAGTTCAACATGGAAGATGTATATTACGCAACAACCCAGCACAGCCGATGCCAGCTTTGCGTACACATCACAGCGGTAGCTCGGAATTGGTTGAAATTTACTGTTGAACCGTAACATATAAACAATATATTTTTTTTGCAATGATGATGGATGGAAGCAACACTTGCAGCATCTTTGTTGTCATCATCATCATCATTATCATCATTATCATCATCATCATCCAAAATCAAATTATGACTAGAACTACCTACTGCACATTCTACATCATTCTACATCATCTATTTATCTAAGTCATCAAAGTACAGTATTTCATGTATATATTTCAATATATATATATATATTATATATATATCAAAGTCATCTACTCCTTGTCAAAATTTTTGCACCAAGACTTCACTCCTCAAGTAGTTTCGGCTCCCGAGGTGTTTCACTCGGCGTTTCACTTCCACCTTATCGAATTGATTCACGGCTGGCTGGTGGTTTTTCACCAAACCATCGGAAAAATATGGCTCGTCAAATTGGGTTCATCATCTTCCCCCAATTTTCGGGGTGAAAATTTCAAAAAAAAACAAAAAGAAAAACATGTGAGGAAACCGCCTAACCTCACCTCAGCACTGGCATGCACTGGAAAAAACATGCAGATGTGTTGATCGAAACTTGGGGGGTAAAAGCTACTTATCTCGCTGGTTTCCCTATGTTTGATGATTTTCCTTTCCTTCCATTCGCACTTGGTAGGTGGGCATCATTGGGAATCATGGGGTGGAAGGTAATCGTTTGGCACATTGTGGGCGTGTGATCGTTGGATATGAAAGTTATATGAACATTGTGAAAAAATCACAGACCCACAGATTTTCCTGAAGAAAAGTATGGAACAAAAAAACAAAACATGAAAACATCACCCTATCCAATTATCGTTTACATTTGCGTTGATGTCACCTGACATCACACCTCTCTCTAATTTGGACAAATGGTTGATTGGATGTGATTCATTCAAAAGTTGCTTAGCTGCTTTCCAAAGTCGACATGTTGAATCTCATGTTGGGCAAACAATGAACAGTTGTACCTCCAAACAACTATTACAATACTTCCTGGTTTGGAAAATGATGTAATTGGAATCAAATGGTTTCTATCGAGTTCAAAACATGCTCAAATAGTGGAATTGGAAGTCTAGGGATATAAACAAGTAACAAATCTCTTTCATGGAGTAATCCCGGAATTTAAGACTACCAAACTAAGCAATACATTGCAGTGTCTGGCTATGTATTCCTAGCTGTTCAAAGAACCATTGACAATTGGGTCAAAACATGTTTCCCAACAATCCAATGAAACCTACTTTGATTTTAAACACTAGAACCCTTCAACCCATCTATAATCATCTATTCTACCAACAACCATATTTCAACAAAAGAAAACAAAAGGTATTTTATTTAAAACAACAAAAACTACCATACCCTAAGAATCCAGACCCCTCCCGATTGAGTAGGATTGATGGTCTCAATCCCATCCCTAGAATAGGATTGGTTCAGGGAAATCCCTTTCTTAGAACATACCTGAGCCGCAAAAAGAAACATCTTACTTTCCATTCTACTGATTCTTTAAAAGAGATCCTTATAATGGCTCATTATAATCACAATATAACTGGATAGTTGTTCATCCCCAACAAATCCCCTAAACAACCGTTTGGACCTTTGTTTCAAGATGCTAACCTGGATCCTATCACCCCGGAAAACTAACATGGATACCCAAAATGACGCCATATTTGAAAGGAGGTACATGTTGAAAACCATCCTTTTTGGTATCTATATTAGTTTTCGGAGGTGTAGGAACTGGAACTTTTACCCTCCATCCACTATGACTTCACTTCACTGAGCTTTTGACAGGAACCAGAACCGGAGCTAGAGCCACTTGCAGGCCTGTATCAAGGGAGAATGGGATGTACCCCCAACGTACCTGTACCCATGGTATTTAGCTGGTTTTCTCTAGGGATTCTTGGGGATTTTTTCACCCATAAATACCTACTACATAGGGCTTACATAGGGATTTCCCATAGAGGTGCGTTGGTATACATCCAACTCTTTCCTGACTGTAGGAGATCCCATATGTAATCCTATTAAACAATTGGTTACTTAGAAGTACTTATTCTAATCTTATTCTTCCCGAAACTAACGAATATCCCATGAAAATCCAACTGTTGGAAGATGAGATTTGGTCCCTTGTTTGGGGACATGTTCATTTTGAAGGGGGGGTATGTACATATACGTATATACATAATTGTCATCCCCTTAACTTCTAATTATCTCATTCTATGAAGATCCCAAACTACCTTTTAATAGAAGTTAATCCTGTGAAGGAAAAAAAACTCGCCCAAATACTAAGGACATGAAAGGACTATAATGATACACCTGGAAGCTTTTCCAGCTGTTCATACTCACGGAGTCTAGGTTCAATCCCCACCAACGAAATGAATCTACAGTTTCACAAAACTGGACAAAAGAAGTCGAATTTGATGACACAAAACAACTCGTTTGGCTTCTACATCACATGACCATCAATCCTGTGTTTCAAACGTGACTTCTGGAACCTTCAGGGAACTGTCCGTTTCAAAAAACAGCCCGCGCTTGAAACAGAACAAATTCCTAACCCGCTGTTCATCAGCAAAATCCTCCAGTCAGTGGTGTTTACTCCAGCCAGTGTAAAATTTTGTCCTTGCTGTGTGCAAATTAGTTGATTGTCCCCTGATGCAAAATCAGTGATTACTGTGATTGCTCCAACAGTGCGTATAATTAGATCGTTTCCTTTGCAATACGGCATGCAGTCATACAACCATATTCTACATCCGTGATTGATTCAGGGACAGGGATGGTACTATTTCCAGTGCAATGGTCCCAACATCACCGTTCCGCTGCCCTAAAAGCCAAGAATCCAAGCTCTTGACTCTTTTTAAAGATTGTATGACCATCACAAGTTCACAAACTGGAATTCAGACACAAAGTAAGTACCTGTCCTATCCAAATACAAAATGCAGGCATCTCCTTGCCACAAAAAAGAACACGAGACATCTGATTGAAAGAATAAAATACCCTCCAGGAAATTAACACATCCCCCTGATAAGGCATATTTGAAGATGATTTTCCTTTTCCCCAGGTGGGATATGTCAGTTCCCTGGAGGGTATCTTTTCCTCCCAAAGTTCAGTCCATTCACACCCTCACCTTGTCACATGTTGTGGCGCCACAACCGTGCTTGACCTTGGCTTCTTTGGGGATTTTAGCGATTTTTTGGACACTGGAAACTGAAAAATCAAAGATGGTAGACTGGTAGACTGGTAGACTATGGATTATTATTGGATTGGTCCAAGATTGGTACATATCTGTTTAAAAAAACATGTCACGTTTGTACATCAACATCTAGGATAAGGTCACAAGATCCTACATAAGGAAACAAGATTCGTCTAGTTGATGGCTAGATCTGTTTGACAGGTTGAAGTGACACAACATCAAGCAAATCAGCAAATCCCTCTCAATCTTGGGATCATGGATACGGTATCACAATACTTCATTCTGGATGATTGTAGCTACATCATCATCTAGGTAGTGGTTTCCACCCACCCGTTTGAAACATCCTGAGTTGAATCATGTTGAGTCTAAATGTGGTCTTCCCAACAAGGAAATATAGTACATCCGTAAATCATCACCAGGAAATCATCATGAAATCAACAACAATCAGCAATTAATATTGACCCAGCATTTACACACCCAACATGGTCATGGGCCCCACATCCCATTCAACAAACATGTTATTTTGCTGTTTTGCAACGCTTCCAGGTTCCTTTTGTATGTTCCCTAAGAGTGAAAAATCAGAAAGATCTTTGTCTGAAGCGAAAAGCCAACCTGAAGGGACTATGCTGCATCTCTGTGGGCGGAAAAAATCCCAACAACCTCATGGATGCTTATTGTTATAAGCACTAAACACAGGTATTGTCCACAACTCAATGCGTTTAAATGATGGGGAACAGGACATGGGAAAACTGTGAATCAAAAACATCTTGCGGCTTAAGTTGCTCATTCAACTGCCCAAAATCCACTTGCCACTCTGTCCACTTGGCATGGTCCAGGTACTCCTGTGGACCGTGACACGAGGTTTCGTTGGTGTCAGCGATGAGATGGGAAACAAAGGTGTGTGAGAGGCCCGTGAACATCCGTTGGGCATGTTGGGTGTCTTACGAAGGTGAAGAGGAAGAAAAATCAAGAAGAACAGCGACATGAGCAATAACAACAACGGCAGCAGCAGCAACAAGAAGCACCTTTCACCTGTGATTCTCTTGTAACCCCAAGCAGTCCAGCTGCTCTGCTGTCAACGTGGAGATCTCTTCCGAGATTTCGCGACTTCCACGAAAGACCTACACGAGGAAATTCCTGCAGAATGTACCTCTAACTTTGAAATTCTATGCTGAAACATGTGTATACACTATAGAGAGTAGAAAGTCAAAGGGGATTACCTGGAGAAAAAGACAGAATAACTTTGTGAGAGCCTTGCTGTTTCTTTTTTGAGAATAAGCTTCTAAACTATGAATGCAAATGTTCTCGACCTCAAAACCTATCCTCAACCTCCAACCTTTATCCAAGTTCCAAGCACATCACCTGAGAATCGGATCATCTCACGTAGGATTCACGATCGAAACACATCAAAGAAACAAAATGTAGCGAACAGTTTCATTGGCTGATTGCCACCTTCCCCCCACCTTGGGTGGTGCGGAAGAAGTGCCTGGCGCCGAGGCGCTCTCCTGGCACAAGTCTGAAGACCCGCGACAGCTTCAAGGTTAACCACGGATGGTGAAACTAAGGGACTGAACTATGAGAAGCCACTTTAGGAATACGGCTTTTTAGGTTTATAAAGATATGTATATATACAATTATATATAACTATTATAATTATATATATATATATTTATATTCCCTTAAACGATTTCATTTTTTTGGGTGTCCATTATTTTGAGACACAATCATATCTGGATGATTTGGATCGTATTTCACCAACACAATCAGAAATATCAAGACATCTGTTGGGGGGAGGGGTGCCTTACCAAGCCACCCACCTGGTGTGACATCAATGGATCCAACAAATACTTGGTGTAAACTTCTTCAAGGCAGTTCCAATTGCAACATCGAAGACATACAAAAAAATGACTACATCATGATCTTGTTTGCTTGTGCAAAGTCGATGCGAAACTATCATGCAAACAATTGTGTATAACACGTCAAAAGGCGTCCAAGGCTACAACTATGCATCTATATGGCTGCCTTGTGGTTTTACGACAACCTAAACTGCTCTGGGCTGAGGTGGCTTGCTCGTCACTGCAAAGTTGACTCTCTAGTGAAATATTTCAATGTTTCTTACACGAAAGAAAACAAGGTATGCCTTGATTAGTTTGTAAGCACATCAACATGTCAGCATGGCATGGTCACAGCATGGATGTATACGCCTAACATACACAAACAAATCATCAGTATCAGTACTGTTGATGGAAGAAATCCTGCACCACCCAACATGTATGAAACCCTGTAAAGAATGGGAAATTTACCATACCAGCTGGTGCAGGATTTCTTCCATCAACAGTATCATTCATGGTATCCCCTACAGTCTACCAATATTTTGACACCAAAAATCACAACAAACAACAATGTCACACCGCCTTAAACAAAAACTAGTTGGTGGTTGAACCAACCTCTTTGAAGAACATGCTCGTCAAAATGGGTTCATCTTCCCCAAGTTTAGGGGTGACAATAAAAAATATTTGAATTGCCACCACCTAGAAAAACACATTGATCCACAGCTTCACCAACAACGCCGCACCAAACGCACCTCCCTCCGCGGAAGTTGTGATGGAATCCAATCACTTTTGGAAGGCCTGCAGCGCTCTGGAAACAGTGGACATATCCCACCGGTGGCCCATACGAACGTTCGTGTAGGGCGTGTCACCCTACCTACATTTACCATACAAATCAGCCAAATGTTAGGTAAATTGTGCCATACATGGATTGTATGGATATGGGAAAAGGACCATTTCATCTTCAACAAAAGCTATAACACACCTGGTGGTAGGGGAAATGATGGGACTCATGGACTTGTTTCCTGCAAGCGTAGTATATTGTTGCCCTTAGGACCATCATCTTTTGTGGATAAAATGATTATTGCAACACAAAAGAGAAGTGGTCAGCAAGCACCAACTTCAATGTTCCATCAAGCACAAATCAGACCAATCAGAAATATTCATCGCACCAGGTGTACCCTCCAGGGAATTAACATATCCCACCTTGGGAAAAGGAAAATCATCTTCAAAATGCCATTTTTTGGGGATATGTTAGTTCCCTGGAGGGTACCTACATTACCATGGCATTGTAGCAATATGATCATCCTCCCAACATTTTTCTACAATGATCACCTGCGACTCGGCCAGCTACTGGGCGTGGCGGGAGCCACAGGCACCACCTCTGAACCAGGTGGGCCAAATGGCTGGAGATGGAGGTTCATTGAAGGATCACCGAGTTCAGTGAAAATGTCAGTTCATATCATTTTTTCAGATTTTGTCAAGAGCCATTTTTTAAATAGAACTATGTATATACTTATGTGAATATGGATATTGATTCACTTGATCAACATAAACTGTCTTCTCTGTGTCTGTTTCATGCGAATATATCAGCTTACAGGAATTGAAATATCGGCGGTTCTTATGTAAATAGAGATGGAGTATACAACATACTTAACATACACACATATCCATGGTAGTCATACATGTGACTTTGAGCTGCATATCTCCATTGATTTTTGCTCAAGGCTGTCTCATGATTATGGAATGGAGATCTCTGGGATCCCCGAGATTGGCCCAAAACAGTTTCAACAAACAAACATGTTAGAAATAGAATTAATATAAACATGCAATATATACACAGAATACATCTATAGGCTATAGGTCTGTCTGAAGATTCTTGAAAATTAATCAGGGATCCAAATTTATCCAACATGTTTTATTTCAAAAGTTGTTAGGACCTCCAATCTTGAGACACACTCATGTATAGAATACCGTCCCATCCAGCATTCAATGGTGGCAGTAAAACGTTAAGGTTGGGATGTACTTGACACGTGATCTTCCTGGTTCTCACTGTTCTTCGATGGTGGAGCAGCATGCCAAATGATATCAAGCAAAGGATATATCACATTGAAATCTATATACACAGATACAAATAAAAAACACATATACAAACCCTCCTAAAACTAACATAGCCCCTCAAAATAGGCCTTCCCAAAAGACAAGTGGTTTCCCAACCACCATTTTTCAGGGGCTACGTTAGCTTTAGGGAGTCTACTTCGAGGTGTATAGATTGATTTGTGCGTTACTTAATGAGCTCGGCCATGTGCAAATACAGTACCTTTGGCTCCCTGTAATTCTTACACACCATGAGCGACCTTTTTTAGTGGACGACTTTATCATCCACAAAAAAAACATATACTTCTACATTCCAACCTGGGCTCTACTTATATCCAACCTAGTTGGTGGTTTCATCCCCTTTGAAACATATGAGTCAAAATCGGAATCTTCCCCAAATCAGGGTGAAAATAAAACATATTTATATTGGAAACCACCACCTAGCAACTGAAACATATGATGGGTCAAAAAAGGAACCATCGACACACATTAGGTGAACATCCAGTGCCCGAGATCTTTGAAGCCATCCCGATTGTATTGTTGCGAACAGTCTTTTGTTGTTGGGGGGTAAGAATCAGCTGAACATTGGAACAACATATATATATATATACACATAATTACATATACTTGTAAATACCCATATAAATATGTATTGTATATATAAATATTTTTATATCGTCCAAACCTCCTGAAATAATCCTTGCTTTGGTTTACTACATTTTACTACCCATAATCCTTGGACACCTTTTTTTCTCCCCAACCTCAGGTGATGGAGAGGCACCAGAGCCAGAAGTAGATCCTGGCCATGAACGTCGGTCGGGATTCGGACCGTTCCAAGGAATCCCGAAAAAAAATGGGTGAATTCTCAAGGGAACAAAAAAACATATGCCATGCAGGCTGCCATTCTGTGGACTTGTTTTTCTCCAATCCATAAAAATATATCCAGGAATGAAATCCATTCACATTGAAACATATCTTGTGTATAGTAGATATGAACTGGGACACGGCCAAATATCTCTCTCTCTCTCTAAAAAAAAATATATATACATACATATGTACACATACATACATCTTTTTTGGGACCACAAACCAAATGCATAGAATATCAAGAACTCATCTTGGCATGAATAGACTGTTTTGTTGATCTTGAGGTCGTTTTGGGCCTCTTCTATAGAGGAGTTCATTCAAACAACAGGTTTGTTTGGTTGTGCCCACTGGAAAAGGCAAACCACGACACCTACAGCACCAGTGTCACCAGTGAACAATTGACACAGAACAGACAGACTAATATTCACCTTAAGGACTATGGGTCATTTCACTTATAATCCCGAAAGAGAAATGCGAAAAAACAATCCCCAAAACAATGGGATCCCTTTGACTGATGGTCATCTGCAAACAACACTCTGCACACAACACCAACACAAGGATGGTGTTGGGGTAATTGCTATACATGGATTGAGCCGGGAACAGTGAAACAAACTCTGCCGCTCTGTCAACCAAAACCAACATGAATAGAGAGCAAAATGACCATTTGCTACTATATGTTTAAAGAAAAAAAACATAAAAAACAACATTAAATATATATTTACATATAAATAACATACATGTTGTTACAGTATCATTATACTCATATTTATCTATATATAAGATGTTTGCAAGAGGCCAACTGATTGCTTAGAGCCACGTACCTGTAATTCGATCAAAATCTCCACATGCAGCCCAAAGTGCCTTCTATAGATATAGATATAGAATGATATAAATATATATACATCAACACATGCATGACTGTAACCATTACTCCTGAAATTTTGTTTGGATACATCCGCAAAAGCACACTGTATATAGATCATGTTAAAACAGCCAACAGCTGCAACTGCTTGGCATATATTTCCCAGTCAAAAAGCGAAACGCACAACCATACATCTGCCATGGTTTTCTTTTCCAAGATCTGTCTCAATACATTCATAGACTCTAAAGCCTAGTTGGTGGTTTCAGACCATCTGAACATATTAGTCAATTTGGATCATTTTCCCAAATAGTGGTAAAAATAAGAAATATTTGAGTTGCCACCACCCAGCTAAACCCTACAAAACAAAAGGCATCAAGATTTTCAACTGCAGTCGTCCATGGACTCACAAAACGGTCGCCTCTCTGTGGCAATGGAGGCCTTGGATCAACAAATCTCCAAGAAAAATGGCATGAACCTAAGCAACGCATCTCGGAAAAAGAACACGGAAGTGATATATTTTTCACCAAAGTAAACCACGTTTTTTGAAACAGCCATGTTTGATAATTTGATGTCACATGTACTGGCTGTAATCGACCAACCTATGAGGGACCCTCCGAATAGTTTGTGTTCATAACATCCGTTGTTCCAGTGCATCAGGATCATTTTTGAATTGGCTTCCTCAAACCCTTGTGGAGAAACTGGTGTCATGGATCACCCATGGACTGTGACAATGCCAACCCACACCGAGTTACAATTGCTTCGCGACTTTTGCGGACCTTCACAATTTATCCAAATGGCGATGCTGAAGGCTGAAGGTCCGAGATTTCTTCATCAGGGCTGATTCATGGGAGTATAAAGATGAACGTGCATGTTCAGACAAGTAAAGATCGGCAACACCTTTAAGCCGCAATCGAAGGCAATATCATCTTCAAGGCCAACCAAACCTGTTGTTTGCTTCTACAGAGAACGACACATGATAGCAACAAATAGATCCATGCGCACCTAGGTGGACAACCAATCAAGAAAAGAAGGCATGAAGAGTAGATCGAACTGGCAATGAATAACATAGTGACACATCAGTTTAACCAAACAAAATTACAATGATGATATACAGCATAGATGTGAAAAAAACAGCAAAATCTCGGTGTTTTTTCTAAAACCAAACTTTGAAACCAACCCATGGACTTGACCTGCCACGGTCTCCCACCTTGTAGGATTGTGAGGAGCCTGGTAAGGAATCTCAAAGAATGGACGAGAAACAACTACACAACTATGTTTGAGGTTAAGTGACATGTGCACATGTTGTTCAGTTGTATCTAGGTACTGTTTATTCCCGTTGCGAGATTTGATATCTTCTTTACGTGAAGGTCAATAGGAATCCCCCACTGAAATGAGAGCCTCCTATTGGTTGCTACTGGGCACCACAAATGAAAGTCATCATCCAAGCAGAAATCAAGTGAACACAGGTGTGAAGTGTTTTCTGCCATAGTACCGTTAATGCCATTTTTAGGTGATTCTGTGATTCAAGCACTCTAAAATATGACATCAAATCATGTCATTGAATTCGCCAAGTTTGATGATTTAAATTCACCAAGGCTGATTGAATCACCTACCCAACCAGCAGTTGATTTAGCGAGGTTAGGTCGCGGATAGCAATCTTAATAATACTGGCCTGCTGAGCGTAGCAGCAAATGTTTTCAAACATAACAAGCAAACAAGCACAGAAATCTTCCAATTCTATTACTAGGATATTATGTATGCATGATGCAAATATTAATATATACACATCCCAAATGTAGGACCTGGCTTGAGCCAGGTCCATACATGTTCAAGGTGCTTGTTTGTTCATGCTTTCTCAAGCCACCCATCCCCACTGCTGGATCCACCTTTAGTTGTTGTCTCTTCACCGCTGCCAATGCATAGCTGCCACCCTGCCCCTGACAGCATGTGAATGTGCAGAAGGCACCCTTAGCACAAAGAAACGATTCAGATGCAACTCCCATATTTTCATGGGGTACTATGCCTACAAAAAGGTTGACATGATGATTGCAAATGCTAATTTAACATAGGGTTTTCCAACATTTTCGGACATCCTTGGCCAGAGGTTCGGATCCAACCAAAAAGGTACAACATTCACATCTTTCACAACCTTGTGGGCTACCCCATCTACAAACAGAAAGTCACCAGTCCAAAAAACCCGAGCCATACTGTTGATAGTTCACTAGTTCACACATCCGGCTAACCAGTTGAGGTCTAGTCCTTTCACGCAGTTGTACAGGGTTTTGTAGATCCCCCCCAAAAAAAGAACCCAGGATTTCTGAAGCACCAAAAATTTTGATAACATCAATCCAAAGACTTTCCAAAGGCTTAAGTTTTTCAGTTTTTCTTTCAAAACTTCCATCCGAATCTCGATCCTTGCCCACTCAACAATTGAGAAAAATCTATCCTGGCTTACTGCTTCACGGTCTGATATTCAATTTAGAGCAATTTAAATTATATAATTACATAGTGATAGAAATTCCCAAAACCTTTCTAAATCAAGTCTATATCAATTGGCGTCATTTTTGATGCAAATTCCCCTTTCATGTTCTTCACCAACCACTCCAGTACAGCTTTCCAACACTGCGACTTGGCATTTTTGTTTTGCCTCCCGCAACTGAACGATAATCCACGTGATAGTACTTGTCACGAGAGTGGACGTCATAGATCAAAAGGATTATATACCCTTCCTCTCAAAGTCATGGTTCAGCAATGACCCTATTGTACAGGACACTCATGTACTCTTGGAGGTAACATGAGCTGAATGATCATTTTCCATAAAAACATGACTGGTGCAGGAAGAGTATATGATGTTCCATAAAAAACGCATGACTTTTTGCCATTGCATCCAACTTGTATAGTAGCATCCAGTGTAGGCACTTCTAGAGATCGCGTTTGTGGAGCAACCAAATCCACAAACCCGCCAGATCACCAAACAAAATATATCAAAAGTCACCTGTACATCATTCCTGTACAACGTCCACACAAAGTGGTCAAATATTTTCTAGTTGGTGGTTTCAACCCATCTGAAAAATATCAGTCAAATTGGATTATTTCCCAAGGTAGGGGTGAAAATAAAGAATCTTTGAAACCGCCACCACCTAGTTTTCCTAGCAGTTTCTGCTGGCACTTCCGAAAAAAATCACCAGGAGATCTGAGCAGAACTCCAACCACAGAAGTTCAAAGTCCACAGCAACGGGCAAGCCTCCGGTGGTTTGGTTGTTTGTTGTGGGAAATTCAACACGTGAAAAAAAACAACAACCACCACATTCGGTCCAGAGGGGAATTTCTGGAATGCAATTCCTGCCACTTTTTTGTTAAAGGTGTTGATGCTTAAGAAATCTCGCAAACCAGTTTGAAGTTGGTTTCTGGTTTCTCACACGATTTATGTACAATGTTTTTTGTGCAGTATCCCTTGATCCAGTTGCATCTTGGTCGCGGTCTTTCACATTGAAACAACTACAAATCAGCAGATATGCTTCCAGTCTCTCTTCTTTTTTAAGTTCCAACTTTCAGAGCTTTTGCCGCATTTCGTGGATGGAATCGTCGTAATTTTTGAAGCTGGAAAAGCACACTTCCACATGCTGTGTAAACAAATGTCGCGAGTTTTTATCGACCATATCTTGTATAATAATGGAAACAACCACTAAAATCCTGGAATTTGGAAAATGTCAAAAAAATGGGTACTACACCGAACAGAAGCAATTTTCTACTCAAACAGAACCCCTGTTTAACATTGAACAGCCCAACGTTTAGCTGATCTAAGATTTTCCAGATCACAAACCCCATTAGGACTCCAGCATCTCTGTCTATATCCGAGAAACCAGAATCAGAAAGAGAAGCAAATTGCCTCCATTCCAGATCCTTAGATGCTCCCAAAAAAATCCTGCTGTGGATAAATTCAGCCACTGATTTCCGGTTCACTTTAAACAACAAAACGCGTCCTGGGTCCTGATGGTTTGGTTTCCTGGGATTATCAAAGTCCTCCCAACCACCTGCCGATCAACACAAACATCCAGTGGATAGAGGAGTCTTTTGAATGTTGGAATCACATTTGGGGATGTATTTGAAATGAGGTCATGTGAGGTCTTGGATAAAGTTCCCAATTCAAGTCATGGGGAAATAACCACAAATGTAGATCACCTTCCAGGAAATACGATTGATGTTATAATCAGCTCTCTCCAACGCAGGTACAGTAGCACTTACACTTTAACAGCAAATTATTATTGACATAATGTATCAATTGTTTTCAGCGGTTGCAAAGAAAGAAACTGAATAGATGATTGATCCGCTGAATATGAGGAGCAAGATTATTACCCATGTATATATGCAAACAAACATGTATATAAATGCATACATCTATTGTTTATATACCTATTCATTTAACAGTGTGAATCCCTTTCAAGAACATCCTGACAATCTAATTGAGCCTAAAATTCTAGGAAAAATCCAACAACTCAATTCGATAAAGTGGAGGAAGTTAGTAGCCAGTTGTGAATGATGTAATTATTTTCATGTCAAGGAAAGTATCTAAACGTGAAGAAAAACGAGAAGGTACTTGACCCTATCAATCGATCACTCCCTAGAGGATTGATTGGTTTTTCAACATCCCATCCCCAGGTCATAGGATTAGTTTTCGGGGAAAATGCCGAAATCTTAGGGTGAAGTACCGGAAACCTGACCAAACCAAATGCAGTTTGCTATAGATTTTTTAAACGCCTGCATGAACGCACCCAAGCAACATAGAAACAGTATCACCAAATTCGCCAAGAAAACCAACAAGAACCATGATGTAATACCAACCAATATTCTGACAACCTACTTGCTATTCCAAACCAGCATCCACAGCATCCATGGCAAATAGATCGCAGGCTTTGCACGATCGTAACGACGAATCCATGCCACTTTCACATCTCGAAAACATTCGTAGCACAAATTGATGTTCAAATAACCTAGGGCTGAAACATGCAAACTCAAAACACATGAGCCACAAAAAAACCCTCTATCCCATTCCATCATTCCATTCTACTGTTTGTTCATCTGCAAACTAGTTCCAGCTATGTGATGAATTGGTGGTTTGGATTCCTGGAGACCCCTGGAAATGAACGGTACCCCAACCCAAACTCAAACCACCAATTTACCATTGGTTCATAGCTTACTCGTCAAACTAATGCCAAAACACATATTGGAAAAGTGCTTTGGCACCAAGTTTTCCGTTTCGGTTAATAACCCCGGGCCCTTTAGGGGACTTCCACAACCTGTTCGCTTGTTTCTTTCTCTTGAATCCCTACGCAAATTGGCTGCAAATATATACTGTACTTTATGCATATCATCATTTCATAATCTAAATCACTTTTAACCATGTAATTATTCCTAATTATCTAAATACATCAAAATACACATGACCTTGTTTGCCTTCCTTCGGAGACCCACCCAACCCATCAACTTTTGCTTCCGAAAGAACTCACTTCACCATTGGCCAACTGGATCTCCAATGGCGTTGTATAGCGGCAAATTGCCTGGTCGATTAGTGGGCACCAATGGCAGCATGCTGCAGCAATGCCCTTCAACGAAGAAAATAAACACCTGAAGGGTGTGTGAGTGTTTTATACCAGTTTCTTGAAGGATAACAAACATATAACATATAAAAAAAACACCAGACCTTGTAAACCAAGAACTTGTATATCAACAAGACTTAACTTACACCGAGCAACATCATGTGCATGTCATGGTTGATTTGGAGATTTTCCGCTTTGCTGTTCGAGGCAATTGTTCCTATATACCATCGCCATGGAACCCACTAGCCATATTCTCAGAAGGCTGCGTATCGTCAAGAGTTAAATGGATTGTACACATAAATCTGCATTAACATAAAGTTGGATGAATATATAGACTTGCATTTATGTATCACTCCGCAATGTATGCTTGGAAGACCATCCTTTTCTTCTGAAATTGGTCCCTTTTTTCACGTGACTTGTTTTTTGACTTTTGGTGATACTATATCCATAAATATACTGATCCCATTTACTGATCCAATCAGTTTTGACCCACAACTTCCCTTTCAACCATCGACCTGACAAACAATGGTTTGCAGGAGCGCCACCAAAAATGCACGGCCCACGGGTAAACCTCGTGGGACGTGACCCCGAATCACCCGAATCACCCAGGGTTTTTTTCGGCCCCGGAGGAGGCCTATGAACCAACAAACTTCACCATGTCTAACTTAGCGTTTTTTGGTCAATCATGGACTTCGAGCTGTGATTTACTTGGAGGGATGAAGGCACTAAACGTCTTTTTGCGGTGTTTGGTATGAATCACCCGACAAATCTTATATGTTCAGCGAATCCATCCCATCAATTTGCAACCTGAAATAGAACTAATATCCAACTCCTAGCAATTCCCTCCTTCCATCTATTCGGAACTCATTTTTTGGGGAAACAAAACGACATTCTCTAGCAAAACTATAACATATCCCGCCTTTGGAAAAGGAAAATCATCTTCAAAAGCCATTTGGGAAGGGACATGTTAGTTTCCAGGAGGGGTAGTTATTTATTGAATTCACCAAGAAACTTTGACCCTGACTCCCCACATAGATCACCTTGGCCAGCTCTCGCGATTCACGAGACGACCCGAGAACATGACATTTTCGTTGGAAGATTTTGAATTGGGGGAGGTTGGGGAAGATGTAGGAACATGTTGCATATCAAACACATGAGTCCAATCACCTATATATCAATCACCCTAAGAATCATAGGACCCTCCTATAAGGGTTTGGTTTGACTCTGTATAGCAGGGATGTTCAAACCACCAGTTTTGAGATCCCGTGATTCTTAGGGCACTACTAATCACGAATATCATACTTCCTCAAATCATGAGCTTTCACCCATGAACACCTGGAGCAAAAAGAGGAATACCTCACATTTGAATGTGTGTGTGGTGGGCTGGTTGGTGGTTTCAACCCAGTCAAATTAGAAATCTTCCCCAAATATGGGTGTAGGGTGATGACAGCCGACGTCATGATGTAAATGCTTTGGGATGACTGATTGAAAAGGTAACAACTCTGAATAGTGGCTGCCGAAGATGACTTCTCCCAGACTAATTACATCTCTTCTGAATCAAACCTTCTGTAGACGTGATACGTGTGTTTCATCCCCACACTTAGTTTACGGTTTATATCCACAAAATACCAGAATGTTTGAGGCGGTCCATCACGGTTTGAAGATGATTTGGATATAGCTTTGCCAAGTGACCAGTGGTTCAAATAGCACATGATGAATGCAGGAGATACGTCTTGAAAGCCTCAGCCATGTGATGTTAGGAGATGCTTGGAGATGCCTGACCCAAGGCATCAGAGCCTATAGTCATGGTTCAACATAAGCACCTTCCAGAAAGGTGTGGGGTTTAAACGGTAAAGATAGATTGGTAGACAGGAAGAAAGATATACTCATCCATATCATCCATACTGTTTGGTGAAGACTTTCCTGTGATTGGACACAATGAAGTGTCAATCAACTGGGTCTGTCTGATAGAGAACAATAGCCCTTAGATGCTCTCCTTTCTGTTTGAACATGACCTTTGAATCCTCGCTCCCCAATCTAAGCTGCTGATCGTTTCTAACTCAAATGTGTGGAATCAAATTGAAGAATAGCGAAAGTCCTCGAAACAATTGTCTTCCAAGGTTTGTGTGGTCAAGATGTGTTCGTACACAGAAAAGAAACTGCAAGTCTTATGCTGGAGAGGTGGAACAGGAGATGCCCATATTTTGGAGTTGCTAACAGAGACAGAAAGAGACAAAGTTACAAGTGATACAGTATAAACAGAGTGCATATATATATATATATATGTATATACACAAATCTCGAATAAATCGTGATTGTTTCAATCCAACCAACAAAAACAACACAGATTAATCAGATTCCAATAGCACACTGCTACACTATTTGCAGTGTCCTGTAAGTGGACCCACCATCTCCCGCTTCGACAACACCCAAGAGGCGGCGTGCTTGGCCACAATAAATATCCTACGACTTTCACTGGCAACTTGCCGAGGAAGAGATAGCCTGACATGACATAATCAAATGAACATTGAAGAATCATGAAGAGCCAAAAGACCACCATGAAATGGACAACATATTACATGGGAATAATTAATATAAATTCAAATGTATATGTTCAAATATATATACAAAGATCAAAGACCCATCTGACATGTAGAAGAATTTTACTCATATGAATCAATATTTGGCTGAACCGACTATTTTTGAATGGATGAGTGACGAGTGGTTCACTTTTCCAACTGCTGCATTGATTGCGTCACTTCGTTCCACCACACCTCCACCTTCCCAGGGTTTCCCTGTGAATTGAAGGATTTTAGACACCCTAATTAGTAGAGAAATTGATGGAAATTGAATCACCATCATCATCATCATCATCATCATCATCATCATCATCATCATCAATCGAAAAAAAACATGCTTCCCCTTCATATCACTCACTATAGGTACTAATTAGCAGGTGATCTTTGTTCTGGTGGATTAGCTTTTCCTTTGCTTGCAAGACACCCAGCAAATCAACATACCAAAGAACTTGATCAATAGCTACCAAGATCCTTAGAGATGATTCAACGGCTGACAAATGAAACGGTCTCAGGATTTGACACAAAAACACCAAAAAAAAGGTGTAGATTACAGCAGACTTATTTTTGCCGGATGTAAAAATCTATATAGATGCATAATCTATGAAACAATAGACCTAGATATGAATATAAATATTGTGGTATGGACTCTATTACTTATCATAGATTTTCTTGAGATGTTAAACACATAATATATCTAAAATCAGATGTGTATAAAGCAATCTACTGTGAAATCAACAAATCCCAAAATTCTGTCATCTGTCATCTCTCTCAGAAACTGGCATTCTACGAATCATTGTCAGATTCTTGTTGGATACTAGCCATACCATTGATTAATGGCATACACCAGTTGGGAGGGCTAAACCATTGTAGTTTATCGGATACTTGTTTTATTCAAATGATGCAGGATTCCTTCCATCAATACTTGGATATAGCAACATTCTGGACGTCATCGGGCTATACGCAACGTTGAACTCTTTGATTTCTGGATATACCTTCCAGGCAACTACCATCTCCCCGACAAAGGCACTTCTGAAAATGAGTTTGCTTTTCCCAGGCTGGGATATGTTAGTTTTCTGAAGGGCATCAAATTCACGTTCATTCATTCACGAAACTGATTTCGATACTACACTACTATCTACTACAATGGGCTTAGGTCAGCAGTTGGGTCGCTAGGAACATTTACAAATATACCATTGCCCCAAGGGGCACAGCGGATACCTTCAGGATGCACCAACCACTGTCACAGCGATATATGGAAATATGTCAATAACATCCTATACAATACTATACAATCAAGATAAATGGTTGATGGTTGACTCCAAAAAAAATAACAATCGACACGAAAAATCCTAAAACTGTTGATGCTTGATGGTTGACTCCAAAACCCATTCCACACAAAAAAAAACAATACCACTACGACTCCTGAAATTTTGACCATCATGGAACTCCATCTTCAAAAGTCCAAATGGTGGTCCAAGCGTCCCTTGTGCACACAGCAACACGGGTCTTTGCAAAAGGATTGCCTCAAATCGACCATTGTATGACCACTGGAAGGTTGGTACCAAACAACCATTAGCTCACCAATTTCAAAGAAAAGCGCGCCAATTGTGAAATCTCAACTATTTGAGAAGAAAACAATGGTACTATGTATCATCTGTAAAATGCGAAAAGCACCTGGTGCAACTCTCATGCGTGCAGTGTTATCTATGTATTCATGCTTTCCTTACTATATATCAAATATATAGATGCCTAGGACAATCATGCTATTTCAATGTACATCACTATCCCTAACTGGCCTTGCATGTACAAATCCGTGAGGATCGATGCAACTTTCGGAAGGTACAAGTCATCATCACAACCACTTACAAAGGGCCATTGAAAATCAACGAGTTCACACTTGCAAGTTATGAACAGTTCACAACCCAATTCGACATCAAACATGCACTGCTTAAGGGAAAAACATCAACAGATTGCCCCACCTTAAGAGTGAACCGAGTTTAATTTCCAAGGCAATTCAAGTCACCGCTGCCGCCATAGGCATGGAAAAATTGCAAGAGAACATCAACCTCGGTGTTTCCACTGACATGTTTCAACACAAATTCTTGGGGAAAACTATCTGAAACGAAACACTCCTTGAACATCTACATATTTCATGTCATGATTTTGAATAGCCAAGTGATGTTTGATTCAAGACATGTGTTTGATTTACACTCCCGAAAACTAACATTGATACCCAAAATGATGGTTTGGAAGAGGCAACTCCCTTTAAACCATGGCCATTGTTGGTAGCTTATGATAGATTTCTGGCATGTAGGCTCTTCACATTGACCTTCCAAGCTCTAAAACAAAATCTGTTCCTGCAAAGGGTTCCAAATCGGGGAAGTCGTTGAAACTACACAGCGCTCCTATCCAAACCATACTACATAGAAACTGCGTATCTTGATGGTGTGTATCATGTGTTTCATTTGTTTGTTTTAGATCAACATGTCAATAATTTCATGGTCGAAACTGCACGAATCTGCGTCTCTTCACAATCATGTAGGAAAAAATGACAATGGTTCGTGCTGCAATCTCAATAGTTTACCCAGCATCTGAACCCCCCTCCCATAGAGGAAGTTTAACAACATGAACAAAAAATCCAACGATCTGCCAGGTGGATTGACCGCCGCCCCGTGCAACATAGGAACTGATACACATCAGAAGCAACACTCCCAGTCTCGCAACCTCTTGGCAATGTCAGGTCCAAGTTGTCATGAATGACATAACAATGTGGATAGTATCTTGAGGTGTGGCTTTTTTGAACAGAACATTTTTTAGTAAAAATGGGCTGGGAAAGATAAGGGACGCTTCACCCTTGGACCCCCAAAATCAATAAGACCATGTCCTGCTGCCCCGTTTAATCAACACGAACCTCCCCAGAAGCAAGAGCTGGAAAAGGCATTGTGAAGAAGAATGCTGAAGAACTCCTTTTTTCTTAAGGGAAACGGGGTACGCCGCCGCGATTTCAACTGCTAAGCAACAAAATGTACTACCATAGTTTATGGATCAATCCCATCCCAACAGGTATGTTCCCCCTGAAAATCAGTGGTTGGGTTTTCCTATTAAAAAATCCGTCCCTTCAAAGGGGACGGATGTTAGTGTTCCGGGGTGTGAATGTATTTGCAAGCAATCTTCACAAACAACCCTGGCTGTGTGTGCTTTTTTTTCAAAGGTCCAAGGTTAACTGCTTTGCAAACAACAAGAACTACATTCAGATATGTTTAGGTACAGTTTCAAGGACTTGCAGCCACATATTTGAACCCACCACCTAGTGATAATATCCTGCCGAAGGTACGTAGTCGCAGGAGAACTAACCAACCTGACAAACCAACGGAACCGGGCCGTTCGAGACAACGAGGCGTCCATCACAAACCTATGAACCGTGGATACCAAACCATTTTTGTGATGAGAAATCACGGAGGACACAAATATCTCTTCAAATGAATTGGACTACACTACACTCAGACAAAATCTAGCATACATATGAATATATATATATATATCAATAGGATTACTGTACTAGTTACCATTAACAATCACCTAATGTGTCAACATGGATTCCATGTCATGACTACCATTGATATCCAATAATACCAAGACACTCCAATAAAGGAGCAACAGCCACGCTGAAACTTTCTTGCTCGGCAAAACGTCATCTGCTAACAAGGCATCGGCACCTGTTGACTCGGAGAAGTTATGAATGAAACCTTATGAAACATGGAATGGATGAAAACATGTGTTAAATATAAATATCTATGAAATTACAATGCTATAGATATCATCCCTATCAACTGGTGTAGACTTATCCCACACTTTCAGGAAACAACAAGGTCTTCAAAGCATCATTGTATCAATTCTTGAATGAAGTCTCTGTGCAGTCGGTGGTAAATCATGTCATCCATTTCAAACATGAAATTATCACACAGCTGATCCCTCTCCCTTATTTGGGAAGTCTTGCCTGGATTGAAAGAGTCTCTCTTGTACCATCTGCAAACTGGTGATTTGGAGCAACTGACTATGTGATAGTATGCTACTCCACATGTTCCATGTTTGAACGTTAACCATAGCATATTTCGTTCAGCAAAAGCTTATATATAGCACAAATCCGAGGAATGCAAGTATGGGCCCTTCTGGATGAGCTTTCACTGTGCACTCTTGCAACAAAGTTGGACACACATTTGCACTCGTGGACAAACAAGAATTCCAATATCAAACGATTATATACAATCATATCCAGCTGGTGGTTTCAACCCAATTAAAAAATATTGGTCAAATTGGATCAAGGGGTGAACATACAAAATATTTGAAACCAACACCTATATATGTATATATTATACACATGAAAATACATGCTATCAGTTTACACAAAGGCACACAAATTAGATCAAATTAGGTATACTTTTCGATCGTGTAACATGTATAGCTGATCTTGACATGATATGAATTCATGTAGTTTTTTGAGATCCATGAGTCAACATCACTAGGCAACTCAAGATTCGGATTGGTACAGCTGGAAGGGTGTTTCATGTTTTTAACTGACTGAACTGTCAGGTTTTTTACCGATGATTGAATTGAATTAAGTAAGACATTCCATCCATAGAATAGGAACTTGTTCTCTGAGCCACCTTGATATAGACATCTATGGACTATATAACTGTACTTTCAAGAACGGTATATACCATTGTTTATATACTTTATCTTTCAGAATATTTATGATTCAAGGTCCTAAATCATTTCGATGGGGAATTTACACTTATGGGTTCCTTTTGCGATGGGGCACGCGGATAGGTGCACCTGTACCCACCAACAACATGACGACATAGAGAAAAGTGCACACCACACAGGCGTGGCTTGCTCTTTGATGTTTCACCTAAATCCGTGACAAGACGGGACGCGGGGGGTGTTTTTTTTTTCAACGGGGAAAACGCCGTTTTTGGGGGGGAATCGATTCCCGTGGTGAATTTTAAATGTGGGAATCACCCAAAAGTCACATGACAATGGAAAGCCAACCATTTGAAGAGGTATGCCCTTTCAAAAATGGTGATGTTCTATTGTGAAGTTTTGGTTTTGGGGGGTAACTCCAAAAGTCATGGAGACAAAAAGTCAAGTTTTGGATCTCAATACTTACTTTGATTAAACCATGAAATAAAATGTATTCGTTTGCTGGGAATCTGTGAGAAGCAACACAAACATATAGCAAGTAAAACTTATAAAGTACATCTACAAGAGATATCAAAAAATTAAGATCTATATACAATGCATTCACCCCGTCCCTTTGATATAGCTTTAGTAGAAAGTCGTGTCAAGTTGCATCATCCTTGCTTCCTTTCGCCAAGAACTCTGCAACAACCTTCCCCGCCATGGCAACGCGTGTTTCCCGAAACGTCGTTGCAAAAAATGCAGCCGGCCAAAGCATGGTGCAGTAGTACAGGGTAACCACACGATATAGCTGAAAGCACACATGTTTGTCTCAACTTCGTGATATGTCAGCAGATTTCACTATAATCTGATTTTTAACCCCATAGAAATACCTACAAAAAGTGGTGACTTCCAAGCCTATCACCTGGCATCACCTTAATTACGATGCAACTGTCGTATCGCAATTTGCTGGCCCTCAAGTTGTTGACTTCCAGGTTTTGTACTAACTGAGCTCTATCTTCGGCTGTGCAACCAGTTCGCTCAACCAGTTTCATTGAGCTGTTGTTGCATGAGTTGCTGTGCACCAATTGATTTTTTTTGTTGTTTGGTGTAGTAGGGTGCAAGTTGATAATATTAAGTTTTTTAGTTTTTTAATTTAACAATGGTATGACTCGGTATGACCTCTACGAGAAACTGCAAACGGCAAAGGAAAAAAAAACAAGTCACAAAAACCAATCCTATCCAGTCAATCTTCGTGATCTAAGGTCGTCTTAGGGAACCTTCACATCGAAAGCACCAAGGACTCAGTTTGCCCCTTGATCCCAAATTACGAAATGGTGACAGGGACCATTTACAACTGGAATAACCCTTATATATGGATATGAGAAGCACTTACTAAGTTGCAATAATCATCCAACAAAAGCATCATGTGTTCCAGCAACCCAATGGGTCGTGTCTTTCAAAGAAGAAGGGTTTTAAGTAGTACAGTGTTGCTCTTGGATTATTGCAAATCCTGAATGAACAACATAGCTCAGCAAAGGTAGGCTTTATTCGGTGCATCTTCCTTTGAAGTGAGAGTTCCGCAGAACTTGTCACATCACAACGACGCACCATGGACGGCGAATGACGTCTCTACATTCTATACTAACGTGTGTTTATCATTCCCCAAAAGAACACCCTAGAGTTTGGTTTCAAACCACCAGAAACAACATAGTGACCGAAGAAAAAACATAATAAATGATACATAAATTATGTCGTAAATAATAACAAAGATAAAAATTGAAGCAGCCACCCTACTAAAGCATTGCATACTTTCCAGAACTTCTTCAAAACTTCTAATTACTCCACTGCCAAACGATAACCTTCACTGGTCACCCACCTCGCGCGAACCACTGCGAGCAGAATTGGGTGAACTAGCAGCAGCACCTGTTTCGAGTGGTAAGTGAAGCAAGCAATTCTGGTACGTATGCACCTGGCTGTCTGGGATTTTAAAGAAGAATTCAACAGAACATCAACATCCCTGAAATCCCCAATGATTACCAGTATAAACTAGTTTTTCCTGGGAGATTTTAGAAGTCATCTGTCACAATGACCAAATGAATCGGTACAATGCTATATCTTATCTCTGGGCTGGGCCTATATCCCATCCAAATGCAACGTCTACACCAGAACCATAATCATATATTATATAAGTTCAAAAAGGAGAACGTACACAAAAACCTCATCAAATCTAGAACCATGCGGGAAAAGATCAGAATCTCCGATTCCCAAACTTCAACAATACTCATATTCAAAATTTAGCATGGTCACCACTTCTGATGGCGGATCCAAAGCTTTTCCAGAAATATCCACCAATGAAACCAGCATCTATTACTTACGAAAAAAAGGATCATGAAAAAAAATATAAACTTAAACAAAAAAATCTTTCCTATTAAATGAATTACGTAACCCCCCCCCACAAGTTACAGCTTAGTCATTGGCTGAGTCAGACTAACACTCCCTGAGATTGTCATCTTTCACCAAGTTCCCAGACTGGGTCCCAGTGGAGGTCGGACCGCGGAGGTCACGTCTGGTGGCGCCTAGAGATGCGAGGCTCGGGAGTTGGATGAACCCCCCCAATGCCACTTCCCCCAGAAAATAGGGTCTGAATAGCCGGCCTTATTAGGGGAGGATGGTGGTTAATCATCCCCTAATAAAGCCGGCGATTTTTTGGGGGTAGGGGGGTGGCATTGAGCGGGCACCCTTAAATTCCCATGATCACATAAAGCTACACTTCCTGAAACGATCGTCATCCCAAAAGGAAACGAGTCTCGTCTTCCAGTCCCATCCATTTTCAAGTGCTATACACATTCATTTCAGGGAGGGTAAGACTATTAAAATGAAAGAATGGAATGAAGAAATAACAAAGAGTGAATGAATGAACAAATGAACGACGAAGGCCTCAAAAATGAAGATGTGACAAATACATCATGTAAGTGATTGCAAAACCAATGCTCAAACAAATTAGTTCATAGAATGGATGAACAAAATGAACCAACCAATCAAGCAAACATAACCAAATAACCAAACAATCAACATAGATTTTTCAAATCAAACCAAGTAACTATGCGTAGATTTTTGACACTAGGTCCGGCATCAAACAAACTGACCCAACTCTGAACTGAGGTAGTTCCTGTACTTGATTGATGATTGTTTTGAAAGTTTTGATAAGTCGATTGTTTGAAAACTTTGAGACCCTACCCAATTTACTCCAACTAAATCCAAACAGTACCGATGTTGTGCTTGAATTTTGCTAAACTTATGAATTCCAACGTTCAACAGGGTTTGCTATATGACAGGCATAAAGATCACATTTAACAATTGCTTGGACCTCAAGACTACAGTGATTATTCAGGGCTGTCGTTAAAATTAATATGCAATGTTTTCCCCTCCAATCCAATGCTGTGTATATTATATTTATAGTAGAAATATATATATATATACACTGAGTTATTTATTAATAATATTTTCTAATTATGGGAGGCTAAATCAAGGAGCTGACACCTTTTTGCGACGCTGCTGTTTTTGGCACTCTGAATCCACCGTGCAGCCATTGTGGCTGACAGGTTGACAATTCAATTGACAGATTGACAAATGAAAATTGCTCAGTCTCCAGCAGCAAACAAAATGCTTTCTGACTCGTCAGCCCGGAGGGCTTTGCGTGCCTTACGTCAAGTTTCTGCATCTTCAGGGTGAGCACTTGGCACAGTGACTCAGTGTTGTGGCAAGAATTCCAGGAATTTCCTTGAACTCGTGCCACAAGGCTGAATCACTGACTGAAGGGCTTTCAATTTGATGACAAATGGCTGCAGGGATCTAAATCAGTGTTTTAAACATATTTGAAAAATAGCAACAAACTGTAAATAAAATGTGACTTTAATAAGTGGCTGAAAATGGACATATAGCAAACCCTGTTCAACACGGGAGAAAAGCACCCAAATTCCACTCACCTTAGTGCCTACCGTATACTACCGCCATTATCACCTTCAGGTATGGCGTCCAACCCATCGGAAATCCCCTTGCCTGTGGGGAGAAGTCTGGTGGTAGACTATGCCCACGACCTCCAACACCCAATTCGCCTCCAGTGTATACAGGCAGTAAAAATCAGGAATTCCAATCAACCGGACACTTGGCAACACTCAACTTATCCAAATAAAGACACAAATTCTTTGATTCCTCAGGTTGTATAGACTATATAAGTGCAGAACGGTGCAACAATGGTTGGTTCGTAAAGATCCTTGCAAAGGCTTGCAATATCTTATTCTAATTATATACTCCATGCCTATAGGTAATATAACAGTATAACATAGTACAACCCTCTGTAAAAACGAAATAACCAGTGTCTTGATCAATGCTCAGGGCTCAAATGTCTTGACCTTCTAAGTTCGGTTGGGAATTGTCGCCGACATGTCATGATCCTCCTAACCACCACAACCCATATCCATATCCCCAGCATTACCTGGATTTTGTCAAAAGATCTCATGAGATCCAGCGTTCAAGCCAACCAGAAATGTGATTGCACAACCCAAGTGAGGCCAAAAGGAAAAACACAATAATTTTCTCTCTGGTGGATCATGATTGCCTTCTCAACATGTTGCCTAAAAAGGATGGATCAGTTTTTTCAAACTTAAATCCATCCATTTCCATTTACAAAAAACAACACCTCCCAGGTTTTTTCTCTATCATCTTCATAAAACATGATGCATCGAGGGTTTTTCACCACCACCCAACTTGAGATTGGAGGGTACCCACCACCCAACTTGAGATTGGAATTACCCACCCTTGGGAAAAAACTGCCAACAGGTTGGACAACCACCCCCCACCAACTGCACCTCCAGAGGGGGATGCACGTTCGCTGCGCTCCGGACGCTCCGGACGCTCGGTACGCTCCGTGGTGGAAACACCCACAGGGTCCTGGCAGTGATTTGAACGTGTGGGTGCCTAGTGAATACCCAACATGGCAGGAAGAGACCGGTAGTAATGTAGCAAGGAAAGATGGAGTTCAATAATTTAATGATCATTAAGTAATTAAGTATATATTGTATAATTTAATTGTGTGTATCTGTATATGTATGTGTATATGTATTTTGTCTACATATGAATATACATGTATGATTTTTTCTTCTACTGTACCAGTATATGAGCAAAATGGGAGAATATGTTTTTTTTGGTAGATGCAACATGCCCATCACAAGACTTCCTGAGGCTCTATGTTTTTAGCAACCAGTCATTTCTCAGAACCGGTCCTTTCCCATACTGGAGGGGCAATCATGGGTGTTTTTTTTCAGGAAAGAAGATGCACATACTTCTCCAAACGTGAAATTTCCAGTCCGTTTGGGATGCTGATAACAAACGACCATTCTGTTTCAAGTGATGTTTCCTGAGGTCCCTATTGCAGAAAACATAATATGTCTAAACCATCATGTGACCACCGATGTCTGGCTATATCCATATAACCTGTTACATCTGTCATTCACCATGAAGCAGTGAAAAACCATTATGGATCACAATGCATCCTGAAAGCTAATCGTTCGGGATCCAATGAGGTGATTATTTTGATATTTTGTGTCAAATCTACACGTCCATCACAATAACCGACAGCGGAAACAACAATAATCATATCATATAATCCACAAATAATAAAATAAATCAAGAACATAAACAAACAAGAATAAACAGTAAACACAAAAAAAGAACAAGCTTACCAACCATAAGAAAGTATCAAACATGAACCATTGATGCACTATCCCTTCGTTTCCTCTGGATGCTCTGAGGCATAACCACCATTCAAGGCCTCCGTAGTAAAGGTGGATAGACAAAAACGGTACACAGAAACCAATGGTGACAACTACAACACAACTTTTGACATGGCAAGCTGAAATTGTGTATATACTAGTAAGAAATGATATGATATGATATATGATATGATACATGAAATGAAATGATATGATATGATGGCCCCAAAGAACTGATGGCATCCCACAATGAACTCAAGATAGAGTTTGGAAGACTTGCAGGCTGTACAGAATCATTATCTCAACCTGCAGGTAATTCCTTGAAGGATATCTGATATGATATTATGATAGGACCTGATAGGATGCCTTAAATGAAATAAATACTAAATACTGTACATAAAATTGAACTAAAAGGATCTAAAAGGAGCCTGATGATGTACTAAATATCTTAATCTACAACAGCATGATAAGACATGCATGATTTCCACTGTTAATCAAAGTTGCTCACATGAATCCAATAGCACAATGCAACATTCAACACCACTATTTCTTAGTAAAGCTATAAGTTGTACTGAAATTGATACTCCCTAGTGCTCCAAATACCATATGAGAAGGTGTTTAGCCTCCCAAAACCCACTCCAAAACCACTTGCAGAAGGGATTGGAGGATATGGGACTAATAAATCAATAACCAATAAAACACACATCACCAATCACCCCAAAAAACATCTCCTTTGCCCGATCCCAAACCCCCCACTAGGTATCCCCTGGCTCCAAAACGATGCTTGTAGCCTTCCAGCCTTACAGTGGAGATACATCACTGGGAAAGCAAAGGAACATATGTAATAAATGGGTTGGGACGATTCTTTCCTCAACAAATAGCAAATATCAACATAAGAATTTGGGTTGGTTGTATCCAATCGAGAAATAATTTAGCAAGAACAAGTTGAGGTTCCAAGGATCCTGTGTCCACTTACATGATTGTTGCAGGGAGAGTGGCAAGTAACATGCCACCCTGAAACCACTATATACCATCAATGGATCTCATATGACTGCATGTCAAAAGTGCTTTATTGAACAAGATACAACTACAGTATGACTTTCAGGTTTTTCCACTTCTTCGACCACCCAACAGTCAAAATACAAAAAAAGTCATTGCAGCAATACAAGCATGCTGGTGGCTATGCTGGCTTAACATGTGGGTTTTCTCAAGCGATTGCATCAACCCTTATAATGGCCAACGATTTTAGGGCGCCGCATCCATGTGACCATGGTTTTGGGCCAAAACATTGCCGAACGATGCCCACTGACACTCACATTTGACATGAAACTACGGAAAACCCCATAGAAAACTGCATGATGATGACATGTATATTATAAGTCTACAAGTCTAGAAGAAACACAAAAAAAACACTTGGAATTTCAGGTTTTTGCTTCTTAGATTATTCTACTCAGGAAACAAATGGACCTAGGGATCAATGGTTCTGAGATACACTTGCAAGAAAGGTAGAAGACGATATCTTTATTAATACACATATATTTAGATGTATTACTGTACAGTAAATCATCATATTATCATATATTATCAATGTTTGTATGGCACATTTACCTGCGCCACAAAAAAACACACAAACCTCACCCGTTTTTACTGGCGGCCACGTCACTCACGTCGGAGCTGTGCATTTTCTGATCGCAACTCGAACAAAACACGCTGCTGCTCCTCAGTAGGGCATGGTAAAATCTAGTTGTTGTCAAGTGAGCCACGAAAAAAAACAAACAAACACCCTTACAATGGCTTATTTGTTATAATCCTTATATAACTGGGTAGTATGATCATAAACCCTTATATATCCCAAAAATATTGTAAACAACCAGATTTTTTTTCATTGCTCATGTGGAAGTACATGCTGAAAGTTGAGAAATCTTCTCCAACAATTGAGTAGCAACACAATGTTTAATCGAAATGCATCTTGGATTTCCATCATCTAAGACAAAAAACATATGAAACCACTGTTTAAGCGTAAAGTTTTGCAGTACTACAACGAGAATCTAACAAACATCTCAAAGCAAACATTTACCATTCATGCTCGGCGGGATGTATATAGGGCGTGTTTCCTCGGGTGCATTCGGATAACATATCTGGATGCATAAGTGGCAAACATATCAGGGAAAGTTATCTCATAATATTTCATCAACCAACCAGAAATGATTTAAAACATTTTGGGGGGTTGCCTACACTATACACTGTTTTTATTGGTCTCACACAGAATGGTCTGCCTTAAAAAAAAATGGCCCGTCGAGAAGTCACCTGACTCCCATCTATTGTTCCTCATGAAGCTGCATGCTGCAAGCAGTTTTCTGCCATTCTTGTAACAAGAGCCACAAAGTCAAAATGTCCGAGTCATGTTTTTTTCCCTTATCTAGGTGGTGGTTTCAACCCATTTGAAACATATGAGTCATGTTTTTTATCTTCCCCAATATATAAGTGAAAATAAAAAGTATTTGAAACCACCAACCAGTGATGCATTAAAAAGACATAGCTTGGATACGTGTCGTCATACCTGACAGGACATACATGGCTCAAGCTGAACCCCGAAATGTGTATCATGTTAGGTATGACCTCCTCCCACTGCTTGACGTATATATATATATATATATGTATATATTCTACCAAAGGTCATGTTCCACCATCCCAAGACCCCTGGGAAATCCCACATCAAGCTGCAAAATGGGAGTGTTTTGGATGTTCATGGCCTGGTTTTGGTTTTTTGGAACTGAGGATTTGTTCCCTTCAACTGGAAATGATCATCATCATCATCATCATCATCATCATCATCATCATCATCATCATCATCATCATGGTTGGTTGGTTGGTTGCTTGGTTGCTTGCTCTTCCTCATCATTGATGATGGAATCGTTGTAGTTGTTATTGATCGGTGTCCTCAACGTGTTTGTTTTTTTCCGCCAACATCAAACATTGTAAACATACATCTGATCTTATGTCAGCAAAGAAGAATGGCCACGCAAGAGTTTTTGCTTCTGGTCATGCTGGAAGAAACAATAGACTTGACCTACCAAACATCATGGCTGCTCAACCCACTTACAAATGCCTAGTCCTGGGTGGTTCAAGGATCGTGTGTTACGTCCCAAGTATGTGTAGAGTCTGGATATAGAAACAAACTAGATAGTATCATCAGCGAGCAGCCATGAAGGAACTAGATAAACCGTCTGTAGATTCTTTGTTTAAGTATGTTTGAGTGCTTAAGTTAATTCAGATCTGCCAAATCCTGACTCCAACAAATAAAAACATGGCAAGATCCAGTTGGGTGACAACATACTCTGCTGCTCTAAACAAGAACCCTAAAAGTATCTTAATCCAACGGGCGAGAGTTCAACCGGCTTGAATATGGCTAGGTCATTTAACCTACTGTAAATTTATGCATCATGCGCACGCATCTCTAACCATTCATGAAACGGTTTTGTTTGATGTCGAAAATGAAAGTCTTAGCTTTCAACAAACAAAACACCTCACCAACATATCAGGCCTTCTGCGCATAATTGAGGGAATTCACTGTCTCTTCGGCGAATGCCGAGGGCGGAGAGATGCAAGTCACCTAGAAACACCAGTGGCTAACAACCGGCCATGACAACGAGCATTGGAAGTAACAAGCGTATACTTACAAAAAAGATGTACATGCTCAAGCAGCAAAACATGAAAGTTTGAAATTTCAGGGGGGCCAGTTGTCAAGAAGAAACTAGAATGATCATTAAGGAGTACTTTAGAAACTCCTTGCTACTTTGGGTACCCTTCAACCCATTAATAGATTTCAAAGTAGAGCTTGATGGTGCCAATTAGGACTCAGTGACCCCAAGGTCTTATGGGAAAATCCTGTCTCCTATAGTCAATCCTCTGCAGGGAAAACTTTAAGCCTTGGAAGATGTCTGCCCCGCAAGCAACAAGGGAAGGCTGTTGTTTTGCTGGAAATCTGTGAAGCCGATTCGGGATTTCCCGTTTTCTTGACAAAGCTTGTTGCTTGGCGGGGGATACAACAATACCTAACGAATGTATCCTACAAAAACACCTCAAACTGATCTTAAAAAGTAAATTTCCTCCAACACTGTAAACCCCAGCTGTTCCGAACCATGAAGCTATAGTCATTTGATCGTCGTTCCACAATTTTGGGCATCCACACCATCAAACAAAGTGCCGAGCCACCGAAGCTATCCTAAAACAAGGCACCCAAATGGGAAAGGTGGGGGTGATACTGTTGATGGAAAAAATCCGGCTAACCAGTTGAGGTTGGTAGATAATCCCATTATTTACAGCCTCTTATACATCCCAGGTAGTTGTTTGGGATTTTCTCCATCAACAGTAGGGTTGGGTGTGAGTTTAATGGTTGCCTTCCTGACAACGTCAACCAACTGGCCCCATGGGATCAACAAAAACACTCTGGTTGTTGTTGGTCGAGTCATACCAAAAGCATTATATATATATAAACAAAGCATCGTTTTGACAAAGGGCAAAGCGAATGTGTTTTCTTCAGGGGCTTTAATAAATACATAAATATAATACAATATATAAGGTATACTAACGTATAGGTGTATGTAAATGTTTATACCAATAAAAAAATTAGAGAGATACAAACATATACAAATATGTATATCTTTTCTACATTTAACACCTGAACAAAATAAAATGGACACACACACAAAATGATGGTTTGCGAAAAGGTATCTTCATTAAATCATTGCTAGTTGGGGCTATCTATGTTAAAACTTAAGGTACACAAACAATCATAAACATATCATCTATGGCTAGCTTGCATTGAATTCAAAAACCACAGAAACAACAACTTGGTGAGGATAATCAAACTATAAACCATCTTTAGCTTCCTTTTGATTCCTGGGGGAGGTCTCTAGAACTCAAACAACCACCAACATGGACCGTTCATCACAAGGCTCCAACAAACGCGTCTAAAATTGGGGCTAAATTGACTTCTCCTTGAATAGTACTTCTCATACCAAATGAAATCCTACAACCACACCAATTGAAGTGACTCCTCCAACTCACCGGCTTGATGAAACACGACCCTTTAGGGGTATTTTCTTAGGTTAACCACCATACTAATACCCGTACCTTGGATCTACCAAGAGAAACCCCCACCCCCACCCGCCTGTAAAAGCTGTGTCAGCTTGGAATTTCGGTATGGCACATGCCTGGTTTCGGGTTGAGGATTTTCACCAATCACTTGGCGAGGCCAAAAAAAGTGAAGTGGTCATTTGTTGCGTGGATGTCCCAGGAAGTTAGGATCAATGGTTTGTAAATGGCTTGTTCTTTCACATACTTATAGATGGGGCATATTGGGGGGGTATAAAACCCACTGATCCGAACCTTTTACTAACTTCCTGGCACATCCAAGTGGGGGAAATAGGGAAAGAGTGATGTATCAAAATCAAAGTTGTCGAAAAATGCACATGATAGATGGATTGTAAAAATGCTAATAACCAGTTGCTGTAGATACTTCAAAAAACATGTACCCTCCTGGAAACTCACATATCCCACCTATAGGAGAGGAATATTATCTTCCCAGCTACCTTTAAAGGGGATGTGCTAGTTGTTTGGAGTGTACTTCCCGGATCTCAGGGCATCACACATGGGGAGTGAGGATTGATTGATGAAGACCATGCTTGGAGGAAGGTGTGGGCTGGCGGGTTTGTTGATTTGCCAGGGATCTAACACAAGAAATCACCTTAGCACAATCCACGGATAGGACAAAACCGATAGAAAAATTGATGAAGCAGGTACTTAACAAGAATCATTCAGCGAGCTGCCTCTTACTATATGTTACTATCGCAAGGACTCCTATCCGCAGCCCGCAGTCCCGCTGTACTGTTGCCCTGTGTCTCGGTAATTTCAACCACTCTAAAATCATGTTATATCATCTCACTATCATGTCAGGTATTACAGGTATCCAAACATACTGTACATGGACGAATATGGCATTACAATGCCATACTTTGGGATGAATCCTCTTCGATCTCTCCGTTTTTATACCTATGAATATCTTTATGTTTGCCATGAGGTAAACATTTGCTTCGTGTTTACCATCAAAAACAACTGCTCCATATGCTTAGAGAGCTTCCGAGACTTGGGGGAAAAATCGCATTACTTATGGGTCGTCCAGGGTGGCTGAGCCCAAGGTTGTCCAAGAAGTCGATAAACTTCAATTTTGGGCTCTTACAGTCAATCACTTTTCAATGCTATACCAAAAGAACAGGGGTCATGATGAATTACCAAACCAAGCAATGCACTTGTACAAGGAACTTCCCTCAAATAAACCATATACCCTCTGGTAAACTAACATAGCTATGAAATATTATATCCGCATTATCAATAGGAAATACATCTTCAATCATCCGGCTCCAGTTTCCAGCCAGCTATGGGTACCTCAATGACCCTCACTGGGTACCAATGTGACGAAAACGAAGGTTTGCCACCAAAAAACCCTCCATGGATGGAACTGTTCCTTTTAAAATTTCATGGATGCGCCAAAAAAAAAGATCTGGACAATCATCACAGGATTCAAAGAATATCCATACACTACGAGATGCTATATATTCATAAATATATAGACACAATATAACTTATATATATATATATATCATTACATAACATTTAGTGACTATCTCGTATCTACCGAACAAAACATATAACCTGTATTGTACTGTTGATGGAAAAAATCCTGCACCAGCTGATAGTTTATCCAATAATTTACATGGTTTTATACATCCCAGGTGGTTTTATCGCCGGATTTCTGAACCATCAACCGTATCACTCGTGTGTTTCAACCAACATCTTGGCCTTTTCGGAAAAGGTTCCCAACCCCCTACGACGATGTTTTTTCACCGCCGGGACACCTTTCAGGTCGCCCTTGTGATAGTTGTGAGATGACCTGAGAAGGTTGGATCTAAGTCAATCATAAATATGTATGATAATACACCCTGGAAGATTAACATGGACCATAATATACCATAATCATGGAGGTTTGGATGATCATTTTCCTTTCTAAATGGGTGATTTGTAGGTTCCAGCCGTTAATCTTGTAGGGTGTATATCATATCGTATCATCATTGGAACTCCAAAACAAACCGCCCCTTCCAGGGTACGGATTCCAATGATACTACTGTGTCAGTCAAAGATAGAAATTTAAATGCCTGTATACCTTCTAGCTTTGAGGACTAGATTTATGTATCATCTATCAAAAACAGTACAGTATGTATTTCTTTTGCGAACCTTTCTTGAGAAGTCATGGCAAAAAATAATCAAGCAACATCAATTTGAAGACATCGATTGACAAAATCGTGAGTAGTTCATGAGGATGCAAGACTGAACTCTAATGACTTCAAAGAAGTAAACTATATCTCATAGGATTCATGTATGATTACTAAATGTAGGTAAATATCCGGCCAAAACGTGTGTGTTGACCGCGGCCCCGCGAGAACATTCAACGGGAAGCTAAAACGTGGCAGGCGTGAGCATTTTGGGCATTGGAGAAGTTGATCGTTTGTCATGCTTGGGAGTTGGGTCCTTGAGCTAACTCCCTCTCAAACCCGAACCCCTAAACCCTGAAACATAAACCCTAAAGCCTAAAACATAAACCTTAAAAGCCAAACCCTAAAACTACAAACCAACCTAAAAACCAAACACCTAAACCCTAAAGTGGCCCTAAAACCCTGAAGTCTCTAAAGCCTAAATCCTGTGTGGGGGACACGCTTGTTTTGTCGGTAAATATACCATACATGAAACCTATGGGTATGCATCTACAACCATTTTACATCCCCCATAATTGAAGATTCATAACTCTGAAAGGATGGAATGAATACCAAAACTTTGACTCCGCAAGAAGTGCTTACTTGCTCTATATCAATCCTGCACCCCATCCCCTTCACTGCCTGCCCCAACGTAAACAAGGACTTGTTGATGGCCTGGCCGTTGACACCAAGCATGATCAGCTCGATCCCAGAACGTCCAAATTACAAATATACATATATAGCGTACCCTCCAGAATCTAGTCCACTCAATATCAATGATTCCGGCTGATGGATGAATCAACTCTTAAAATATAACCATATGACTCATATGACAATCTATCTGGGCAGTACGTCAAGCCCTCGTGCCAATGAACGGGCTGAAAGTTTGTGATCTGGGAGCAAATGACATTGTAGAAACGGGACTTAACAAACATTGATCCCTTCAAAGTTGACAAAACAATTACTGGCCCGAAAACTAACATATTCCCATGAAAAATTGCTGGTTGGGACGAAGATCATTTCCTTTTGAACTGGTCCCCCTTTCAGGTGACATTCGGTCATTTTCGGGGGGGGGGGGGGGTACAGCATAGCTGACAATAAACCAAGGCTGCACATGTTTTTTCGCTACTTTACGCATGCAGGTCTACAAGTTGCTACAAGCAACTTGCAGACCTTGAGACGCTTCCTGGTTGGTGGTTTCAAGTGAATTAAAAAAGATAGAAACCAAATCTGATCATCTTGCTCAAGTAGCGGTTACAGCACAGTAGAAGAAGGACCATGTTTGAAACCACCATCGATGAATCTATCAAAAAATTTTAAAAACTTATTTTGCAATGTCTGACTTGACTGACACGCTTCAGTCATCAAACAATCTGTCTCTGGTGGCAATCTTTGGCCACAAGAGTGATCTTATAGATCACCAAGTTCCGACGACATCTTCCCATGAAAACGAACAAACGTCAACTGCCTGCACAAAAACCTTTGATTTTGAAGGATTCTGGACATTCAAATAACTCCTTATTTCGTAATGCCAAGGACACACACATTACTTTGCTAGTTCCAAATCGTTCTACCCAAATCACTTCTTAGCTTAATCAAAGTTTCATGATTTTTCTTACTGGACTGACATGACATGTCATGCCAGTTCCCTTCAGTTCATTCAAAGTTCCCGTGACTCAGCGCCCTTGCCAACACGTGGCTTGGTGGTGTCTGCCTCGATGGTTGGCAAGGAGGCAGAACGAAATAGGAGAACATACAACGATGGGTACATTTCAAAAACAACTGTTACACCTCCAAAAACTAACAATCTAACAAGACAATGGAAAAACTACCATTTGAAGATGTATCTCTTATCAAAAATGGTGATTTTTGATTGCCATGTTAGATTTCTGGAGGGCAAGTAGTCTATCAATAAATAACAAACATCACCTGACTCAACCGAAGGCGGCAACAAAAATCCACCCAACTTCCTGGCGATAACCAGCTTTTATCTCCCAGTATTCTGCCGTCAGAACTTCAAACAACCTATTGCTACCAAAATTGTAGGAATTTACCAAAAGTCCTTACCTTGAAGTCAGCTTCCCGGAAGTTTTCGTACTCTCAAAGGTCTGACAAAAAATAGGTGTTCCCTTAATGCATTGCCGACAAAAAAACACTCGAGAAATCTATCCGATCTAGTATCAATGTCTGCAATAATTATGTATATATCATGATGTATCATGCATGCTCACAAGCTTTACAACATATTCAACAAATCCATACAAATCCCAAACAAACTGGGTTTTTCTGAGAAAATACAATACAATCCTATCAACCAAAACCAACCAAACCAACCGCCGTGAAAAAAAACTGCCCATCCAACTCCTCCCCGACCAGGTTGAGCTGAGCTACAATACTTCGAAGAAAGCTCGCCACTGATTTGTGTTGATAGAACTCCGCATGATCCACCTGGTTACTCTCTTGGTGAAACAAATCCGCATGACCCGGTAAAAAACGCCTTATTTAAAGGGCTCGGGGCCCTGAAAAATATGTGCCGGCAGCAGCCAAACAAAGGGGGTGTCTGCCAATAAGCCTTTATCTTCTACTCTCAATCACTCAAATCCACGCACAAAGTCTGATGAAAACATGTTGAAGCAACGTGTGCAAGGGATAAAAAATGATGAACATCTGACACGGATTGCAAATGATGCTTTGGAAAAGGGTAACTGACTCGAAAAATGTCTATTCATCTATTCTAAAAGCGTTGTGCTATTTGATGTATCTATGTCAAATGTTAAATGGCTGTAAGTTGCCACTTCTTTCTTCCTACCAAACAAAATCATCAATGAAGCTATCCTTGCATTGTAATTGAATCCCTTCCAAGTTTACCTCTGAGTTTGTTATCCGTTGGAACTACCCCGCCATCCAGTAACAATCAATTACTATTGAGATTCTTACATTTTTACGTTCAGGAATCCCAAACTAAACGACTTTATTGAAGCCAATCCAGGATCCAAGTTATCTGTTTGTCAGACATGGATGGTAACGAAAACACCTTTCACAAAACCTTCACGGCCAAAGAACCAAACGTTTTCCGGATGAATCTGCACGAGAAAGATCCGCTCTCCACTCTAAGAGCTTCTTCAAGACCTCAGTGGCCATGTTGTAACGCAGGGCCATGCTGCATTTGCACACATTGACACATTGGTTGTTTTTCTATTTTATTTTTTGGTGGATAAAGTTTTCTTGCACCCCACCCCAAAAAAATGGTTTGAAAGCGGATCAAACATTGAGGATCTCTTTCAGCATGTCTGAGAAATACAACTGTAGAGTTTGTTGCTTCCAGCAGAACGTCCGAAAACTATCAAAAACTATTCGAAACCATCGGGCAAGCAATTCCAGTATGCTAGCCCATCTCAATCTCAATCGTTCCGTGGTTCCACAGTGTATCAACCTATATAGGCGGAATTGTCAAGATTCATGACAGAACCAAGCACCAAAAACTAAGATTCGTTATTTGATTGGCATTGCGGGAGAGTATACTATAGTATTAGTACTCCTCCTTCGCGACAATGTTGTTGTTAAGGTATTCTTGCTGATGTGTTGTTTTTTTAGGTGCAACGCTTTCTATTTTGCCGGGTGCCGCCCTGTTCTTTAACCAAAGGCACAGTCAAATGCCCCTTGGAGGCAGCGTGTACTGCAGCTGTTTCATAGCCTGACCACGTCAAGGCTGTAAGTGGGGTTCAGAGAGCTCGAATTGAGGAATAATACATCACAATGGAAAAAATGGTTTAGATGGATCAGTCATATATATACATATAATTATATATCTAATGTTATAGTCAATTATATAAGTTCTCCACACATACATTTTTTTGTACATGTACTCATACTTTAGCTACAATTTTCACATGATAGACCGTGTGAATTATAACTATGACTGCAATAATATATTCATATTCCATATATCTCGGTAGTTACTTTATAATACTTCACCAGTTTGAATTCGAAAAAAAAAAAACACGTTTTTTTGTACGATTCCCTTGGTACTCCCAGCCTCTCGCAGACTTTGGCGCATGGCGTTTAAGTAGCATCTCCATCCTAGATCCAGAACGCAACCAGCAACGGTGATCAACAATTGTGGGAAATTGGTGGTTTCTCTTTCTGCTCTGTACTACAGGCTACTAAGGGATTGGATGACATACATAGTGGTTTGTATAGAAACACTGAATACCCCACGGCTTCAAAGTGCTGCATAATTGTTACCTTTTCAACCACTAGGGCAATATCAAATCTTGGGTGTTTGGTATCAAACGTACATGGAAAACAAAGATCTTGCAAATGTTGCATAGATACATGATTTACATGATCCCATGATTCAGGTGGTTTAGCTACTTAGTTGGTCCCTGGTGGAAGCGTCTTATTATGAGAAAAAAAACACAGTCGAAGACACAACCTTCTGACCAAAATGATTCCAAGTATATAAGAGTCAAACGATTTCGGAAATATGTCCAACTTGCAGAAAAGGATCTGATGGTCTCAAACAACTAATTACCACTAAATTACCACACTTTCAACGTTCAACATTCACCACGCTCTCCAACATTCGGAATAACCAACACCCATGGCATATCCCTTTCTTTTCGCCAAGGCGACAATTCAGGATATCCGCCATCCGCCGCACTCGCGAAGGGTTGAAGCTTTCTCTCATCAAAGGCTGTCAATGAAGCACCATGATCCAGCCTTAAGGACCATGGGTTAGTAGAGGATCAAATGCGACTCGGCATGCCTTGTTTAGTGGGGGACACCTGTAACCCAACGAAACAGTTTTACAACTTATAGGATATAAGATGTGGTAACCCCTTTGCTGTAACCATGGTTGTTGTAGGATTTTTGCTTAACCCAAGTACTGAGGGATTAATAAGTGAAGAGCAAGAATTTGCCAACCACAAAACTTGAGAGCATCCAAATTGTTTGCAGGCTTTCCATGCCAAACAGGAACTTTAAAATGAAATGGGTTTTGCCGAAGTTGGTTATGAAGTGGTGGAATGTCACTAACTAACCTCTTCCCATTATATAAATATATATAGATCATATTAAATCCTTCATGTTCGTTTTGCTTGAAGATTTAGGCAAGGAGATGTTTTGTCAGGCAGTTTTTGCTTCAGGTTTGAGGACGCATGCAAAAGCTTCAATCGAAAAGCTGGCACAGCAATTCCGCCTGCCATTCTTTTCTTGGGTGTTTGAGAATGTGTTTGATACCGATACCAGTCAAATTCAATCAGTTTACATAAATACATGCAAATACCCATATATCAACAAGCAAAACATCTTCAAGTAGTCTTCCCATAAAGATTAACGCCTCAACCGCATCAGAACTTCACAGGAAAACCCTGCTGAAAGTCTTCACACCGCGCCACAAGAGTTTCGCCACATGCCCCGCGTCATTGAAGGCTGCGTGATGCAAGGGCTCTTTGTCCTCTGCATCTTTCCTCGGATGAAAGATGTGAGCAGGTTGATTCACCGAACATGTCAGGTACCTAAAATGGAGGTTCTCACCTTTTTAAGCTGTATGTAAGGCTTATGTAAGGGAAACCGGCCCCAAAATAGCCTTATAAGGTTCAGTACAGTACCTCCATTTTAGGTACCTGAAAGTCTTGGTGATTGATTGGTTGGTTGCTACTGTTAATATACAGCACGCGCCTATATATACCACAACCTGGTTGCACTTCAGTTTTTTCAAGTACCCATATGTTTCCCTCTGCCTTTTTTTGTGGTGCGGGAAAGCATCAAATAAGTGGGTGGTGGGTGTTGTGATGAGCAAACGAGTTGATCTTGATGATGACGCATGTTTCCATATTTCATGGTCCTAACAAATCAGCAACAAATCAGCAACTGTCATCCCAACACTTGAAGTGGAAAGAAACTTCTTCTAAGAGCTACAGTGACAGTACGGAAAGAGATGTTGTCAACATGGTTGCCATAGTACCGAAATTAAGTCAGAAGGTGTCTAACGGGTGGCGTGTGGCATTCATCACATTGTGTTGTTTTCTTTGAATGGCAGAAACTAGACCTTTTGCGTATTGATGCCGGCTGCTGACCATTGGAGGATCACACTATCATGTTTGGAATGGATGTACATACATTGCGTCTGTGTCTTTTGCTTCCCCTTCATGTCGTTGATGAAATGTTGACTGAAACTTGTCTTGATAGGTTCCTGCTTTTGGCTCTTGATGGCTCTTGATCATCACTTCTGGATCTTTGGTCACAACTGAGGATGTTAGGTTGGCCAGCCTCTGGATGTTTGAACCACTGGCCGTGAATTGCCCATCAAAGTCTCACCTAAACTATCTATACGCTCAAATTTAAATGTCACAATTCCTCATGACACAAGGACACATCATCATCGTCATCAAGATCTTGCTGCACATCATGCACTTCGACCTCGCACATGATTGCATGTTTACTCCGTGCTCCCAAACCCACTGTCGTTTGCTACAAAGGTGAACATGCAACCAGACCAAACCACCTCATTATCCAAGTGTCAAACGAACGTCCGCGCCACGTGACAACAACAACTGCCTCAAAGAGTGGCATTGATGGAAAAGATTTGCATCATCAATTCATATGGTGAATATCTGTATGTATGTATACATGTAGATATTATAGTTATTAAGACTGGTATCATATTACATAATAATATGATATAATATGTCATATGTATGTACACAATTTATGAACAAATATCGATATGAATGTGTCCCAAATCAATTGTTCACTGTTTTTCAACCGTCCCAGAAGTTTGTTCGAGACTGAAATTTCATCAACAGTTGTCTAATGAACTGTGACTATTGGAAGAATCAACAAGTACAAACAGGAAGGTGTCATGCACCCTGCGGTATGCTTCCATATATGTTAGGATTATGTAGGATTATAATATTCTAATGGCAGTTTGGCGCAGATTGGCATGTTCCTTCCACTAAATGATACCAAGATTGCTAAAGAAACAACCTGCATCAACTTGCCATGTGATCTGCATGCACATGTCCGTGCCACCAACAGCAATGCCACCAAGGGAGCGGCTGTTCAACTGCTAGTTCCATGATCCAATGTATGCTGCGAGTTTTTCCCACAAAGTCCCGAGGAGAGTGATGCCACTTTGGATAAATATCACTTGGAGAAATGTCCTATCACTCTGGATAAATCAAATCCATGACTTTGAGTTCTTTCCGTAAAATAGAGCCACGCGATGTTACATCTGAAAAATCATTGGTTTACCACCTGTCGTGCCGAAGGTGAATCGGGTCGTCTTGTTCAAGACATAAACATATTTTACCCTTCTAATGTTGACTACCTACAGCTACGATGTGGGCACCGGATCCAGTTATAAGTAGGGTGAAATAACACCAGTTACCCCTTTGTAAGGCCATTTATAGGGGCCCCATAACTCTATGGACCCTAGTAGCTTGCTATTTCTTCAAAGGGACGTTACCGATGCATGTCCATTCTCAGCAGCACGATGCAAGGGTGGTAGATCTGAAGGCCAAGAGAGCTCAGCCCGCCTGGGAACCCGCTAACGGATCCATGGGAAATCTGTCGAGCAAAGTATACACTCACTAAAAATAACAGCCAAAGCCCCTAAAAATGAATAAAAATAAGCCATCCCAAAAGGACATGAATCATCTTCCAACCATGCATTTTCATCTGCTAGCTGTTAGTTTCAGGGAGGGTGTATGTTTTAGTTTCAGCATCCAAACAAAAAATCACTAACTTGTAATAGCAATTCCTATGAACTTTAGAGACACCGTTGATGGAGAAAACCATACATCAGTTGGGATGATCACCTGTAGATCATGTCAAATTACGTACAGTATATAACAAATATAACTAAGAAAGTTTATCAAATATCTACAAATATAACTAAGAAAGTTTATCAATGTTTATCATAATGTTTGTCCATCCCCAGCAGCTACAAATCTCTCCCCATAGTGGGCGGGGACTTGAGATACCTAATCATCTCAAACAGTTCTGTTTCTCTCCCTTTCAAGCACCAGCTGCACCCAAATACCCGTTTTTTACCAGTTTCAATGTAATTACACCCTGGTAAACTAACATAGACATAGCAATGGAAAATGCACCCTTTGAATAGTATGTATTTCCTATTGAAAATGGGGATATTCCATTGCTATGTTAGTCTACCAAAGGGTACACCGTACTGCATCAAATTAGATAATGCAAACAAAAAAACTGCGAGACAAACATCAGGATGAGCTTACCGGCTGAGAGAACGACCCATTCACCAGATTCAACCTTTTTATACCACCTGGAAAGTAGATGGCGCAACTCCCATGTATTGGTTTATCATGGCCCCTTACTAAGCCACCTTTTGGGAGTTGCGCCATCTACTTTCACTATGGTGTATGATACATGGTGTGTTTACAATTGAATCTTCCTATCACTCAAAAACCAAGAGGACAAAGTTCCACCACCAAACCTACCGCAGGTCATTTCCCCACGTTTTTGCTGGAGGAGAGTGTATATGGACAAGGTACTGACCATCCCGAGTTCATGAAACTGTATGAATGGTTCCATGTTCAGACATGCATCGTTCTGGCAACGATGCAAACTGAACAAGTCAAAACATCTCAGAATATATAATCTGTAAGGACACGTTAATGAAAAGGTATAAAGAGACTTGTTTTTTAGATACCAACCCAATCATGGGCCATTGACCTAGGCTGAATCAAACCAAACATCTTCCAGAAATTGCTGTGTTCACCAAAAAGTGCTCCAAACTCTGTCCTCCTTTATGACTTTAAACATCCCTTCGTCCAACATCAATTACCACCAAGACGCTGATCCAATAACAGCTTCACAATGGAGGTATATCCATACCTCGAGACATGGCCCCCACAAAGACCATGCGGTGCTCGTGTTTCTCATGAAAAAACACAGGGCAACCTTTGGGGCCACAGACTGGCCGTCCATAAAACTTGAAAATTATATGACTAGGCATGGGTTCTAAGATGCCATCTTTTGACACACACAAGTTACTTGAATTGAAGTACTATACACAGGTTGCAAATCTATGGCAGACAATGTCGAAATAGACGTTTTTTTTGGCAACAATGGTTCCACAAGGAAAAACAAAGTCCCACAGGAGCTCAGAGAGTTGCAAGTTTTCCAAAAACTCCCCGGAGACCTCATTCACCACCCAAAAAAACAAAAAACACACACGCCTAGTGTTGTAGTGTCCCATTTTATATGTGATAAACTGTTGTTTTTTTCCAAAATATTGTTCCTGTTCTTTCTGTTCACCATTAAAAAAAAACAGTCACCATACAAATGACATTGGAAATCCTTATCATTTGATGTCAGAGCTACTTAAAGGTTATTCATTTTACGTCGGGGTCAGCCGCCCAGGAACTCGATGGCATGCTGCATGAACTTCTGAAGCTGCGTCTTTTTCAGCTTCCGGGCCCCACGTTTCTGGCAACAGCAGAAACTCCCCGTTTTTGGGGCTGCGAAAAGAAAGGGGGGGAGGATATGGGTATATATAGTGGGACTCAAAAACCATACATGATTTTTCAGGGACAAAAGTTGATTTGATTCCCAAAGGTGGTAGATTTGTTCTCTCAAAGCGGCTATCTCAGGTGACAAATCGTTTTACACAATAATCTCAGAACAAAAATCCGACTGTCAGTCCTTTTCAAAGGCAAGATGTATATGATATCTTTATATAATGTGTATACACGTCATTGCATGAACACAAGATGCATCAAAATACGATATTTGTAATTCATTCCTACACACAGCATAATAACACGTACCCAGAACAAATCGCAACCTCAAGTGAAACTTGATGCCACAAATGTTGATACAAAGCCCCTTCACACTTCCACCATTCTCCAAGATTCTACCCTTCATGAAATTTTGGCCCACTCACCCATCTTGTAGAATCCAAATCACTGGAATCAATGCCAAGCATAGTGTCTCTTGATGACCAACAAACCCATTCTCCCTTACACGAACCGCTAAAACTACCCAAAGGGTTCCCGTTAGGAGGCTTACCATGAGATGGAATCCCATCCTGTCCTGTAGCAATTCTTTCACCAAAGCACTTTGACCACGGTGAACTGCCAACTCCTTGGTGTTTCGATCGAGTGAAACACCCAAGTTTTTTCCAAAGATCATCATGAAAAATGTAGATCTTCCTGGTGCTGGCCCCACAGATCAAGGAGGCAAACCTATTTGGTTGGAGTAACAGTCACCATGCTCCGAGGATTCCGATCCAATATTGACCCCAGCCATTTCTCATTATAATAAATTTCCCAGTCCTCCCCCCACCAATAAAATAAGCTCACTTCTGGCAAAAAACAAATCAAATAGTAAAACCTCACAACACCATAACATACACAACCCAACCCCATCTGGAACATATATATATATATATATAATGTCACCAGGTGACCTGGCCATGTTCCTTACCTCCCACTCACCAACAGCCAACACCAGGTCGTAGAATCCCAGGCTCCAGGGTTGAAGCCTCACTTGCTTGACGGCCTTGAGCACCGATGCCCAAGACGTAATCTGCTAAGTTGCAGGTTGCATGAAGCCTGGAGAAGGAAATTTTCACAAATTTGTCATGGGATCGTAGATGAAAATCATAGGGTTCAAAGTTAAACAAAAAACGGGCTAAAATGCACACACGCACAAACACTTCATGAAAGTGCATAGATGATAAAATTGATAGAGTAGGTATCTAAGTGACGTGGTGAAACGGATCCATCCATCAACAGAAGAAATGCTGTGTATAACTATACACTACTTCCAGCCTCGGTTTGCAACCCGTGGAAACTCCAACAGCCCAACGAATGAAAAGGAATAATAAAACATTTTGACAACATTCATATAAACTGACCTTAAACTTCTCGTTGCTGTGGTGTAGTTTCTGTATATCTTCAAACATAACTGCAACTTATCCGTCTTCCTGTTCCGGTTCCTGGCTAGCTCGTTCTACAAAGCTAGTTGCAACATCAACCTCACAAAGCTGAATCCCAACCAGCATTCCCAGACCTTGTACCGAAGTACATAACCTCTCCTTGTTCTTGCACACAAAATTTGAGGCCTTTTGGTCTCCATTTGGCCTGGCTGGACACACATGTTCATCAGTTTCCGGTATGGAGATGCAAAATGCTATCCAACCGCAGGAAGCAGAAGAAACACAAAGAAAGGAAACCTAAGGTCTTCGGAACAATAATCTAAGAAGTGATATCAAACGCCATATTGTATAATTAGTCATATCATATCCATTTCCCCTTGGGTTTTAACATGGGAACATGTAAAAAGTTACTAATGTCGTATCCAAGGACTGCTGTAAATTCACTTTCGTGGGCATCCGCCTGCTTGGAGGAAGAGCTTCTAATATAGTTTGGGAGTTTTGGATACCGAAGATGCAGATGTCGTCCTTCCAAACACCAAATATTTCACGAGTATATGACCAGCTCTCACTATATGTGTAAAAAATATATATATATATATGTCTAATTCATATTGCATTGTCACATGCACTGAGACATCTTTGCAAAATTTTGCAAATCAAACTCGTTTTGGTGTTATTGGTCTCTGCAACAATAACTTTGCAGGAATTTCTATGATTTTTTACAAGAGGCCTCCTTCCTATTTTCAACGTTCAATTATGATTCTTTGAAAATTCCAAAGACTGACCCGTCGCCGTTGCCTCCAACCACTCACAAGGATGTCGCGTATTGGCTTGCTCCTCACCTACTGAAGGTTAACTTGGACTGTGAATTGAGGAGAATTTCACTGGAATCAAGTCAATCTGTATAATTTGGGTTGTGGCCCCTCCCAGTAACAGTGGCAAAGAAAGGCTTATAGGGATCCCCTATATACTGAAAATAAAATAGTCATTGTGGTGACTGTTACTGGGCGCCGGGACAACCTGCATAATCTATTTACTACTTGCTACTAATGTTGAACCACTAAAGACATGTAAAGAGTACAATATCTGCAAGTACACCTTCCTAGCCTTTTGTGGATTATAAATTATAAAAAATATACATACATCTTTGCATCTTTTCTTGGACAATAAGAAGTCATGCAATCAGCGGCATGTTTCAGGTGACTCGGGCTTTTGGCAACAGCAAGAAACAGGTAAACCACAGCGAGACAAAACTAAACCCACGCAACAACCACAAATTTCAATTAGACAAGAAACATTGCAACATCTAAACATAACTAAACTTCAGTAAACCAATAAGTTTCAACAAAAAAACAACATCAACTAAAAAACACCAAACCAACCATTACAAGGTCCCAAAAAACCCAACAACATCCCAAGAAAATCACAAGCCAAGATGCGTTCCACGGCTTCACTGGGTGGCTCAGTTGATGCAATCCACCAAGCCTCTACGGTAACAGCAATGGAACATGGACCCGAATTGAAGATGTATTTCCTATTGAAGATGGGGATATTCCGTTGCAAAATGTTAGTTTACCAGAGGGTAGTAATTTATACAAATCTTGGATTCATAACGGGTGTAGTGACGGAAATCGTTGTCATCAAATCATGCAGTAAGATGTCAAATTGTACTTGAATATACTGAGTAGAGTAACCATATAAAATACGCATGTATATACATAAGTAGATATCCAAAACCATGGATGGTATGGTGGTATATTTGAAGAATTGTCCGGAGACCTGGGAAGAATGAGATGCCATGGCTGACTACTGTACCCAGTTTCAAGTGGTGCAAGATGTCTGGCATCAGTAGTGTGGGGGTATATTGGCATAAACATGAATAAACAACCTAAGATGTCAAATCATCTTGAGTGAATCGGGTGAGATTTCTATGTCGCTGGAATGGTTCTCTGACCTTACCTGATTGATCGCCACAAATCTGCAATCGGAACCTCAAAGTGTGTCATGTTGAAGGCAGCTGGCACACACGTCGTGTACCAAAGACTCATATAATGCATATATCATATCCCATAGGATCCGTGTATGGCACATTTACGTACCATAAAAATCAACCAAATGTAGGTAAATATACCATACATGGATCCTTAGGGTATATACGTACATTCTCATCACTAATTATCTCTCTACATTAAATACATTGAAAAAAACATGCATACTGCAACTAGATTCGATACACGGTGTCAACTAACAATCTCCCCAGTATCTAACAACCCTCGGTCTCCCAAATCCAACTCTCCTTCTCTCTTTCAAAACTAAGGACCCTCCAAATTATTCACAACATCTTTCCTGAAAACCATGAAACTGGAGCATAGAAATGGCACACCCCGTTTTTTTTGGTAAACGTGCCTAATATTATATAAGCCAATGTTGTAAAACATACATAGGACCTAGGATTACATAGGTGCTTCTACCCTTCCACCATAGCATCATCGCCCATTCCGTCCTTCATCCCATGTAGCAAGGCAAGCCAAGTCTCCTGATAGCCCACATCAACCATTCAAGCACCACTTTTGGACCAGGTATTATTCTCGTGATATGTACATATCTAAATATGCATTGAAAATAAATTGCATGTATTTATACATGCATCGCAAATAAACTGTAACTGTACGTTGACATATATTGAAAAAACTATGTGTTGCAAACAAATGTAAATAAAGGGTAATGAACAATGCTGCCACCTAGCCTTACCAGAATGACAATGTAATTTAAACCGTTGCACACGAGCAGATATGAGTACCCAAAGGCTTCCACTGTTTGGTCGTTTGGCCTACCATTTTCTGGACATGAGACAGATTCATGACCTGCAAGAGCAATAGTTGTTGGAACCAAACAACCTTACTAAACTAGTTGGTGGTTTTTCACCAACCCATCTGAAAAATATGATCGTCGAATTGGATCATGAAAACCCAAATAGGGATGAACTTTAAACAAAATCAAACCACCACCCAATAGACCTCAAAGAGCTGAATTTTCACGTTATTGTGCACCTACTGTACCTCTCTCATCCTTTTTGGCACCCCACAAAAGTCATGTAGCACCTCCAGTAAGACAGGTGTCTAATATCAAAAAAACATCATGTTTCTAAATTTCAACGAGAATACCTCAACCATCCTCAACCTATCCAACCACAGAAATGCAGGGATCGAAAGTTGCGTGCCGTGCACCATAAACTTCGGAGTACACCTGGTCTTCCCGGTCCTCGTGTTGATGTAGCTGCGTCCCAGAGGCTAGAGACATGCCCAGTTGGACCGTGGGACGTTTTTCAAAGCCCTCCTCAGTGGAAGAAAATTCAAATTCAAAAAATTGTTTGATTTCAATGGCAACATATACTCTTACCCATAGGATCCATGTATGGTATATTTACCTACCTTTGGTTGATTTTTATGGTAAATGTAGGAAAATATACCCTACATGGATCCTATGGGTTAGAGAGTCTTAGTGATGTCTATAGGAGTTTGTTGAAGGTAAATGGAACATCTTTTGACAACTACAAGAGTTTGAAAATGATGTGAGCAATGTTCAAAACTCCTATTGACCTTACATTCTACTAATTCGTTGGTATAATCACATCTATACATTCATGGGAATCTAAGATAAGACCCCCCAATGCCAGCCCCCTGGATACAGCAAATACACCCCTGAAAACTAACACGTCCCCTAAAAAGGGACTAATTCAATAGGAAATACATCTTCCAACCAGTAATCTTCAGGGGACATGTTGGTTTTCAGGGGGGTAACCACGGCTTTGATCACTGCTCATGTTGAAATTTTGCTGGAAAAAAATCCAGAGGCTCCCGACAAAGAGTTTGGCCTCGGTTCCACCGCAATGCCACTGGGCCACCAAGGGGTGAACGGAGCAGTTTCCCTCAGCAAAACGGGATTTAGAATGAAAGGTCACACCTCTGAAAAGTAACATGACATTGGAAAATCCCTATGTTCAATAGGAAATACATCTTCAAATGTGGGATGTTCCATTGTCATGTTAGTTTCGGAGGGGTAATCTTCGCTGAAATCGAATTTAGAACCTAATTACCAACTTGAAGGGGATGTGATTTTGAAATTTGTTATGTTACCCTCTCTGAAACTAACATAGTACCTGAAAAGATGGCGAATCTCAAAAGAAAAGAAATCTTCCAAGCACCATTTTTCTATGTTCGCTCATTATACTTATGATGTATCTCCTATTCAATAGACCCATTGCCACGTTAGTTTACTTGAGGGTATTATGCTACATCCTGATACCTTGAATGAGTTTCTATAGCTGGCCAATGTGGAGATTAAAATCATCCTACTACTAATGCTGGGTATAGCCTGCCATTTGAAGAACCCGTAGGAGATGTTGACGCTACTTACATGGGAACTGGCTGTTGACATTTGGAGAGAACCTTCATTGAAGCTGAGGGTTCCAAGATGTTCCAAGAGAGCGATACCGCGGATGCTGGTTCTCAGGAGGATAATTTAAAGCCTCTGGTATCAAAACAAGGCAATGCATGAAAGGGCTTTCCATTGCAATCAATACTCTTCCCATACACATGTGGAACTCTAACACTGCTGCTGTAAGCTGTTCAAAAGGGTTCCCATGAAGCGATGCAAGCTGTCAAGTGGCAGCTACAGCAGCTGCAGTAGCAGCAACAGCAATTATAGCTCTGACAGCTATGATGATGCTGATGATGGTAGCTACAGCTATGACGATGAAAGCAGCAGTGATGATGAGGGCGAAGCAAATCTGGCCCAAGCCAAGAAGGAATTGTACCCAGGAAGCATTTAGATAGTTTAAGCTTTAAAGTCAGTTTGACAAACTGACAAAACATCCAACCACAATCAACATCCAACCACCAGCAGCCAACACATTTTTGAGGCAAAGATTGGTGTCACCGAAGGCAAAGATCCTTAGACGACATCGGGAACACTTGGAAGGATGGGGCCGTGAGATGATCCAACGAGCAGGCAAGATTTCAATTGCATTCGATGGCAGTACGATTCTTGAATATTCTTGACTTCAATGTTTTTCGATCTGAGCTGGTTGTTTGCCTTATCAAGGACTTCGCAACTTCTTCAACTTGTTGCAATTTCCTTTGACCCTCATGAGCGATTGCACTTTGGCTGCAACATTTTGTGAACTGACTTAAAACTTAAGTAAACATTTTGTATCCTCACTTTGTCTCTTCTTCCAAGGCTCTGGCGCTGAAGGTCCATTCTTCGCTCTGAGGGAACTTGCAGGATGTGATCAGGCCTTGGAACCAATAGTGTTTCACACAATGACATTTCTCTCACTTCAGCACTGGGATAGGTGAAGCTGGATGCATCTTCAGAGAAGGCGAAAGGACCGCTAAAGTTTATCTTGAAGAACTGCGATCCCAAAAAGTTTCTGGTCGAAAAAAAAGAACCCCCTGCATGAAAATCTGGTGTAGCAGAACACCTTTCCTGCTTCCCTAAGGCTTTTCACTGATGTACGGAATCGAAGCTTGGACAACATCGACAGCATGATCTATGCAGCTGGTTTTCCTTGTCAACCGCATCTTGCCAAGTGTGTGACATGTTCAGTGTTTTTTCTGTTTCTATCAACATCATCTAAGGTATAGCCGGCTCCGATGCAATTCCCGACTTATGAGTGAACCTGCAGCAGAGCCCTTTTGGGATTGCTTGGACGCAATCAACAGGCTGGGGCTCCAGCTTGAAGTTGCCAAGAATCATGTTGCCTCTTACATTGAATGCAATAAAAGTCAACAAAAATCTATAACATTCCTTTGGGAGGACCCGGCCGTTGGTTGGAATCATGGAGAATGTTTATGGAGTCCTTGATGTGAAGGAGGAGGCCAGTCTTCAAAAACATCTTAATTTGATGCATTGACATGTCCTCATTTTCTTTCCCTGCGTCATCATGCATCCGATTCTGTGCTGAGATTTGGGAAGAGATGCAAGAGCTCCGCAAGACGTACCTGTTGTGCTTCATCAAGGTCGACAGTGCCCACCTTGGCGATCCAGCAGGTAGAAGAAGAATCTATTTTATCTTGATTCGAAGGCCCCTCATCATGTTGTCAAATCAAAAACCAAAACCGTTTTGCTTCAAATCTGTCCAGGGATGTGGCTGCAAAATCCATCAATGTGCACATGGCGTTGGAAAAGCACTGCCAGTACGTCTATACGAAGTTGAAGATGGACTATGCTCCGGCCATTGAACCGCCACTTTCTTCAAATGATACAAACAAGCATTTTTGTGTTTGGTGTCTTGAGTTGAGTTCTTTGTCCCGCCTAAGGTCACAGCTTCTTCTTCCAGCTGATTGCAACTACCTGAAGGCAGTGCAGACCGAATTGGTGTCAAAGGCTGCAGCTACTTCTCGCAACCGGAGGAAAACCCACTATGACCTTACAATCAGGTTCTTCAGTTGCAATGAGTGCATTTTATGCAGCTTTGAATTTGTTCATCTTCAACCTGGAACATTAAGGCCTACCCAAAAAAGACCGGTTTGGTTGAGAAAGCATTGGGCAAAAATGAAAGCCCACAAGGCAAGGCACTTGACTATGAAAAATGTTCAGTCTCTTATTATTTTCCCAACTTTCATTTGTTTGTTAGGTTGACCCTGCAAAGCTGAAAGAATGCAAACATGCTCGTGACATTTTCCCTTCGCAGCGAGTCTGTCATGTGACCCGGCAGAATGAACATGTAAACACTGTCTGTGTGTGTGTTTGCCTGAAGATCGTACCAGTTACAGGGAAGGATTGTACACTCGTCTACCTGAAAGAAGCTGAGGCTATTGATGTGTTCAAAACTTTGAAGCACAGGGGTACTATCAATGTCTCTCAACAAATCGAAAGGATGGCTACTGCGAGGGAAAACATCATTCCTTGCATTACTCCAGCAGCGGACCTCTGGAGTATGCAAGATGAGAGGCTCATGACAGGCGACGAAGTATCAAGAATGCCATTTTTGTTTGATTGACATTTTGCAACTCAAAGGGATGGATCAAACTGTCTGTTTGTTACGCTGGGAGGCTTGGAAAAATTCATCTTCATGGGCTTCCCTGTCCACAAGCTTTCATTGCAGCATCTAACAGAGAAGGACTTGGGTTGCAGTTTCAATGTTGTTGGTTTCTATTGCCCCCAACCTTCTCACCCTTCGCAAGGAGATCCACAGTCTCGCTGGAAATGCAGAGACCTCAAATCCAAGCTTGAAGCAACATGTCTTGTCTCTCAACAAAACGGATTCTTGGTTGGTTGAAGATGAGGCAATGAACATCCGGTCCTGTGCTGCGGCATTTGCTGTTGCCTTCTCTTCGGTGGACCCAGTGGCATTCAACAAGGAAGCTGAAAAGAAGTACAGAATCCGAAACCGTTGACGATTAGCAATGAATGTTGTGACGCAAAAAGTGGAAAATGCATGCAGTTCTAAGTGGTTTGCAATGATGATTGAAAAATTGACTTCAAAATGATACAAAAAAATCAATTTGCCCTGTGCTCAAAAACAGCAAGAAAATTGGACCTAACATAGTGCAATTTGAAACACAACATAACATTGCAGGCCTGAGACTAGTAATATGTTTTGCAGCAACCATCAACAATCTGTCGTTCATTATCATCATAATATTCATTATCAAGTCTTCAAGAAACAAGCTTCACTTCGTTTTGACCTCTTTTTCTGTGAGACTGTGTGCCATGGAGTTGAAACGATTCGAAGTATCTGAGTATGACTATGATTCCTCGTATAGTGACAGTGAGAGTGATTCTGAGAATGATTCGTCGAGCTCTGAGTCAAGGCCAACCTTGAAAAGGAAGCGCTGTGGCTCCCCGTCTGAGGGCTCAGCCAAGTGCAAAGAAGAGAGATCGCAGCCTGCTTTGCACATGGGCTTAAGTCAACTTTACATGATAGATGAGGGAGATGGATGCGACTCCCATTTTGCTGAAAACGGAAAGGACCCCAAACGAGTGAGAAAAGCGATGGAGGGATCTTGCTGCAAAGCAAAATGCAAAAGAGCCCTTCCCTTCAAACTAGTGATGAGGGTCTTGGTTATCTTCTGGGGATTGCCCAAGGCTTCTCAGGATTGTGTCTTGTGGGCAATGCAGCAAAAGGCAGGTGGAAATCAAGAGAATGACCAAGAAGTTGAAGATGATTCTGGGTCTTCTGGGTCTTCATCGTCTGAATCATCAAGTGGCAAATGGCATCACAAGATTTCATGGTCAATCGAAGGTTCGCACACTGCCGTTTGCAATATCTTGTAAAGCAAACATGTCAAGTTCCTGTTTCAAGAATTGCGCCTGCAAATGCCCTGGAAGGTTACCCAGTGTGCCGCCAAGCATTCCTGAAGATCATGGGGATTAGCCCCAGCAGATTGGTGAGGACTCGACAAGTTTTCAGGGGGGTTGATGGGCGGGCCTGGGGTTTCTTAGCAGCAATCTTTGCAGTCTTTGCTTACATCAGTTTGTATTTCTCACTGGTAGGATTCATGGTAAGAACTGAACTCACACTGACAAGATTAGGTTCAATTGGTCGTGCATCAGCTTGTGCATCAGCGTCCATCACTTCATTTCTGGAAAGAGTTTACTGGAGCATGGGAGAGACCCTCCCCCATGAGCTACTTAACTCAAATTGAAACAGATTTTGAGCCTCATTAAACAGTAGAATGGGTTCTTGTCACCCACTGAAAAAATGATCTGAATGTCGTATTGTGGTCGAATCGCTGAATGAATTTTGTCATGCTCTGCTAAGGCTTGAAGTTCAAGAGGCCAAGCTACTGGATACTGACGCCCAACGAAAGAAATTACTTCAAGCACTCGTGGATGCTGCTATGGAAAGTGACTTGTCTAGGGGTGTGGTTTGGTCTGGACCACGTGACTTGCCACGCCGCTGGCTGCCCCATGGGTCCTACTTTGATTTGTATACGCTGTACTGCTCCCACCAACTTGCAAGCTCAGAACCAGCAGCATCTAAAACAACATTCTACCGAGTTCTCAAAGAATCTCAATGGAAAAAAAAATCAAATTTTCACCTCCGAGTTCACACTCAAAATGTTCGACCTGTGCCCGGTTGAAGGGCCAAATCCAGAACGCGCAGGGGATCCAGGCCCATACAGAGGCATGTGATAAGCTCCTTCGCCACCTCAGTGGCCAGTTCAGCGATCGTTCATGCTACTGGGAATGTAGAACCCGTGCCAAAACAACTTCAGACTTGTTATGTGTGATCAGTGACTCCATGGATCGTTCAAAATATGCCCTTCCAAGATTTCACAGGGGCAGAATTCCAAAGGATATTGAAACCACCAAGCGGCCAACATTGGAGATGACCACCCAAATTGTTCATGGGATTGGAATCTACACTTATCTTACAGACGAAGACCAAACGTCTGGGACAAATTGGGTACTGGAAACCTTGAATCGTACCTTGCAATCAGTACACAGCTGCTTGGGAAGAGCTGGAAAACCTGTACCGCCAGTTCTTAAATTCTTTGCAGATAACACACCCAAAGATCCTCATTTTCATTGAAAGTAAGATTTTACTTTGGTCCATGCTAACAAGTTTATTTCAAATTTTTTGGTCCTGATGTTCGACTTGGTTGGCATTTTCTTCCTGTCTCTTACCCTTGATCGCTTTGAAGCTAAGGAGGTGAAAAACTCGATCTTTGGATGCTACTGCAGCATGATGGTGGGAGGAGGGTACTTCCGTACCTTCTCCCACGAACATTTACCCGTTGGACACACGCATGAAGACATTGGCGCCTCGGCTACACCTGATACCTCTTTGATTTCGCTCGATTTGTTGATATCAGCTTTATGGACCAAGATGCGTATTTCGGTATGCTCTGTCGCTTTGTCCGCGAAGGGGATGACAAATTGCACCTCGATCAAATACTGCTGTTCAAAAGCTGTGAGGCTGTCAGATTATCTTGATTTCAAAATTGTCTGGAGTCTCGAGGCAACATCCCAATGATGTTGTTGAGTGGCATACTCAGGATTTGTTTTTTGTTTCTGTCTGACTGTATGCTGCACTAAGACTTGTTTCCATGTTTCCATGTATAAGCAAGAAGCGGTCACTGCAAACATCTGCTAACTAAGGCTTTTGATGACTAGGGTGGCACCCCTGTTCTCTCAGAAAGGGCTGGAGTTCAAAGTTGAGTACATCAACAAGGTTCGAGATTGGAGATCTGGAATGCCGAATATATCGACGCTCTATGGTGCATACAGGCGACGCAGCGTCCGAGATGCAGATATTATTCCACACTCATTCACATTCATCCGAAGAGAAAGCGACCCGGATCCAAATCATTCAAGAAACCAGTTCATTCTTACCATATTAAGTAATGATTCACTCGCCGTTGCCATCGCTGAACCCAGGCATGCCGAGTTCCTTGCTGGAAGATGCAGAAGAGCGTCTTCCTTCCTGGTACACAAAAGACCCAGCTGACGTATTTGTTCTCGTGAAGGCATTTGTGAGTGACCACGCACTATGTCAAAAACCATTGCTGGTATTACCAGGCTGTAAGCTGCAAGACATCACAGCAGGATTGGCTAGGTTGGCAGGACCACATGCACCGTGTGTCCTGGCCACATCATTTTTAAGAAAATCGTACTACTGATATTCAAACATTTGACATGTGGACTTTTAAAAGTCACCCTGCACAGTGTTTTTTGACTGAGCAATTTTCTTTCCAACTGCCCAATGAGGCCTTGATGTTTCCAGAAGTGATGATCGCCGGAAAGACCTGGCAGAGCTGGCAGACTACTTGCTGACCTATTTCCCTCAATATGCAAGAGGTGCCCACTATATCCAACAGCTAGCTGGCGAAGTTGCTGTTCAACGTAAGCCTGTTCCCAGGCTTGAGTTTATTCTTGCAGGGCCAACAGCCCCATTGCAGCGGGGGCAGGCTCAGCTTAATGATCCCGAACCACATAATGTGCAGAGGCTTCGAGTGAAGTTTCACCGTTATTATTGAGGGGCTTCCAAGAAAAAAAACAAGGGAATTTCAGAATACCAAGGGAATTTCCAGCATGTCAAGGGAATATCCAGCATGTCACACTCAAGGCAAAAAACATGAACTTCATACCATGAAATATTATTTAACGTAGCCCCTTTTTGGGCACAAAATCCAGCTGTCAAAGCTCTCTGTGTTGAGTGGGTGCTCACTATGTCAGACGTAAAGGACAGTGGGAAAGCTGATTCTGATGTTAATGAATTTGATTCCTGCATATTAATGCCAATGCATGCAAAAGAAAGCTCCCAGTGCAGGATGAGCCCGAGAAGTCCCCTGCCAAGCCTGAAGATCCAGCTGTTCCATTGGCGATGTCAATAAAGGAGAAGCTGATCCTGGCAATGGAGGAGGTGCAACGGCAAGTCTTAAATCGAGAATAAAAATAAAATCATTTTATTATGTGAAAACTGCATAGCATGGGTCAGCTGCAGGTGGCGTCCAAGGTCAACGTGGGCAAATGGCTTGCAGATCGCTATAATGTGAATGATGGCACGCAAAGGCATTTCGCAAAGGCGCTTGTATATTCATTGTTGTGAGTTTTGCATTGTGTCCTTTGTCAGTGAATTTTCCTTTGAATGTTATGTGGCTAGGTCATGCTGGACTTTTTTGCTCTGCCTGAAGTAGCAAGTCGCGTGGCTTCCAAGTTTCCAGCAGTGCCTGCCCTCTTGCAAGTGCCAGTCACCACAAGGAAAAATGTTTATTTGCACCCGTACCATTTCAGTATGGATGAGGGAGCCAAGTATGGCCAGCAAGGCCGTTGGCCTTCAAACGTGCAAATCAAGCTGCACTTTCCTTCGATTGTGTCCCGGGGCTACGAGTGCGAGAAGGAAGCTATTGAGGTGAAGTGGCCAGCTGCTATGCATGGAAAGAACCTTTCCCTGTTTTGTACTGAGTTCATTGATGGACATTGCAAATCGGTGATGTGTCAAGCTATTTTTGGGCTCCTGGACATGTTGGAAACTTGTCATTGACAATCATTGAATGTTTCATCATTCCGGTCCGATGGAAAGGGTTTGGCTTTTACATGCAATGTTTACTTTGTGATTTAGGATTGTCTTGTTGTTATGCCTCAGGAAATTCTGCCCCAACATGTGCAAGAAGATGATGATCTACTTGATCTGCTGGCAACTCTCAAATACATCAGGGTGAACTACACACACTTCAGCTCCCCTGAAATGTGCATGTATGAGACGCTCAGTGCCTTGTCTTTACAGCCTATTGCTGCAGATTCCATTGTTCTAAAATGTTTACCACCGAAAAAAATCAATATATTGCTGCAAAGTTCATTGTTATTGATCTTGAAATCCGAAGCATTGCTGTTTTTTCTGGCAACTAAGTCCTGGCGAACCGAACCAGCGAGAAACAAAAACCTGGACCACTGGACTTTGCATTGATTTTCAAGGAGGCTGTTCGCAACAAGAGGATCAATAACAAAACAGCGGCCCTGCGTGATCTTCTTTCTTCAGCAATTGCTGAGTACAACAGGAAGACAACCACCAAGGCAACATGTCAGTTTCATGTGACAATGATGTCTCAATATCATCCTGTCCATCCCAATTCCTGCATATTCCTGCCAGTTTTTTTTGCTCGACGCCTTGAGGCCCACAAGGTGAAAGAGGATATCAAAAAGCTGGTGTATGGCCTGCTCCGCTGTCCAAGTGAAGTGATGGACATCTTGGTGGCATCTGCTGATCTCTACAAATGGGAGCATGGAGGCAAATTGTAACAGTTTCTGCTTCATATTTGTCAACTGTAACAAGAAGTGATGCTAATTGGAAAAAATGATGCAAACTGTTGAGACTGATGACAGGCTTCACCATCGACAACATGGCAGAAGAGTTTTTCGTACCCAACACTTGCATCGCTGGACCAGTGGCAAGTGATTATTGGCGAGGTGTCAAGGCCCACATGCAACATAGTTTGTTTTGCAACCCTCGTTGTTTGAACTATTTCAAATTCAAAAGGTTCCATTCCCCACAGCTTGCCTCGCTGGATTGCAGACTGTCACTGCGCAAAGCGCCACTGTCTGGGCGAATCGTGTCTTCAATGACTTCAAGAGGCGAGCTAGCCCAGAGGATCCAGTGAAACACAAGGCAGGGATTTGATTTGATGTGAACATGCAATGAGTCAGTAACTATTGATTTTTTACTGACAAAACACTGCGTCAAGGTTGTCATTGTGTTATTTGTTTACTATATGAATAAATATGAGTCACTTTGAACATATGCCTGTTGCCCTGCAGAAGCAGTCGCAACGAGATCTCAACAGCATGAAGGATCTTATGGAGATTTGCTGCTTGTGGGTGGATATCAGCCCTCAGATCGAAGTCTTGATTGGAAAAACCCATCATGAGAAGGTCTGCGAGATGTTTGTCAATGGGTCACTTAACTGCAGCCATGTAAATTCTGGCATTTGGCAAAAAACCATGTAAAAATCTAGGATGTTGGCCAGCTGGAAAAATATACATGGTTTTTTAAATTCCGCGGTACAAATCATTGGTAGAAATCTGGACCAGTCATGCTGGCAAAAAAAAATCTGAAGTCCAAAATGTACATGGTATATTCACAGACTGGAAAATATACATGGAAATTTGAAAACCGCGGTATTTTTGCAATCAGTCTGACACTTATGGATTCTACATGGTTTTCCATCAAAATCCAACTTGCAAGAATTATGATAGTACAGTGGTTTTTAAAAACCACGGTATGGAATCCCGCGTGATTTTTGAAAACCGGACATTGTTTTCCGTCAGCATGGTGAAAACCGGTCATAGAAACCCATGTTGGTTTTGAAAACCGGACATTGTTTTCCGTCAAGGGGTGAAAACCGGTCATAACCGCCCATGTTCGTTTTGAAAACCGGACATTACATCCCGCAAAACTGGAGACAACTGGGAATATAATTCCAATTTATAGTTTCCAGACCTTATAATCCAAACCCCTGTGAAAAAGTATACCAAGGCCTCATCCAAGTCACTTGCTTCATCTCCCTTCACATGGCCTTAGCATGAGGTCATTGGATGCAGAACTTCGGACCCATGCCAAGGCAATGGTGAACGACTGGGATTACAAGAAACTTAGCTTTGTTCTTGAAGCCCAAGGATCTCTACAAGATGATGAGTTGGCCAAAGCACAAAGCAGGACCAACAGTGCTTTGAACAATTCCCTCCAGGCTGGATTCAGCCTCTTTACCACCAACCTGGAAAACGACCAACTCGCCCATCGTCGGTGGCTCTTAGCTTCGAGCGGAGACGAAGCCAAGGCAAGAGCTGCTGTGGTGTCCAGTCTGGAGGCGCATTTTTTTAAAGGAGAAAAAGATTGCAACGTTTTAAGATTTCAACCTTACTTAAATGTTTGTTTGCAAAAAATCTGTGACCCTGACAGAAAATGCATCAAGTTGGATGGCGCTTGGTGAATCAAACCATGACTGAAATATGTCCCACATGGTGCAACACACCGCAGAGCAGTAAGGCCCTTGGAAACCTGGGTACCTTGTCACGACAATAATTCCAATAAAAGGATCATAAAGTTTAAAATGTTAAGTTATTAGTTGGTTTTTCCGCTGAGCCGTGAAGCTTTGTGATTTCAATTTGATTTCTAGGCGGTACCAATGCTGATGCAGACACCAGCGGGAAACTTGATGCTCGCCTTCAACCATGGCTTGCAACCACCTTAGCTGGGCTGAACAATGGAGTTCGTCGTGAGAGCTGTGAATGCATTGTGGGGCTGTTCAACCTCACGACCCAGGGGGTGCTTAGCTTGAGCAAGCAACACTTCCTACTTCAACAGATCACTGCTTTTTGTCATGCACATGGCAAAACCTTCGTGGGTGTAGTGATCTTGCCCAATCGGGCAGGTGACATGCGGCACACGACTGTCAAGCCCCTTTGATTGACAATTGGATTTTTCTCTGTTTGAGGGTTTGACTTATTATATTTTGATTAAGACTTTCATGACTAAGTCCTGAACATACATACATATCATATGGTTTCCTTCTTCGCCAGCCAATCAGGTCTGAGGTGAAAGCAGAAGAATCTGGCGATGATGGCACCAAAAGCGAGCCTGAGCAACAAGGCCCAAACAGTCAACAAATGGATTGACTTTCAAATTCTAAGTATAATGGCCAAATTCGAAGTAGTTTGGATTTGCCAGTATCAAATCATTTTTCTGTCTGTCTTGCCCAATACAAATTCAAATCGCAGGTGAAATCGACAGTGATGATGGTGACGATGGTGATGCACGCGATGGTGGGAAAGTATCCGCAGCAGATCACATCCTGCGAGACTTCAACTACGAATTGCGCTGTGCCCTGATGGAGAGAGACCGAAAGCTCATCGTTTCTGGGACTAATTTTTCTAACATGCAATTTTTCCAACACTTTGCCTCTTGAAGTCTCGACTTGCGCGTGCTTAGTATGTCTTGCCCAATTGCCCATTGTGAGTTTGAATATTTTGAATGATTTCTTTCCACCTTTCCACCTGAGTACCTGAATGGCCTGAGGTCAAACAAGCGATGATCCATTTCGACCCGGCGAGCATCTATGGCAACCGCAGTGGCTTCCACGAAATCTTGCTTGTCACAGGAAGTGACAAGCAAAATGTTTTCATGAAGAGTGCCTTTTGGCGCACTGGGGTAGTGACTGGAGTGTCGATGCTCGGACGAGCAGAGATGGCTAAAGTGCCCAAAGATCTCTCCAAGTACTTTGGTGGTGAAACCCGGTTCACTCGCGTGCAAGAGATGAAGCAGGACTGAATTTCAATATATCATTGCGACTTGACTTGTTTTTTTTTGAAATCCAAAGTTCTCTTAATCAAAAGTTCTGTTGAAATCCAAATTATTCAATGAAAACAACCTGCCCCTGTCGCAAGTACTGCTCTGGCGTCAGCGTGGTGAGCAAGATCATTGAGGGTCTACAACCATCCTCCGATTGGCCAACAGTGGTTTTGGACATGTTCGGCCTGGATGGTTTCGCTGCAATGCATTGCTTGGTGCAAAACTCCAATGGCATCAAGGCTTTATATTTTTTGGCTCGCGAGTTTTCTTTTAGACTTTGTTTGGACCATTTCTGAATCAATCATTGAAAACAGTCCTTTGTCATGACTAAGGCAAAAAGTATGCTTGCGCAACAGTGTGCCACACCACTGCTGAAGCGTCCTATGTGACTGGTTGCATTTCAAACAAGCTCTTTGGAATGTGCCGATCCAAGGAGTTCCAACTTGCTGGGTTTCCGGACTTCCAGGCCACGCTGAATGAATTGAAGCAATTTCAGAAATGCCCAGTTCCTGCATATCAAGTTTGCGTGGCCGTCGGCAACAGCTTGGTCATTCAGGAGGCGTTGGTTCAGTTTTGGTCCCAGAAACCTGATTTCAATGAACAGATCCTGCAAATTGTCTCATCCCACGACAAAGAGTTCAACACTACACACTTGAAACGTGGTGGGTCGCAAGTGGAACGAGATCAAGATGATCAACAACAAGAACCGGCTGCCAAACGCTTGTGCTTAAGCAAAGCCAAAACCCTTAATGAGTTGGAGGGTGAGTTTGCAGACAGGCTGCTTGGATTTCAAATCAAATTATAAGGAAACACTTGCAATATCTGACCACTTTGAAATTTGGCGATTGAAACCATACAGATTCAGCATCTTCCCATTCCTGGTTTTTCAAAAACTAAAAAACATAAAAAACATAATAACTGACAACCCTGAGTTGATCTGAGTTGACTACCTTTCACCATCTTCCACCAATCTGAGGTTGCAGCTGAACTGTGGGAATTTCACTTTGACCTGGGCAGAAAGCGATGGGTCTCTTTGGATTGGTGCAACATCGCAAGCTACAGTGCCGGTTGCAACTGAGCTCTTTGGGTTTGGGTCTGGTGGCTTCGTTCGCCAATCTGAGGCAGAGGATACAATGAGTGATGCTTCCAGCACAGGCCGTTGGATTTGCTTCGCTATCTCTGATCCCAATAGCTTGGTCATTTTGGAAAAAGGCCGTAAGGTACAAGAGCACTTGGAGGGCCAAACTTTCTGGAACAAGGCGCAGTTTTGAAAGATTCATGTTTGGTTTGTTTGCCAATCAATTCAAGGTAACAATGAAATATCATTAGTCTTTCGTGCAGGTCATGCGACTCAACGATCTCATGAAGGCGTTAGAAGATGCTGGAGAAGTCAACTACGGCTTGGCGGAACACCGACTCGAGAAAGATAGCGCTGGTAATTTTGCTGTCAGGCCTATGTTGCCTGTGTGCTTCGTGCTCGATGCCCCAAAAAACCACCGCAAAAAACACAAGGCGGCTTGACTGCACAAGACAGGAGGCGATGTGCTACTTAGACTCAACTCTTAGACACTGAAATTGTCAGCGCTTGATGTTTAAGGCTGCCAACGCTTTGACTTTCGGTGCCAAGTTGGATTTATGCAAACTTCGTGGCTGCAACAACATTCAAATGATTTGGCGATTGAGGCCAGTCTTCCTTGTGAAAACAACAAACTGTGTCTACTGAGTCTGAGTCTACTAAATTTTTCTCTACTTGCGTTGCAGGATCCATAGCGAATCTGAGGGGACCATCTCTATGAAGTTGGTGCCAGTGCGACCGGTGGCTTTGACTGCTGGTTCTATTTGCTTAAAAGCTGATCAGGTCTTGCAAATTGTGTAAGGCGAATGAGTGGCTGGGGAAAATTTTGACAATCAACTTCCATGTAAAAAAGAATAAAGAACTGACTTCTAAGTTTTTCAAGGTGATGTTTCTTTGTGCGCCACTGCTGCTAGGTCTGCTAGGTAGGGATAAAGTCAAAGAACTTCACAGGGTCACTGGCCGTTTCTGTAATAGAGTCCATTTTCAAAAAGCTGAGTCTGATGATAACCAATCAAATTGATCTGAGCTATTGCTAGTTTGCTTCGAAAAAACAATCAGTTTGGGGTGGCCAGTGAAAGGGCGCATTGCTAAAAGCAATGGCCACTGCAACCCAACAGTGGCTGAAGCGACTGGGAGCCTTGCCAATTGCAGCTGCAAGCAACGCCAACCAGCAGATTTCAACCTCACGTCAGGTATCGTCAGGTAAAACACTTGAAGCCGCCTTGATCTCATAGGATCTTTACGTCAGCACCACTGATTTCTGATTCAATGATTGATTGTCCATCAACTTCATATTTTGGAGTGTTCTCTTGCGTTTGTTTCAAGGCCCTTTGTTTGTGAAGTGAAGATTTCGGCCCTTGGTTTTCTGACAGTCGGTAGTTTTAGCTGCGGGCTGAACGAACCAATGGCTGCTCGACCTGGGCAAGGGGCTGCAGGAAACTTTCTTTCAACCCCTGACTTTTCCATGGAGTCCTACGCTATGCTAGTGGAAAGTGTTGTGCCGCAGCCCAAAGCTGCCGCAGATTCTAGTGGCACCCGTAGATCGTCAACAACCACTGGAGGACTCCAACATTGAACCCAAACATTGCTCTTTTTAAAATGCCAATGATGATTTAGAAACAAAATAGCATCATCCTAATCGTCAGGAACGCAGTCATAGTACGAAGTAAAGTACTGACTAAATCAAACTTGAGTTAGTGTACTGCTGCAGGAGGACTTCTTGAACGTTGCGAGCTGAATGAGTCCAGTTCTAAGACCGAATCAGTTGAAGAGGAAGATGGAGAGACAGAACCCAAGAAGAAACCTGCAGTGTCTAGCAAAGGCAACCAGAAGAAGAGTAAGAAGAAGAAAAACGAGGATGAGGAACCAGCTCCTCTAGGGTTCAAGGGGAAGGGCAAAGATGATGATGATGACGAACCGAATGATGGTGCTTCAGAGGGAGAAGATCAGAAACAGCGCAGCAAGAAAACTAAAAAGAAACCATCTGCTGCAAAAGGTGCTGGCAGCCAGAAAGACAAAGACAAAGAGAAGAAAAAACGATCGAAGCACAGCAAGAAAAAGAAGGCTAGTGGATTGTCTTCTTCATACGACTCTGACTCTGACTGCGAGGGATCTACGTCAAATGTGGCTTTGGAGTCTGCGGTCTCTCAAGACGTGTTGACAGAAGCACTTCGATTGGCAGCTGTAGCAGAATGCCATGCTTTGCTGAAACAGGCACTGCCATCAGAATTGAATGAATCCATCAAATTCATTGTCATCGTCTTTAGAGGCATCTCCATTACTTGCATCCACCCTGCCAGGATTCTGAGGATGGCGCTGGCTTTGGGACTGCTGAAGAGGCTGGCCATACTGTCCTGGAAGGATGCTGTCAGCTACATTTTCAAAGTCGTCAAACAAACTGTGGAAATGTTGTGAATCATCCTTTGGACGCCGATGTTTACATGTTTCCATAAACCATAAATCTGACTTGAATGCTGTCACCTGTCATTGACCTTTTGAAATCTTCAATGTCAAACCATGTCTCTATCAAACGTTTGAACCATTTTGTGCAGGCCCTGGTTCCAGCTGTTCAGCCTAAGCCTAGCGAGCAGATATGCCAGGTACGTTGAGTCCAAATCCTCTTGAGTATTTTTGATTCACCTTTCCGAGTCGCATCTTCATCCATAAGAAAATTCAACTTAGTATTTTTTGCAGTGTTTTTGCTCTGGTTCATTTTTCAATGTCTGAGTCTATAAGATCCCAAGGTTAAATTTAACCTTAGATATGATCAACAAGTCCTTCGCTTTCCTGGCCGTTTGGCAGGAAGCCCCCGCTGTTGAGCCTATCGCTGAACAAGTTGAAGTCGCAAGCATTGCTGAGGCCTGGCAAGTCACAGTCACGAACTCGTCATAACTGCTTCTCATGTTGATGTGTTTGATGCTACGCAGGTCGCGGTGCAAAGCCCTTCGGAGTCCAACCACGCAAGCGACACCACGCTGGACTGACTGCATGTCGGTACTTCATGTTTTGGTACAGTGTGCGTGTGGGATCTTTGAATTGCATAATAACGATCGTAAAAATCAATGCTTAGGTGTGATGTAATCCTCTTTGATTTTTTGTGGCTGTTCCACCGGGTTTTGGGTCAAGAGCGCTGTGATTCAATTCGGAAAAAACCGGGTAAAGTTGGTAGATCCATGTCAGGGTTGGGGCCGGATGGTGTAATGGGGCGCTGGCAGTGGGTGTGGGCATTCATTCCCCACTTGATACCACCTGGTGCACCGCCCCCTCCTATTATGTTGCCTGTGCAGCCAGAAACACTTCCACCAGGTCCTCCAAACGATGGCCTCATGCCCATGCATGTGCCCAATGTGCCTGCACCTGTGCCCCAGCCAGGGATGCCTTCTATGGTTCCTATGCCACCAGCTGCCCCACCACCGCATCTCGCACAACCGGCCCCACCACCACCACCAGTGCCGGGAACGGAGGAAGCAGCTTCACCAAGTGAAAACAAATCACATGTCAAACCGCCGCAGTCATTGCCAACAAAAGCCAAATCCTCTCCCTGGGGAAAGGGCAAAGGCAAAGGCAAGGCTAAGGGCAAGGACGAAGAGACAGTGGAAATTGAAGAGTCAGAGCCTGAAGAAGAGTTTCAAAATGAGGAGGAACCACCAGCTCCAAAGAAGAGAAAGGGATATTGGAAATTTGAAGCCAACGTGGATGAGGAGTCAGAAGTCTACGAAAGGTGTGTGAAGAAGCGCACTCGCGAGCTGCGTGACCCTTGGGATGATGAGAATCAACATGATGACTACTTTTGGGATGAGGAGTGGGGAAGGTGGAAACCGTACTATCCAGAAGGTGGAAGCTTCACAAGCAGCCACCGCGGTCCACGACGCACCAAATGAAGTGTGCTACTCATACGCTGTGAGGTTTTTGAAGTTCACTGACTGCTGCACACCTCCAAAAAATAACATGTTGCAGCAACTTCAAAACAAAGACTAGAAACTGGAAGTCTTAGTGCGCTTTTGTCATTGACAAAGAAAATACTTATTGTCCTATCAATCCCGAATGTGGCAGCAGCAGTGGCTCTATAGGATGATTTGCAGTGTCCGCACAGAATGAAAAAATAGTCGTTGAGTCAGTGCAGCTGAGTGCTTTGGTCGCCGTTTTCATTCGACTTCATCTTATTCGAAAATTTCTGTGGCACTTTGTTCAACTTTGTTCCAACCTGATTCTAAAAAAATTGACAGGAGCTTGGGGCAGCTACTGATGAGACTGATGAGGAGGTCCCACTATTATGCGTTCCTGGGGCGCTAGATGATCCTATCAATCAACCAGACATCTATGAGTGGCCCAATGGTGATCAAGTCCATATTGAGGCAGGTACAAAGATGACAGTGAAGGACCCCTTTTGTTTGGAATTGAACTGCTTCTCATAATATCAAATCAGTTTCCAATCAGTGATCATTTCACATTACTGCTTGGAAGGAGTTGGCCGAATCCCGCTTCAGGATGTACCGCAGGGAGGCGCCTCCATGCAGACCGTGGCATTGAAGTAGATCCCATCACTCAACCTTTGTGTCAGGCCATTGTGTTTGGCGATCTGCATCCAAAGGAGAAGAAGGCTTGTTTTTACATTATGTTGTTGACCATCTGAATTTCATTGTTGCTTTTGAAACTTCCAAACAAGAAGTTCAAAACGGAAAGTCGTCTTGTCAAAAAATAATGTTTAACTCACTGTGTCAGGATCATGGTGATGGTGAACATCATCCCCCTGAAAACACGCAGCCTCCGAAGGCCTTCTACTGAGATTTGCTGAGTTTCAATTCCATTGAAAGAAAGCAAAAACTTGAACTTGACAGGATGTTGGTGGGCCTGTTGTTGTCACATCCTAAGATTGAAACAACTTTTATTGAAACAGACTTCAGTCCACATCAACAACTTCCATGTTTCAGGATTTGACCTCTCCAAGTACTAGATCAAAGCAAAATGTGCAGGACATGTTGCTTTGTAAAGGCTTGCCATGGTGATTTCTGTTTTGAATTTAACTTTGAACGCTTCCAGGACAAAAAGGAATTTCCTGCAGGCAGTGAAGGACTTGCTTGTGACCGCGCTTTCACATCGTTTTATCACTGAATTTTGCCACTGAAGTCAATGAAGCCAAACCCTTGTTTGAAACTGCTGGCAGGAACTAGGCGCAATCGTGCAACCGCAAAATGCAAAGCAAAAGCTGCAGCAAAGAATCGTGCCAAAGCTTTAAAAGCAACCAAAGAGAAGTCAGCAAAGAAGGCTCAGTTGAAACGACCAGCAGGAGCCAAAACAAAGGCCAAAACAAAGGGCAAGCAGTTGAAGCAAGACTACAACAATGTCTACTCGCGATGCTACCATGCTAAACGCAAAGCTGGATTCTCCAATGAAGAGGCGCCATTTGTTTTTTGTGATTTTTCACTTCCTCCATTTTTTAGTCTTGATTTCTGCAAGGCAAGGGATGCTGCTCGTGGTGCAGCTCATGCAGCTTGCAGAAGCTGAGGTGCTGGCTGGCGATTTTGCGGACAACTTGCTTTGGCTCAGTTGAAAAAAGCTGCGGTCCGTTGGCAGTGCAATCAACCAATCACATCAAGTGGCTCATGAACTCTTTCCCCTACAGACTATAATTTAGAAGTTCTGGTTGCATTTGGGCAAAGTACCAAACCACTGGGGAAATCCTTCAATGTCATGGTACTTTTCAGGGGGCTATGTTAAACTTCAGGCCTGTAACAGTGTAGGTTGACCAGTCTTTTTGATGTCGATCACCCTCTCCGGCTCTCACCTCTTCTTCCATCTCTTTTCCGACAGGCTGTTGTTGCTCCTGGCGGTCAGATTGAGCAAAATCATCTCTTGAGCAAACATGGGGTTGTATTTTTTTTCGGACCTAAAGGAAATCCATCTTTCAATACATCCAAATACTATTTAGGCACCTGGGGTTGTGGGAGCCTTTCCAGCTGGCCTATAAAATGGCGAAAATAAATGGGGAGTGATCCTAACTACTTACAAAAGTACTAAAGTCCTGGGATGGCCCTCCAAGTACTGGGTGTATTGAACTCAACGCTAAACGACTTCCCTTCACCAAAACATGCTGTTGATGGAAGAATCCTGCACCACCTGGCATGTATAAAACCCCGTCAATCATGGGATATTTACTATATCAGCTGGTGCAAGATTTCTGAACCATCAACAGTAGCGCTGTTGAACTCATATTAACTTAAAACTTAGGTAACAATTGAAAGATATGCTCACGCTGACATGGATTCATGGAGTCCCCAAATCAGGGGTGAAAATAAAACACATAATATCAACACACAATATAACCAACGTACCTACAACATCACCAAAGGAACAAACTTGATGTGCAAAATTGATGCATATTTGACAAAAGCTGGGTCCTGGGAAAGGCCTTTCCGATAGAATATGGCTGTTTTGGGATGGTTTGGGTACCTATGTTAATTGATGTTACACTTTCAGGGGGTGTATATTCACAAGCCACTTGTGGCTAGCTTGGGAGCAGTAAGGAATACCAGACATCTTCTTCAGAGGGTGCAGGGAGGCACATTCGCACTGTAAACATGGAATGAACATGATTATAATAACATATTATAACAAGAATTCTTGGGCTATAAATAATCGGCAATGTTTGCTAAAGTATGCACTTTTGAGCCACTTTGCGAGTTTGCGAGAAGCCGTGGAAATCATCCACAACAAGTTTCGTGTACTTTCTGTCTGTTTTCTTCTGTTTTGTAAACCTGACCAAAATTCAATCTGGGTTCGAAAGTTTCATACAGAACAAAAACAACTGCAAACCTGCGCAAACTCTTACTGCCCCATTGAGGCTGCACCGGCATTTGTTCTCCTCTAGACAAACTCCCACTTGGCCTTTTCAGCCAAACACCTGGCAAACACACACAACTGGACTAAACACCTTCGAGCTGGTCTCGAACTGCCGAACTGTCACCGCCATAGCTTGTATCACCCCAGGTAAAAACGGATCCGTCTTCCAGAATTGCAGCAAAGGCCTGACTTGTCGCTTGAATCTGCTGTACACCTTTGAGCTGATTTCGAACNGGTGTAGCTTGAATCTGCTGCACACCCTTGAGCTGGTCTCGAACTGCCGAACTGTCACCGCCATAGTTTGCAGGACCCCAGGTCACGACTGATCCATCTTCGAGAATCGCAGCAAAGGCCTGACTTGTCGCTTGAATCTGCTGCACACCCTTGAGCTGATCTCCAACTGCCGAACTGTCTCCGCCAAAGTCTGCATAACCCCAGGGAATGATTGCCCTGTCTCCATGACACCACAAGGCAAAGGCCCTGCTGGTTGCTGCCAGTTGTGGTTGTTGTACCAGAGCTGTAAGGCACTCTCCGTCCTCTATCTCTGCTTCTTCTAAGCTTTGCTCAAAATTGACCAAGACTCGATTCTTGGCAGTGATGAGTCTAAGGTACTTTTTCCCAAAGGCTCGTTGGGCCTTTGTCCTTAGATTTTGCATCTTGGCGGAAGGCAGAAGCGAGAGAAGTTCAGCATGCCCATTTGGCAAAGCTACGTTTATCGTCAGCATCCAACTGACGATTCTTCACAGCATCAGCAATGATACTTCACACTTTGAGCCCAAGCTATGCCGAATACATGATCCAAAAGATCGGGGAACAGAAAACCGTTATCTCAAACCCAACTCAGCGTGTCAAATCATACCAGAGAGCCCTTCAAATTGCAACAGGTTGGTAACTAAAAGGGTTGAACGCAAAGCTTCACCATGAACTCTGCAGAATCACCAGAGTGAAAAGACCGACCTTTCGCCAGAATCATGTGTGCCACTTTTTTTTTCTGGGTGAATTTTACACTTGGTGTGGTAGGTTCTGGGACAGACTCTGGGCTAACTTTCGCAGCCCTATGTCATGTACATATTTTACATCTATCAGGCGCTTCGAGCAGATCTGTCATATGCTAAACTTGCAACCATTTCTGATGGGTAATCGCCAGCCGTCTGAAAAAATATGTCCTCAACGTGGATATTCTGACCTGCTATTGAAACTTTGCTATCAGGGCTGGTCAACCAACCCCCTCCGAACGTAACCCCCCTCAGAAATTAAGGGGTTTAATAGCATTATTTCTGGGGGGGGGGGCACGTTAGTTATTGGAAGGAGGTCCCAGTGGGAATCCCCAATCAACTCCATCTCAGTAGGTCCAGTAGTTATCAGTTTAGTCATATGGAAATATCATGTCATTTTCCCAAGCACTTGATTGGAGGATTGCTTTTGTGGGGGGTGTTTTGTTTGTTCAAGAATGGTATTTGTTTGATCTGCAGGTTTGGCTACCCTCCAGAACTAAGATGGCAAAGGAGAATCACATGTTTGATAGGAGATACATCTTCAAATAGTTGTTTTTCCAGTGTCATCTTAGTTTTCGGTGGGTGTAATCTGTCGTGGATTTCTGTTCCAAACCACCTGCGGAAGAAAAAAAGCACTAGCGCCAGAACATGTATTGCAAAAAGTCAAGAAGGGTGTTTTTACAACCTCACCTAGTTTTTTGCAACTCTGAAATGTCTTCCGTTCGCCAAAAAATTGGCATGGTGAAACAACTGTTGCACTTTCAAAATTCAGCCAAAACCACGACAAAAACATTGAAAAACATATCGTTCTTGCTCGAAGTTGAGCAGGTACAAATGGTTTGGTTGGTTAGGGTTAATGGTGTACTACTTGGATGTCCCCGGAAGTTAGGATCAATGGTTAGTAAGTGGATTATAACCCCAATATACCCCATTTATAGGTTATAACCCATTTACTAACCATTTACTAACTTCCTGGGACATCCAAGTATCCAAGAAACCTGTTTGAAACGTTTATGAAGCGGAAAATCACTTTTGGGGATCGACAGGAATAGAAAACCACCAACGTTAATCAGTAAGTAGTAGTTGACGGATGGATACCCTCCAAGCTAACGTCTTACCAACCCAAAAAATGCCTGAAATCATAGGGAAAATAATGGTACCCTTGGGATGGTACCCTAGCTGTTTAACCCCCCAAAGAGCCGTTAAAGGGGGAAATAAATACCCACTATATACAGTGTATATGGGGGTGATGCTTTGCATTTTCCCTATGATGAAACGTCACCAGGTAGGTGAAGTTATGTGATGATTTGATATTATTTGTATTAACTCTTTCGAAAACCATTTTCTCTAAAGATAAATGGTGCGTTTCAAAATTCCAGCAGTCCTTCCCTTTCCAAAAAACATGCTACCAAAAAACATTTGACTTCCCCTTTGATGTCCAAAAAAAACATTTCCATTGGATTTTTTCCTTCGTTCGAAAAGATACCCGGCCCCGAAGTTTCACGTAGTTCCCACTTTCCACCCGTTTTTTTACGGTAAAAAAACGCTCCTGGTTTTCAAGACTCGGTAGGCTTTCACTGCTCGAGGCCTTTCGATGTCAAGGTAAAGATGCAATAAACAAATGAAGGTCCAGGCACTGGGTAAAAATAACATCACCCAAAACCCCTGGAACTGGATGTCCCGTTGGAAGTTAGGACCAATGGTTAGGATCACTGGGTTATTTCACCTACTTATATATATATATATATATTTTTTTTTTGGGGGGGGGGGGTTATAACCCACTTACCGACCTTTTACTAACTTCCTGGGACATCCATGTATGACCTTTCATTGGAAATCCTGGTTGTTTTAAAAACGGGATCCTTATTTCATGGCTTATGAAATAATCCGTTTTTGTAGCTGGGTAGGATTTAATCCCTTCTACACAGCGCATGACAAGGGTTTTGGTTACTGCTCATTTACCTACACTTGAGACCTTCAGTCAACAACCCAACCAGAAACCAGTGACTTGGTAAAACCCACATTTACCATAAGATTTACCTACATTTACCCAAAACCAACGGCTGGAAACCAAGAAATTGGTGGTTTGTATATAGATGTTTCTCTTTTCCCAAGAGGGAAAAAGTCAGGTTGAAGCCCCGTGAGTTTTTTTTTGGGAAAATGCAACTTGGATTTGCTGCCAGTTTTTCCATGTTTGGAAAGCATTGCAATTTTTATTCTGGTGCTTTAATGGTGATTTACCATGGTACAAAATAAAAGAAACATTCCCATAGGATCCATGTATGGTATATTTAGCTACATTTACCATAAGAATCAACCAAATGTAGGCAAATATATCTTACATGGATCCCATGGGATTTAAAAAAACAACACCGAAAAAACAAATCCAAGGCAAATGTTGACATACATTGGCTACGCCAAAAAACATCTTCGGACTCATCACCGAGTTGCTGGGTTTGTTCCGAGCATTTTCCCACCTTTTAGTTGGGGAAAAGATTAGCTGATTTTCGTCTTTCAATTGTGGATCACTTCCCCCGAAACCCCAAACAAAGTGTATGTTCAAGTATAGTTTTTTTGGAACATGTCTCAAGAAAAAAAATGAGTAAACCGAAAATTCTTCCATTTTCCATTTCGACTTACTTCTTAGAGAATCAACTCAATCTCGATATCTCCAAATGCACGGAGCACCAGCTGTCAAATAGGCGGGCCCCTACAATCGTTAAAAATGGAGTTATAAGTTATAACTCCTATAAGTACTAGGGTGTCCATGGTACTTAGTAAATGGATTATAACCCATATATAAGTAGGTTGTAAGTCCCCTAAATGGGTTATAAACCAACTTACTAACCATTTACTAACTTCCATGGACATCCCAGTAGGGTGAAATTTCACCCCAGTGAAAGCAATCGATTTTCGGCCTTGTAACGGGTTTTTTGGGCCCACCTTATAAAACTCACCATTGAAAAATCACCATCCTTGAAACTGAAAACCCATCCCTGGAGACTACTGGTATCATGACATCATGTGGTGGGGGAAGGATGCTCTTAAGTTGTATATGATCATGGGTTATCATCATCCATTTCGAAAAATATCCTTTTGAACTTTTGAATATATATGATCCTCAAATTTTGGATCATGTGGTTTCCCTGTATTGAGGTCCCCCTAAATCTCCCCCCTTTTTTCTTCCATACCCAAGCCAACGAATTCCCCACAACATCTCCCAACAACGAATCTGCCGTTTCTCACGAGTTTCCAACCCTGAGAAAATAGGCAGGGATGTACCCCGATCCCAACGTGGGCCCCCCTATGGGAAATCCCTAATATAAGCCCTAAATATAGTAGGTATTTATGGGTTATTTCATCCCCAAGAATCCCTAAAAAATACGCCAGCATCATTAGGGGCCCCACACCCCTCCGGCCCGTCCCTTGATATTCACCGCCCACTTTTTTCGGTGTCCAACCTGGATATATCCCATCATAAAGGAAAAAGGATCAGAGGGCCGAGAGGTCAATAGTTCACGAACCATGCCTTGCCTCGGGGGTCTCCGGGTTTAACCGTGGGAAATCTCTAGTGGTTGGAGGATGGATCATCCCAGGACGGGTCCACGGACGGATACGTGGGTTTTTTCGTAACCATATATATGCATGGTATTTCCATCATATCTTCAACATGTTTGGGCTGATAAGATCTTTTGCCTTCGAAAACTCGAATCTTTTGGGAGGGCCTCCTACCCCAATAGTAAAGTCTTATATACCCATTGTAAGGATTCCCTATTGAAGGTGAGATGAACATATTGAACATTCTGTATACATATAACTTCAAGGTAATTTTACATCATCTCATAGGGAAAATGGTGGGTAAACCCTTCGGATGGGGGGCCCCTTAAGAATCAACCCTTAATATACACATTATATCACATGGTATTTATTGGGTATATTCCCTTTTAAAGGGCTCCAACTGGAGGGGTTAAACAGCTAGGGGCCCTCCATCCCAAACGTTTTCCCACCATTTTCCTTATGACAATCAAACTCCCATGTGGTCGACACCAAAAATGAGCCCGGAAAAAAGGAGCATGAATTTCTTCAGGTCTTCTTTGGATCTACCCCCCACCCAGTAACAGCGGCATTTTTTTTCACAGTTTAGGTTGGGATTCCCTACTAAAAATACTGCTCCCATATGAGCAGTGGAGACACAACCCACCATGTGACATGAACCATGAAATACTGCTTCGTCTGGTTGGTTAATGAAGGGATCCTTATACATATAATGGCTTCAAAAGAGCAATCCACATATATAGTAGCTGTCGATTGAATAATCCCCTATATACAGCAAATAATCAGGGTTTTCATCACTGCTCTAATATGGCTAAAAAGAAATGACCCCGAAAAAAGAGGAATGAATTTTTCCTCCATTCTTTGGGTTGTTGTACCCTTCCCAGGATACCAAATCAGAACCACCAGGATGACATGAACCATTTTTAGAGTAGGGGATGAAAGATTCCATATGAAATACTGGTTGGTTCATGACGGGATCCTCCTACTAGTAGTGGCTAAAAAGCAATCCCCATGTACCAGTAAGTGGCTAGTGTTTCCGTTTTGGGTTATCCTAATTTTGAGAGACACAAACCTTCGGATGCTTTTTGGTAGAAAAAGGAAAACAATACAAAAAGACTTCACTACTACAACAAACTATATAGAACAAACATGATTTGACCCTTAAGCTATACCCATATGTTCCATGTTGGGCTGTCTTTTCAAGTGAGTTGTGCCCCTCCAAGGTCCACACTATATCAAGGAAATTTTGAGGGGGGACCATTCCCCTGATTTTTCAGACCACTCAACCATGCATTGAAATCATCTTTTCCGTGCATCTGCCACAAGACCACAGAAAGGAGCGTAAACGAAATACCTACATCCCCGAAAACTAATGAATGTTCATAAAAAAAAGGGACGATTTATAATAGGAAACGCATCTTCCAACTATTGATTTTCAGAGGACATTCGTTGGTTTTCCAGGGAGTATGTACATCTTAATCTTCATAGAAAAGGCTGGAAAGAGTTGGAAAGCTCTTTTCTTTTGGAGATGGACAAATCTTGTTCAAGTCCTAAGTCTGGTGATTTTTAGGGCCTATTGACGTACTGTAAAGGTTTGGTTCGAGAAATCCTCTCACACTGACAAGGCTGGAAAACCTAAGCTAGATTCTTAGATTGAACAAATTCCGAATTGAATCAAAAGCACTTATGATTGCTAGACATCCTCAATATCAACCAATACACCCTCAAAAGTTGATACACATTGATAATCATTCATAATTCGAAACTTACAAAAAACAAGTTTTTAAAAATCAACAATTTCACATCGTGGCATTTTTGTGCGTTTCGTCTTCATAACCCGTCAGACTGAGCTTTCGACAACACACGCTGGACTGAGTGAGCCTGCTACTGGACAGTCAAACAGTCTTGCTTAGGAGCAGTTTCTACCCTAGAAGTGCAAATTGTTCGGAAACTACCTAGTTGATATGTTCTCAAACAAAAGTTGTGCAATTTTGAGAACAAACTACCTAGAAAGGGCTACATAGGGCTATATTATATAATCAAATAAATAAACATTTGGAAAGAGATAATTGGGTCAATCAAGTCGGTGGCAGTCCCTCGCCATCCAATTGTAGAAAAAAATAATCTGGTCAAATATTCAGATCCATGTTTTCCCATGTTTTTCGTGGTGCACATTGCACAACACATCGTAAAAAAAAACACCCCCTAACTAACCTTAGATACATTTGTTCCTATCATGATGCATCACTTGTACAGGTTGCAAGTAAGAAACTTGGCATTGGAAATGTCAGCAATATCAACCACTGACCTAGATCCATAAGTCTAAAAAAGAAACATCAAGGGTTATATAACAAGCTGTAGATCCAAGGAAAATATCCGGATATCTCCAAATACATCTCATGTGCTCCATGTATGGAATATTTACCTAAATCTACCAGAAGTTGTTTGTGCGAAATGTAGGCAACTATTCCATACATGAAGCATCTGGGTATTTATAAAACATCCATGTTGCATATATAATGACATTGCTTCGCTTCCTCCGCATCTTGATCTGAAATTTCTAGCAACAAATCCTACAGACTATAGTAGATAATCTATGTATGTTTTGGGATGCTACCCCTCACATAAAATTGTCAGTGACCACCACGGTTTTTCCAAATTTTGGTAGGGAATTGGCAAAAATTCAATGATCAACCTTCATTTTCAAGAGATTAGTGGAAGGGGGTAGCATCCCAACATATATCAAGATGTTTCTGCGGGTGTCTTTTTCCTCTCTGCTAAACATTGACGTTTTTTCCACCTTTTCTAGGCCAACGGTTAAAGATGCCGGAGGTGAATTCACACAGATGAAAAGGTGATGGCATCTGCTGCTGATCACAGCTCCAAAAAGGCGAACAAAAAAAGGTAGCATTCGGAAAGTGGGTCGACCTGCCCTGGGAGTTTGGGACCTGTGTAATGAAGATGATATTCATATTTTCGTATATATCAGGTAGCAAAGGTAAAAGTTAGTTTTTTTTTCAAAAAAGGCCCTGGTTTCAGTGAATGTTTGGGTCATGACTATGGTTTGGTTCTCTACTATCCTTGAACAATATGTAAAACTTGATCTTGTACCAAGTGTCGTACATGCAAATGCTGTCTGTGTTATTGCTTATACCTGCAATTATGTGTTGAGCCAAGTTATCATGTTGACATCGTTGCACTCAAAGCATCTTAAATATTCGAACACACTACAACCAACCCACCAAAACCAATGAACCAATCTGGCCAAATTGCAATATTTCACCAACCTAGATTTTTCCCTGAAATAAGGAGTCCACCATTTCCCTGACTTTTCACCATCATTTTGGGGTTTTTTGGTCGCTGCCCAAACCTCCAGGTAAGCTTGCGCATCTAGAGCCGCCTTGGTCGGAAAAAAATCCAGCGGAGTTCGGAGTTTGCACCAGTTCATACAGCCGGTGGGGCCCCGGATAGAGTTGAAAAATGGAGTGATATAACTTCTATAAGTAGGGTTATAACTCCAGTTACCCCATTTAATCACCATTTATTTTCGACCATTTATAGGAGTTATAGCCCTATATGTAGGGGCCCGTAAGGGGCCCATCATGTAGGTACCAGTATATAGTTTCTCCCTGGAAGTCAACCACCATATAAGAAAGGTTAGTTCCTGTTGGATCACGATTAACCTTTACTCTAAAAAATGGTGGTGCGTAAACCAACCTATGAAAAATGGTGGGTATGTGGTTGGACTTCCAGGGGTTCCCCCGGCATTGACAGAGTTTTTTTGTTTCTACATGTTTCAGTTTGTACACTTCCTAAAACGAACAGTTCGCCACTGAAAATAGGCCGGGCCACAAAAGGAAACTGGATGAAACTGGTATTCCAACCATTCATTTTCAGGTGTTTTTGCTGTTAGTTTCAGGGAGGGTAAATCGAAAAAAGATGGAGAAAGGAATTCCCATGCTTTATCTATGATAGCTGGCAATGTCGTGGTCAACACTCAACAAGGATCACCCTGAAAATTAGCATGGAAACTAAAAATCACTCAAATTGAAAAGGAAAATAATCTTCCAAACTACCATGTTTGTTGGGTTTCATCTCAATTTTCCTGGGGTGTAAGATGGAAATTGGAAAATCCCAATCTTCAATAGGAAATACATCCTTCTATAGGGTATGTTCCATTGCCATTATAGTTGATGATATAGCAGGGTCCATGTTGATTATTTAGGGTGTACCCTCCGGTAAACTAACATAACATAGCAATAGAAATTCCCCATTTCCAATAGGAACTACATCTTCACAGGGTCCATTTCCCAGCCTGCTATGTTAGTTTACCGGAGTGTAAATAACCAAGGGGGTTCCCCTGGTGAAGTCACTGCGAACATGCTGATTTTGGTTCAGTCACCGCACCTGATGTCGCGAAACTCTAGGCTTCTTCGGCTCATTGGAGCTATTGGAGCTATGTACCTGGAGGTGGGGGGAGGTGGGTGAAGGTAAGTCCCCAAGACCTGGGGGTTGTGAACCCCTTCCAAATGGGGGGGGGGGAGTTTATCCCATTTTTTCCAAGCTTCTATACATCTACCAAATGGAGAGTTTATCCCAGGTGAACATCTACCAGGTTCTTCAAGTCGTGATCCTCCAAACTTGGACTTTTCAGGGCTTAGTCAAACGTGACCTCCATTTGGGGAATCACAAGGTCAGACCTTGAAGAAGCTGGATCCAAATGGCCATGAAAATGCCTTATCTTAGCAGCTTCAGCACGCAGCACGCGCAACGCTGCGTGCCAGCACGCAGTGTCGTCACACAGTGGGTTTGCTATCCAGAGAATCATGTGAATGCATTTTTCTGACTAAAAGAAACGCATTGGCGACGTTGAGGCCTACCGGGGACTCGAAACAGAACCGCAGCGGCGAATGCATTTTTTCCGGTTCACAAATCGTCTTCTGCAACTAGTGCTTCTGAACAGCTGCTTGGACTACTGCTGCTTAAGGAACTGTCTGAGGCCGGAGCGTTCTCCGCCCGCCTCTGGCATGGGGTCACCCCCGCTGTACAAAGGCCCCCGGGCCCTGCCCCCATGCCAGAGGCAGCGGAGAACACCCCGGCCGCAGAGAATTGCTTAAGCAGCAGCAGCTCCATTAGTAGTTCAAGCAGCTGTTCAGAAGCACTAGTGAGTTGCAGAAAACGATTTGTGAACCGGAAACGATGCATTCGGCACTGAGGTTCTGTTTTGAGTCCTGGGTAGGTCTCAACGTCGCCAAGTGCATTTCTTTTATTCAGAAAAATGCATTCGCTTCATCTCCCAAGTGCGGCCACTGTCTCCAATGCATTTGCCAGAGCTTTAAAAAAGCATTCAGGGGATGATGAGGCCATGAATAGATGTTTAGAGGAAGCAAATCAAAAATGCATTGAAGCAAGTGCCAGCACGCAAGTGCCAGCACGCTAGTGACGAGTGCCAGCACGTGAGTGACCGAGATGCTAAGTGCCTTATACATGGGGGCTGACCCTAGCTACGGATGGCTCGCCAAGTGGGTGGTTGGTTGCATGCTGGTTGTTGTTTTGAAGATGAAGAATTGATGATAGAGAAGCGCCCAGGAAGAGGATAATTTTTGAAAGTTACATACCTGAAAACTAAGATAAGATGGGAAAATCACCATTTTCAATGGTTAAGAAATACATCTTCAAAAGGTGCGTTTTCCATAGCCATGATAGTTTTCGGGGAGGGGGGGGTCGAATCGCAAATCCCGAATTTCAAAACTTCGAGAATCCCCAATCCGCCGAATTCTTCCTTGGTGAATGGAAGTAGTTTCGCCCCTGAAAATGGATGGTTAGAAAATGGCATTTCCTTTTTGGAAGGCCTTCTGACAAGTTTTCAGGGAGGGTACCAAGGATTTTAGCTCGAAACCAGAACTTTTTGGACTACCAAAATGGAACCAATACTCATCCAATGTGACAATGTGACCATAATTTTGTTGGATCACAATAAACCGCCTGCGATTTCAACATAAAAGTGCAACAAGAATGGCTTGTATAGATGATTTTTCCCAAGCACTTCCAGCCGTGCGTTTTCGGCGGCAGAAGAATCTTTTTTGAGGTGCCAACATCAATCTTTTGGGGAAAGTTAAATGATGAAGCCTTCCTAAGATTGATAGAATTGAGTGAGGATTTCTGAGGTTTCAAATAAGAAGGTAATTTCACTGAAATATCACTAATTGGTAGGTATTTACCACCCATCTAAAATGATATTGTTCAGATTTACCACCCATTTAAAATGATATTGTTCAGATCCTGGGTAGAAATCTTTCTTTTGTACAAACACCACCTATAGTTTACTCCAGCACTCAGACTTGGGGGGTGTCTCAAGCCATTCACAACTAGACTAACCCACAGGCCATGGCCTTCGCTTGCATGTCCAGTACAATGCTGCCATCCCTGTCCGGCACGGGGTGATGGGGGTGCTTGGGGTCACAAAATTCTACAGAACTATCTTACCAAGTAATCAAACATAACGAGATCCATGTGCAGATCGAAATCTGGGCATACTCCTTAGCTCTGTTCATCGCTCCCTTCCTTTGGCACCAGCTACTAACACATGGCTGTGAGAAAATCCGTCAGATCGTCAGGATTGTTCAGGGCTTCTGTCTGTTGCTGTTAGTGGGTGCAGTCCTTGATGTTTGGAAGGTGCTTTTTCCCTAATGCAACCAAAATCCTTGAATGATCCAGGACCTATATAAACAGATGTCTGTAATATACATAGTGAATAGGATATTCATCATATCAACAACATCCCTTGCCAAAAAACAACAAAAAAACGTCTCTAAAAATTGCCCGCTTCCAACCAGGGAAAATGGACTTAAACACAAATTCTATAAATGATTTGCATTGCTGGAGGAATGGTGCAACCTCCCAATCTATAATGTATATATATATATATATGTAATTCTGTAATATTTATGTATGTAAACACATCATACACATTCATAATATACTTGTCTATGTATATATATATACGTATATCATATATAACACCCTCTCTAAAAAGGCGCCTTCCAACTTTTCTCCCTTTTCTCAAACTGCCGGTTACTGCCGCCTGCCCTGTAACTGCACGAGGTTCCCAGTTCCGCAACTTGCCAAGTCCGAAACGCTCACCTGAAAAAATCGCATGCCAAAGGTGGTAGCCAGGTGCTTAAGGCCTTGGGGGATTTTTTTCATATGACTTTAATTTAAGAAAACAAACAAAAAAGAGGGATGAGATGAATCTTTGAGAATTGTTTGTTTGATTGCTTTGTTGTTGAAAAGTGGTTGGTTCTTATTTTTGAATATCACTGTTTGCTTTTAACGGATGATATGGTGTTCTGAAAATCCCCCCAAGTTCATATGATGCTGAAAAGCATTTGTTAAAAACTAACTCAGTGCTGCTCAATCGCTTTTCATCATGTTTTTTGAAAAAATCGCCATTCCAACAGCTCCATTGGCTCATCACTAACTACTTGGAGGATCATCCCATTTAGTAATTAAGTGGTTAATAACCATGGTTTGTAAGTCCCCTAACTGGGGTTATTCCCCTTCCAAATGGCCGTTCATGGCTTATACATTGGGGTTACTATCTACTTACTAATTGGGATGATCCTCCAAGTATGCAGCAGCTTTGCGCCACTCAACCGACTCAACGCGCCTGTGCTGAACCCACCTTTTCAAAGACATCCACCACCTTGGAAGATGGATCCGAGTCAGGAGCAGCCCCATGAAAAGAAGGCATGAAGTTCGGCCATTTGGAAAGGGGAATATCAAGGAACAAGGACGGGTGTACCTCTAGCATCGTACCCATGATATTTAGCTGGTGTTCTCGGATGCGATTCTTGGGGATTATGACCCATAAATACCCACTGTATAGGACTTATGTAGGGATTTTACGTTGCTAGTGGTACATCCAACTATCCCCTGAGAATATCCACAAGTCTTGGGGACTTAGTATCACCATGGTTATTCACCACGTACCCAAGGCATCAAATGATCCTCCAAGCATGGAACTGTTGAAATCTATCCAAATCCAAGCCATTTCTCGTCGCTATGTTTGAGGAGGTAAACACTCCTTTGTTTCATGGAACAAAACCAAAATGTCATTAAAAAGTACACTTATAAGCCTTTCACCAAAATTCACCGGCTATACATACTGGTTTCATGTGTATATATATATATATTATGTATACCACCTGGAAAGTAGATGGCGCAACTCCCATGTATTGGTTTATTATGGCCCCTTAAGCCACCTTTTGGGAGTTGCGCCATATACATATAATTTTTAGGTTGTGGTTGAGCCACCCATTTGAAAAAAATATGATTGTCACAATGGATCATCTCCCCCCTAAGGTAGAACATAAAAAAACCTTTGAACATCAATAATCATCCCTACATCGGGGTTTGTATATATATATAAATATCCATGTGACATTATCTGGGGTGGTAATACTTCTAAAACTCGATAAGATCAACATCAAACATGTGAGTTTTTTTGCTGTTAAAATCAGGAGTTTCAAAGAAAACTCCAACATACTGTTGATGGACAAAATCCTGCACCACCAAGGATGATAATTATCCCATTATTTATAGGGTTTTAACCATCCCAGGTAGTTTTTTGGGGATTTCTTCCATCAACAGTATGTTGAATGTGTCTTAAATGATCACCGTAGGCATCAAATCACCTCAAATGGACCAATTCAAAAAGCAGCCTAACTTGATCACTGTCAGAAAAAGGACCAAGTTCGAATCTACCTGTCAAATCTAACCTCGCATGCATCAATTTTAACTGGTTGGTGGTTTCAACCCCCTTGAAAAATATTAGTCAAAATGGGAATCTTCCCCAAGTAAACCACCACCTAGTTTATGACTGGCTAAATTCAGGGAAAAACATGGTTGTTCATACTCCACCACTCCTAACAAGTCACAACTGACAGAAATTATTCTCAAAAAATAAAAGTCAACGCCTTTCGATGCTACCCTTTCCGGGTGTTTGTTGCTAAACAGGGGTGTGTGGTAATAAAAAAACCTGTGCTAAAAATAATGTGCATGAATCTATGAGCATCCCCCCCAATGCCACGTTTTCCCCAGAAAATACGGCCTTAGGGACAATGATGGGCCCAACCAAGTTTTTAAATAAAACATCGTGCCCTTAGATTCCCTTAGATTTCGTTTTTCCCAACCATGTTTGGTTCCTTCCCAAAATGAGTTCTCGAGCTAATTGTCTTGGCGTTTGCTTTCCATCAAAGGAGAAACATTCGCCTCACCATTTCGAGGCGCGAAATCTCGTGATGTTCTTTTTTCCAAGCTTTTGTTCAAGGAGTCATGGTTGGAAATTCTTCAAATTTTCTGATAATATTATTGAAACAGGAGGTTCATCAACTTGCTAGTATCTTTAAAAGGGTAACATGTAAAACAAAACATTGGAAAAATCTATCTAAGCTATAATATGCAAATATCGCCTCCAACATATCGAACTCCCCCAATGCCAAACAAAATCCAAATCTTAAGAAATATCCTCTCCAAAACTAACATAGCACCTGAAAATGGATGGTCGGGAAGCTACTTTCATTTTGGGAAGGCCGACTTAACGGTTTTATACCCGGCACAGAGTTGATGAAAAACTATGACAATGGCATTTTTTTGGTGGGTGAAGTCCACTTCCTTGATTGAAGAGCTGTTTTCATCAGACACATCTTTTTTGTAGATTTGCGTGTTTTCATGCTTGAAAAAAAAGAAACAATACATGGTTTCCATCCCCAAGATGGTCAAAATGGTGATTATTAACGCACGCTATAAATATAAAGTCACCTTTTTGTTAAATCCATTTAATTTGCTTTTTTTTTAGAAGCTAAGACCCCCCCTTCACCAGAACACCCCCGTCTTTTTTTCAACACCCTCTATGGGTGAAACCGCCTGGTCGATATTGGGTCTGTTTCCGCCTGGGAGGACTCACGGTAAGCATTGGGGAAGGGATGGATACAATAGACTATCCGCAAGTGCTTTTTTTCTATAACATAATAGAGGAAGGGTGGATTTGAAAACATATATAACAGGTGTGTGCTGAACACTCACCTTGCTCATTTGCTCGGCATTTCGATGACTATCCATCTCTCATTTGCTCATATATTAGTATACATAGTAGGGAATGATCCCTTATACATATGTATACATAGGATATCTTCCGAAAAAGGGGAACCTTTGAAGTTAAACATGTCCTTACAAAAGCAAGCAAAACACTGCAATTGCGTCGGGTGAAACACCAAACTTGAGCCCAAAATGGCGTTTCGACCGTTTATTGGATTTTTCGAACCAAAATGATGGGGTTGTTTCAAGTCCCATGAAACTTTGGCACCCCCTTCAAAAGCTCAGGGGTTTGCGGGAAGTTTCAACAGGCCTCCCGGCCTCCGATCTTTGAAATCCCTTGAGAAAATTCCAGTGGTATTTACTAAACAACCCTTTTTGTTTAACTGGTTGGTGGTTTCAACCCATCAGAAAAATATTAGTCAAAATGAGAATCTTCTCCAAATAGGGGTGAAAATGAAAAATATTTGAAACCACCACCTACGTAGTTAATGGTCGTTTCAATTGGATGATGAACCAAACCTTTACTTGGGAAATGGGTGTGAATCACCATTTCCATCCATTGAAAAAAACTGGTAACAGGTGGTTTGGAGTTCCAGGCCTATTCCAAAATAAAAAACGTTCGGGACAAAGTCGTTTTGGTTGAAATAGAAGATTGACGGAGGTACTGTTGATGGAAGAAATCCTGCACCACCATTAAAAACATCATAAAACATGGTAAATAACAGGATAAACTACCTATCAACTGGTGCAAGAATTCTTCCATCAACAGTATTAACAGATCTTCAATCCTAAACCACCCAGTTTTGGGGCGAATTCCCAACCGGCGGTGAATGGTCGTATTTTTTTGCCCAAGTCCTAGAATTTTTTCTTGTTTTTTTAGTCGGGAGGTTTTTGTTTGCCCTTTGCTCCATTACATCTGAGGACCTTCGTTTCTCATTTTTTTGTTTTTTTTCTGGGCTTCCCCCTGACACGTCGCCCGCGCGGAGGGATAGGTAGGCTTTTTCCGGAAGCCCCTGAAAAATGCATCGGTGGCATTTTGTGGGAGCTGGAAGCTATGTGTGCTGATTGGATTGGGCAATCTTCTTCTTCGGTAAAGAAGGGCCTCTGTTGGGATAGTCCTGGGTCCTTTGATTACAGTCCCTAAAACTAAGATAGCCCATAAAAATGGTGATTGCGAAACTTTACACGTTCCTTTTCGGTTTCGGCCTATTTTCAACTGGAGGATAAACTTTCTGAAAGGCTATATGGTCTAGTAAAAAAGATGAAGTCACGACCTTTGCTTAATGTTGTCCAGTCAAATTGGATTCGATTTTTAGTGGAGATACAAACACAACTAAAAACTCTACTCCCATCCTCTACCACTTCCTTTAGGGATGTGGGATGATTCTCCATCATGTGACAACCACCACCACCCATCTACAGATCCAAAAAAATTGGGGATGCCTAAAAACCAACGGTTTCAGGAGTGCCAACCTGGCACCGGAAGCCTCGTAGCAATGTGGGTTCCTTCGCGGGAAAAACACGGACGTAGTCCTTGTTTCCAAGATCGAACACTGGGGGTTCCCAGTGGATTCGGATTATGCGTAAGCCAACCCCGGCGCAGCGTTTCTATGCGTAAGCCGATGGCTTAAGGGCAATCCCACCAACCTCAAACGCAAAATTCCTCAGCTGGAGATATGCTCGGAAAGAAGCACGAGGGTGTCCCTCATTTACTTCTTCAACATAGTTTGGAATAACGAAGTCTTCCATCATCGATCTGTCATTGACGATCGCCATCTCTGATGTAGGGATCGGCTACAAGACCTGAGGGGGTTTAAATCTAAGGGTTTCAAAAGGCCGCGTTGAGGGAAACCAATGGTTAAGAAGGGTTCAATGGTTTTAAGTTTTAAGTAATGGAAAAACGTAAAACAAACATTTACATCTACATCTCTAAGTTTAAAAGCTTGCCCCTGAATTAATGGTGCTTGGAAGACTACTTTTCCATTGGGAAGGTATCTTTTTAGGGCTATACGAATCTTCGGGAGGGTAGTGTTGAGCTCATTCTAGGAAATTCCGATTAGACAGGATTACAACGACTTGAACATAAGCGAAACAAATGAACATGTACAAGAATAATGACGTGACTTTAGAATGTCTATATACACCCGGAACTCTAAAACACGCAGTTTTGAATTTTGAATGGATGTTTTGTGAAACAGACACTTCCCAAAGGAAAGGTTCGGAATACCAGGTATGCAAGATGTGAAGGGATCAAATGGTCATGGTCAACACCTACTTGTTTAGGGATCGATGACAAACCCTTGCAAGGCAAATCAAACCCCTTATCCCACCTGGCTTTGGGTAATCAACAAGCATTGGTAACCATAATCCCCTATTAATCCCCTTAACAAGGCCTTATTTCTTGAGAGCAAATTGTGGCATTGGGGGGGTGGGCCCCTTTGAAATTCCCAGGTTACTTCCGACCCATACTTGGTTTCTGACGTTTTTCAATGTTGCTGTTCTAGCAAAAAGTTTCAGTAGGGATCATCCAAGTATTGTTTTCAAAATTCTCACATCTTGGGTTCACCACCCCCCCCATCCCGTAACGGTCACCACCATCAACCTAAACTGTTCTTTGCCACTGGCATCCTGGGTGGGTAGATCTAACTGATACTTGGATGTCCCAGGAAGTTAGTAAATGGTTAGTAAGTGGATTATAACCCCAATATACCCCATTTATAAGTAGGTGAATTAACCCATTGATCCTAACCATTGATCCTAACTTCCTGGGACATCCAAGTACCTCTTCCCTCAAAGAATTTATGCCTGGAAAGACACCCCCCAACAACTAACGGCCCAGTTCACCTGAAGATGAGGGCCCCCTTGTAAGAGGAGATGAACCGAACTTGGAAACCATTGCATTTTTTCAGGTTCCAGCTGTTACACCCCTGCACCCCTGAAAACTACTGTAATATGTCCCCATAAGAAGGGGCTATTTTTTCAAAGGAAAGGCTTGTCTTTCAACCAGAAAATCCTTCAAGGGGACATCTTAAGTTTCCCGGAGCTCTCCAAAAAAAAACTAACATAACAATGGAAAAAACAAACATGAATGAACCAGCATCTTCCAAAGGGTGCTGTTTGAACCCTAAGGGATGGTGTTTTTCGTCACCCCCTTATCATCTATTCAGCACCCCTTGGAAGATCCAGGAAGATGTATCTCCCCCCCCAAAAGAATTCGCGACTTTCCAGCCAGCTATAGCAGCTATAGCATGGCCCCACCTGGGCATTGGCCACAGTCACATCCATGACCTAATGTCTGGACGAAGCGCACAGTTGGTCATCTGCCATGGAAATCTTCGGCTTAACAAAACAAAAAGCTGGTTGGTGGTTGAACCAACCCCTTTGAAACATATTAGTCAAAATTGGATCATTTCCCCAGGTTGAGGTGAAAACAAAAAAATATTTCAATCCACCACCCAGAAAAAGCTACTATACTAATGGTAGATTCTTTGTTGGAGTTTCTGGTGGGTATAGCCATATAAATTTGATCTGAAAAAAACATCTATATAAATTCACGATGACTCCGTGTTTTGGAAAAAAAATGAGGGTTTTGCTTGGCCAGCTGGAGTCAGTGGCAATCTAGTCAGTGGTTTTTCCGCCTCCCACTGGAAAAAAAAATCATCGTCAACTTGGATCATTTGGATCCATTTTTGGGGGTAAGAATATTGAAGCAATAATTTCAAATTTGAAACCACCTGAATACCAAATATCCATTGTAAACATCACACCAGTTATTATTTTCATTTGCTTCTACACTTCCAAACAATGCATTATCATGGAAATCCTTATACATTTTATCATCAAGTTTGATCCCTTTGAAAAAAATCGGTGGCATTCACACTCCCTAAAACTAAGTCCCTGAAAATTGGCCATGCCAAAGGGAAACTACTGTTGATGGAAGAACTCCTGCACCAGCCAACATGCATGAAACCCTGTGAATTATGGGATATCTACTATATCAACTGGTGTAGGATTTCAGCCATCAACCGTAGTATTCCAACCATCCATTTTGCAGCGGCTAATTATGTTAGTTTCAGAGGGCACTTTAAGGACCCTTGTATCTGTATCCTCATCTCAGTACAAGTGACTAACCTTTCCCCGGCTCCCAATAGACAGGTTTTTTTGAGCATCCCCCACCACCAAAGATTTCGCCAACACGCCGCGGTGCGAGGTGCGCACGGCTGTTGTGGTTTTTTGGTTAGTCGTGGACCCAACGGCAGAAGGCGAAGAAACGGCAAAAATGTGGAAATTAACTATTAATGTACAGCATAGATAGACGCCTAACAAATACATTGAAGCATTAAATACCAGTAATTGAAGCATGATATCTAACAGCAATCAAATCAATTAAAATGAGATCAATATGAAATCAACTCAAACCAATCAATCAAGCAAGTGAAATCAATCGATATTCATTCTACACAAGGAACATCCAAAAAAAACTGAAATCGTCAATTTTGCATGGATCAGTATTTTCCCATAAGATTCGTTCAACAGTAAAAGAACTCAACAAATGATATAAGTGGTAAACAATTGGCGGTTCAACGACGATCATCCGGTGCAAATCCACCATTTTCTAGATGGATATCTGATATCCCCCAAAAAAAAACCTGCAAACCCAACAATGCTAGGCAAGACTTAGGGAAGCCCTTAGCAAGGGTTTACCTTTTACTGAGTTACTGTACATTGAAAAAAAAGCACCAAATTCAACGGGGCTAGTGTTTTTTAGGGACGTCTCCTAAGATTTCCAAGGTTCTCGTCCTGACATTCAGTCAACCTAACATAGCTGGCTGGAAAATCACCATGGAACCAATAGGAAATACATCTTCAAACGGTCCATTTTCTATTGCAATTGCGCTGTTAGTTTACCGGAGTGTAATTTTGGGGGGATATACACCTTCCCTGAAACTAACAGCTCGCAACTGCTGTTAAAGCCATCCCTAAAGGAAGGGATCGTCTTCCAACCATCCATTTTGAGGTGCTATGCTCGTTGCGGGGAGTGTAAAATTCCGTCATTCCACAAGGTAAAATTCAGAACTACTTCGTAGGACTAGATCAACTTTGGTGAAATAACCCTCACGACCCCAACTATTTTTGTGTAGTTTTGCCACTTACAGGAAGAAAAGGACTTATGTGGGCAATTTGCATCTCAAATTCAAAACCAGATATGTTGGTGTATGGTACCCCTCTACTTTGCTCCCATGCTTTTTGGAACATTTCTGGCCAAGTTGAAATAATATAGTGCACAATATGCAGAATACATCTAATAGGTAGAGTATAATCAATCTATACAGCTTTTTTCCCCACTCCACTCTTCATTGTTCATTGTCATCTTGTATCATATGAAATGGGAGAAGGTAAACACACCGGAACCCGATAGAAAGCACCTTTCCAACTGTCCACCTCTCACTGCGGAAAGGTGGAAGAATTTCCGGGAAAAAAACAGGACTGAACATCTGATGGCCCTAACTACTCCTATTTAAAAAAACACCTACAACATGATGTTTTACTTAAGTGGATATGTATCATTAAGAAGGCCTTACCTAAAACCCCCTTTTCCCTGGTAATTTTTTCGGGGTTGGAAATCCAACATCAAGATTCCCGGGGTTGGAGATTTGGAAACCTGAGGCTCCACCAGCCTTGCCCAGTGAAGCAAAGCCAGGAGGTCCAAAATAAGAAACCTTGGAGGAAGAAAAATCAGTCCCTGGTTCCCTTAAAACATGGTAGGTAGCATATAATCACCCAATTGGCAAGGACTATAAGTGGTATATAAGTGGTATATAAGTGGTATATACTGACAATTGGGTGATTCTATATCACCGATCCCACCTATTAAGGGAACCAGAAACAGCTATTGACATGATGCATTCTTACAGGAGGGGGGGGGCAAGTGTCCAAGGAAGAATCCCTATACATCATCCCCAAAAAGGCGGTAACACTTAATTAGCTTGGTGAATTATGGTTTACATTCCCATGATGCCCATGATTTGTGTGTTGCCCGAATCATCCCATCCAAAGGTCATTTCAACAAATTACCCATTTCTTGGAGTGGTAATCAAACACTAGGGAGTGTTTCCACTTCTGATTACAAGGTGGCCCCCCCTGAGCCGATCGTTATAAATGGAGGGACATGGGCCCCTTCTAAATCATCGAACATAAATTGGTAACTTGGGATTAAAAAAACAGAAAAAGATCGAACCTTGGGCCTTGGATGGTGTTTTTTGGAATTCTGGAAAGGGGGGGGGGCAATCTTCGGCATTGTTTTCTATGGTAATCGTTGGATAGGAATCTTGAACATGCTTGGAAAGAATCCGGCGTTTTCTAGTTGGGGTATATCAAAACACATTCTAAATTGGTAAATAAAGGGATATTGCCGGGATAAAGGGGGTGAACAAAAAAAATGTGGCAAAAAGAACAGTTTGTAAAAACACCTTTAAAAGATATTTAAATTGATATCAACTGATTAGCAAGATTTCTGAACTATCAACAGTAGTGATTCCTAGGGATTCATAGTGATTTGTTGAAAGATCGAATGAAGCTTAATACTGAGATCAAAAAAATGTCTGCTTTGATTCTTTATCATCAAATTAAATATAATATATATATATACTGTATCACATCTATCTTTTGGGGAAACAACAGGAAACTTCTGGTAGCTTTGTTCTCAACATAAGTTGGCCAACTTGTTTGCCGGAAACTTCTCTATCTTACACTCACCACAACATCCAGACTGAGCACAAAAATTTCGACTCTTCATTGGTTCAGGTGGTTTTTTGTGTGAAGTCACTTACTTTCCATTAAATCCTGATTGGTTAATAGGGATGCTTATCATGGCTGCTTCTAATCCCTAAATGACTGGGTAGGATTTCATCCTTATATAAACTAAACAACCAGGGGCCCGTTTTTCATTGCTCAGATATTTGTTTTTGTTCGGGGTGGGAAGGTGTAACCCTTAAGCACACCACCTGATGATTTGTGACTTTACTCGCAGATCTGATGTAGCCATAATGAAAAACCAGTGGTTTGGGATGGAAAATGGATACTTTTTTTACAAGGCCAAACCAAACAGTTACCCTCCCTGAAACTAACATAACCCTTGAACATTTAAGGTTGGAAGATGTATTTTGTTTTGGGATGGCCGATGTTCAGTTGCTATGTTAGTTTTAAAGACCGTACAATATGGAAAAAAACTGATGATACACCCCCAAAGTTTAACAGCTGGAACCTGAAAATTGAATGGTTTCCAAGTTGGCTTCATCTTCAGGAGCTCACGTTCAGGTTCTGAATGTTAAACTCTCAGGGTGTAAAACACAACAATACACTCCCAAAAACTAACATGGAAGCTGAAAATCAGCCGTTTGAACGAGAAACATCATCTTCCAAAAATCTATTGTTAGGTTCCATGTTAGTTTTCAGCAGTGATGCCTGCTGCCTCGCATGACGCAGCCAACATGTATGATCGAAAAGGCATTCATTGCCGAATCTGCGCCAAAGCGACAAGACAGTTAACACTGTAGCGACCACTCCTGACGATATCATCAGGACACCGATCTTGGTATCCAGATTTGATAGGATTTCTGGTTGGTGGTTTCAACCCCTTTGAAAAATATTAGTCAAATTGGAAATCTTCCCCAGGTAGGGGTGAAAAGTCCAAAAATATTTGAGCTGCCACCACCCAGATTTGTGTTGATAGGACTATAAATCATAAATGAGCAATGAAAAAAACCCTGGTTGTTTAGGTTATATGGTGGATAATACTACCCAGTTATATGGGGATTATAATAAGCCATTGTAAGGATCCCTATTAACCAACCAGTATAATGGAAAGTAGGAGGGTTTTTTTTCCATTGCTCAAATGATCAACTACCCCAATACTTTTCCGTTCATCGCTCCCTTCCGTTGGCAGGACCGCTAGGATGGTTTTTGTTGTTGGATAGGAATCTTGAATATTACGAACCCTGGAACCCTAAACAACCAGTTTTTCATGGTTGTTTCAATTGGATGATTCCAAATCATTACATAAAAAACGGGTGCTTCACCAAACATCCATTAAAAAATGATTGTCTAGGGTACCTCGTTGGAAAGAATCCGGAGTTGTCCACTTGGGGTTCAACTCGTGACCAAAACGAATTCCCGAAATGGAGGTCACTGAAGCCCTTGAACCTGCAATAAACCCATGACGGATCCATTGGACGAACGGTATATTTACCTACATTTACCATAAAAATCAACCATTCATGTAAATACATATACCAGTCCCATGGATCCTAAAGGGAAAGGGATAGTTCCCATTCACCTCCATAGTTTAAGAACCTTTGCCATTCAACTCAAAACTTGTATTTTGTTGACTCCACTCGAATGGCAGATCCGTTGGTCACTTGCTATCCTGGACCAGATCGATATCATGCTTGCTTGATGTTTGGAATCCCATGTCAAGAGTTATAAGAAATTTACAAATAGCAAATAGTTATAAGCTATAAGATCTATAAGTTGTGAATGAGGAAAAAAAAATTATGTCCATCATTGCAAAAATCTTTTTGGAAAGTGTAAAAAAGCCCTTATGCTCCAATCCCTTCTGCTAAGTGGTTTTGGAGTGGGTTTGTTTAAACGGTGCTGAAAAACACCGAAGCTCACAGGGTATGACTGGAGCACTAGGGAGGAACTAGTCATTCTTTGAGCTATTTCTTGCAGATGGTGGTTTTTCACCAACCCATTTGAAAAATATGATGATCGTCAAATTGTATCATTTCAATCCCCAGGGATCGAGGTGAAAAAGAAGTCCTGGGAACCCATCCTCCAAGTTAGGGTCCCCCCCTGGAGCCCCCGAAGCTGGTTACTCAAATTCTCCCCCAAAAAAGTAGGCCACCTTGGTCACCTTGATGTTGTTAATATACTTCCAGTTCGGCTCATACTTACATAATCAGCGGTTGGTGGTGTTTTCAAATAGGTGGTTCATAGCTTCATATCCCTTGATTTTTGCGCTCCACGTTTCGCCACGTTTGTTTCGGGCTGCTCCTTCCGGGTCTAAAAACTTCTGCAAAGCCATAGACCACCTGGAAGGTGTGAAATTTACAGCACAGAAACCTGAAGAATATCCTTCTCCCATTTGAAGGAAAATTCATGAAAATTCCAAAGCGTCCATTTTTAGGTGAAAATGCGAAAAACTTTGGGTGTGTACAGAAAAACAGTTGAATGGAACATTGTTTTCATGACTTCCTGGTTCCTTTTTGTTGTTCAAATCTTCAAGAACCTTTTCCAGAAATAGTTCCCCAAACAAAAATTGGATCATTGAAGCTAACATCCAGCAACATCAGACACAATTTAAGATATGTTTTCCCAACTCTAAGATATGTTTGATATCCATTCTCATTTTGTATCAACTTATGTTTGCTTCGTGGTGCAAGTTGGTTATGTAGCTATTGTGGGAAGTCCCAACTTACAACAGGTTATTTTCAATTCGAGATAAGCATAGAATAGGAATAGGCTGCCCAAGATAGCTAACGAGTGTAGCTGCAAGCGTTATCACATGGAGCGTCCAGCGTTGCAGAATCATCCCCTATCAAGCGACCTGCCTAGTATTCCAACAAATTAACCCTGTGGGTGTTTGAAACATCAACTGGGATTACGAAAGCAGGTTCATCACGAAGCTTATTATAGATGTGTTGATGATCAATGAATTTCCCCAAAGAAAAATCCATGACACTTCGGATTGATTCACCATCTCATAACCATTTAGATGCTTTGAAACAAAAAACACATAGAAAACTTCAAAAACATCATAATAACAAGTTCATCTGGTCGGTGGTTTCAACCCCTTTGAAAAATATTAGTCTAATTGGCAATCATCCCCAAATAGGAGTGTCGAAAAAAAAAATATTTGAAACCACCACCTAGAATTTCATAGTAATGTCATGACTTCTCCAAAACAAACCTTGAAACATATATCATCATGCTCAACTCAAACAAAAAGACGGGGCCACAACTCCCACAAAATGGGCCGGTATACCCCAGTTATAAGTATGGTCCCATAACTCCACTTTATAGGGGTTATAACTATCTGGCCGCCAAATTATATATAATATTTCACCAACCTAGATTTCCTGAAATAAGGGGCCCCATTTCCCTTACTTTTCACCACAATTTGGGTTTTTTGGTCCTATAATTTGACCAGAACCATTTCTTGGGGCAACATCCCCAAAGGTTTCCACAGCTGACCGCCTTGAAGGAGCTGCGGGAAAGACATCTTCACTCAATGGCCTTAGGGGATGACGATCCGACGATGGTTGATGGTGCTGAACATACTAACCCCAGTGAAAAACATGGGATTTTTTTCGTGAATGGATGCACATCTTTTTGATGAATGGAATGGAATGGACTAAAAAAAGATGACATAAGTACATCACTGGTTGTTTAGTGAATGGATGGTACCTTTTAAATGGGCTATAACCTACGGCTATACATGGGATATACTAGGGTTATTTCACCCACTGATCCTAACCTTTGATCCTAACTTCCAACGGGACATCCAAGTACCCGTGCTTACAAGGTGGGCCCCGGATCCAGTTAAACATGGAGTGACATTGGCCCCTACAAATAGCCTTCTAAATTGATAACTGGAGTTGTTTCACCTCTATTCGTGAAGTTCTGGGCCCACCTTGTAACATACCCTCCCCAAAAGTAAGAGTTTGAGGCTGAATATAGGCCCAAACGCCCCGAAAAGAAACAATCGTATTCCAACCATCCATTTTCAGGTGCTTTTGCTGTCAGTTTTTCAGGGAGGGCAATCTATGGCAGTCTTACGAGAGAGGGAATGTCCAAGGAAGAATCCCTATCATCTTCCCTAAACAGTAACAATTATATAATTAGTTTGGTGAATTATGGGTATCTATGGGTGTTTACACTGGAAGGAATGGAAGTTTTTGAGAATTTTATATTAGCCATAATTTGATCTTAAAGGAGAGGAGTGTGCATCCTTCGTCTCGCCAAGTATAATGAGTTCATATAGATAGGAAGGAGAGACAAAAAGATCTCAAATTGAATCAAGGAGGTTTACATCCGATTTTTTTGGTGTAAAAATCCAGATTGCCTATGATAGAGAAACCAGAGTCGTTGAGAAGGCTAATAGAGAATAAAATCCTCCCTTTGGAGTATGTGCATGTAGGTTTTGACAACCATCCTGGACCATCCCCAACAAAATTCACAAGGGTCAGAAACCAAAAAAAACTAAATCAAAAACTAATCCTTCGTGGTTGAACAAGATTCCATTTTAATTCCCATGGAGCACTAAGTCACTTTATCACAAGATTCTTGTTCAAGCAACTGAAGGGATACTTGGAGCACCCACCAGCTTTTGATGTCATCACCTTCGTATCGCTCAATATGCTTTGGGTCCTATACCTAAACACTGGAAAACCATTGGAAAACCATTGGATTCGGTGAAGGTTTGTGCATGGATTTACCCACTGAAAGTGAACCACGGTCTTGGCCACCCCCAACCATTTGTTCATGGCACCACCTATACATATACCTATAGGATATATATATATAGTTGTTTTTTCAAGTCCCCGCTCCTTCCAAAATGCTTTCTGAGAAAACCATTCTTGGACTCCGGCGGAGCCAAAACCTCCAAGTCAGCGGGTGACTCCACATTCCAGTAGCGCCAAGTGCGCTGGGCAGCGATCGGGGAGAGGTGGCGAGGGTCACCAGCCAATACCCTCTGGTAAACTAACATAGCTGGATGGAATATCCCCATTTTCAATAGGACATACATCTTCAAAGGGTCCATTTTCCAGCCTGCTATGTTAATTTACCGGAGTGTACCCTCCCTAAAACTAATAGTTTGCCCCTGAAAATGGGCCGTTTAACGCCCCAAAAGGAAACTGGCTGGCGGTTTCGGCCCATCTGAAACATATTATATAGTCAAAATGGCAATCTTCCCCAAATAGGGGGTGAAAATAGAACATATTTGAAACCACCACCTAGGAAAGTAATAGTCCAATACATCATGCATTTTCAGGATACGAACTTGATGTTAAGAATCAAAAAGTCCCTCATTTTGCAACTGAGGCAACTTGCAACTGTCGACTTAAACGGGCCAAAAACCTCAGCCACAAAAAAAAACGGATGCTTTCCATGAGTCATCATCGTCGGTTAAAAAAACGGGATTCCTTCTGTCATAGCTTATGAAATAATCCCGATAGAATCCCTGTAACTTGGCAGTATAATCATCCCCTGCATAATCTAACCAAACAGGAACCCTTCTTTTAAACTGCTCATTCCATTTACCAAGATTTCAGGCTAACCAGGTGGAGGGTATCCACCATTTTTTCTGGTATCTTCTTGAAGGATGGGTGCTTCCCATGACGGAGGGACATCCGTGGTTGCTAAGCATGGTTAGTTTTAAACAATTTCCTAAGGATTGGGTTGTGCGACCCCTTCCATTCATGGCCTGAAAATAGTTTATAAATGGGGGTTACATTACTAACCACCTAGTTCATGGTTTAAACCCATCTGAAAAATATTGAAGAAAATTATAGTCAAATTGGACCATTTCCCCAAGTAGGGGTGAAAATAAAAGCCATCTGAAATCACCACCTAGCCACTGAACCAAGTCCTTGGGAAGCCATCCTCCAAATTAGGGCTCCCGCACCCCCAATTTGTAACAGCCATTTCGGACCATGAAATAATTTTTTTCCCCCTGTTAAATATACTATAATCCCAGGTGGCCAATGGCTGAATGAGAATAGCATTGAAATGAATCCGTTGAGGTCTGGACCAAAAAACATTCAAATTGGGCTCATGACACCTCCTATATGTTATATGTTGCTATCATTCCATTCAGAAACATTTAAACTCGTTGCCCAGAAATCCATGACATCCCCAATTACCTCTTAGCATGAAAAAAAAACGATCATCGCAGAGTTCACAAAAATTGACCTTTACGGTTCTTTTCCCACTTTGCCAGCATCCTTCCTTTGTATCTTTGTTGTTTCCTAGTGGATGAAAAAACAACCCTCGGTTCTAAGCAAACCATTAAAATCTTCGGATGCAAATGGAGCAGTTTGACCCGGTTAAATAGCCATTACAAGAAGCCGTTAATAAGCATCCCAATGAACTAATCAGTTTTTCATGATGAAAATTGGGGACTTTCACAACGAAAAAATCCACGTAAAACTGCACCTCGCTGATGGCCAAAGCCAGGCTCACACGCAATGTCGAGGTCATCGCGGATGTCGTTGGATCCGATTTTATTTTGGATCTTTGGGGGGTAAGTTGGGCATAGGATGTTGATGGTAATGTGATGATGATTTGGCAAAAAAAAATGATAATACAAGTAGTGGAACATTTTTCCCAGGAGTAATATAGCTATAACCCCCAAGTGGTGGATATGTATGATATTATTTCTTGTTTTGCTGCTCATACATGTTCTCAATAGGTAAGCGATGGCAAAATTTTCAGCATTTGTAAATGTGTTACTGTATGTTTGTTTTCCCATTGAGTTTGGAAGGTCAAATTTTGAGATGGGAAATTGCTGGAAGTTTTTTGACCACTTTTACCCTGATACTTGGGGATGATTTTTCATGAATGCCATGCGGCTTGAAAAAAAATAGCTGCAGCAGATGTCTAGAGATCAAAAAACTGCGCGTAAACAGGATAGGGTTACATCCCTTCGTTATATGGGAAATCAGTGGGCAACCCTAAAACCCGGGACCAAACGGCTAAGAAAACATCGGCCTGGACAAGGGTGGCAAAAAATCACATGCCGCTAGGGGTTTCGCATCCCAAAATTCAACGTCCGGGCTTTTTTGAAAAGATTTCAAGCGCACATTTCCCGGAACACTTGACACATGTAGCACCTGCCTTGATTTCATACGATAATTTCAAGGCATGTCTGAACCATTTTTGAATAATCAAAATATTTGATTATTTCTACAAGTAAAAACATTTACTTGCTGAAAAGCAGGACAGCAATGCAAAAGCATGTCCCAACATGGGCGCACCATCGTTTAGAACTTGGAGCAACAATACCCAGCAAGTGCATGAACCTACTAATGCATTCAAAACTCATACTGTCTTCAAAATTTTTTGTATGAAGACCAAGAAATCTTTTCATGGCATGGCATGGGGTTCACATTGGAGGGGCATTCGGAGTCCGAATCAGCCACCACGTCCTCTCAGAAGCGGCGCCATCTTTGCAGCACTCCGTGGCCCTTGACGGATGTCCAAGTGGCCACCACCGCTTGGTGCAGGCCGCTCAACGCCTGGAAGCCTCTTCCTCGCAACGCTCACCCCGGTACTGGTACCCTGTGTCTTGAAGCTCGTCAATCCGACGTTGCAAAAGCAAGGCTGAAGGTACCGACACGGGCGGCTGTGCCTTGTCCGCTCGCACGTCTGTCCCACGTCTGAAGTTGGTAAATTAACTGGAAGTGGTAAACCAGTACTGGACTAGTGGCACACAAGTATTGCTAGACTTTTTGAACTGATTTTTAAGCAGCATCACCAAAGGCAAAGCAGGGCTCCAAATACAATGGTGGTCAAAGCGACAGAAAATCATAGGTTGACGAAACAGTGACAGAAAAAAGTTGATCAACAGTTGTTAAAAGTCTATCATGTTCAAATCAAAAATTAGTTGTAACTTGTTTCAACTCGATGTATCCACGTCTCATCAATCCTACTATTGTGTGACTCAAACAATCCAAATTCCAAGGTCGCCACTCCATTACGAAGCAGTTATTTGTTGCCTCAGTGCCTGGCACAGGACGAATCCCTGTGCTGCCCGTCGGCCCCGGGCCGATGGGATGGCCTCCAGAATGAGGGAGCCGCCACCGGCGTGGCACACACGGTCCTCACAGGCCGACCAGCCGCAAAAAGAGGAAGCAAAAGCAAAACAGGAAAAACCAGCAACAGCAACAACAGTCCTTCGCCTGGATCGCACCGGATAGCTCCGCTGTCATCATCAAAGTTTTTGATACTGAAACTCGTCAGCGCATGCGCTTTTTCCACTGAGCCAAAATGTAACATACGGTTCTGTATTTATGAGATGTCCAAATCCTGAACATCAAGGCTAACTGGATTGGTCATAATGCCTCAGCATACATCCAAGAGAAAGAGGGGGGCCTCCTTCTCTGACTAACTTGGATGGAAATGGGTGCATGAGAAACAGAACTTAAGATTGGAGTTTTCTCTTTATTAAGCCATTAAGCTTTACTAGGCAACCCGGCCGACGGTTCCCACGAACACGGAACCGTGGAGAAGTGGATTGGCCATCTGTGCCTCACCACCTCACCACGCCTTCCGGCCTGCTGATGAGATGCTGCTTGCGCTCATATTGCAGCACCCGGATGCCCCGATTTTTCAACCGTTCCTGGCAATGTTAGAATGTTAATGCCAGAAAGTGCCTTCCACGCAGGCGGTTACAGGGTACGAGAGGTTGTCCTCCAGAGCCTTCTCCGTCTCGCTGCATTCCTGTCCGGGCTCCCTGCAGCAGTTTTGTGGCTTTCAATAGCATGTGTCAACCAAGCGTTTGAACAAGCTTGGCTTGACTCTTTGATTTGTTTTCCGAGGAAATACGGTAAACATGAACTGGTGGAGGAAGGTGGATGGCCAGACGGAAGTCCGCCAGTCCTCGTCAGCGCAAATCTTCACGCCCAACAAGCTTTGTACCCAAACAACGCAACTAACTAAATCTTACACCACAATGTAAACAATGCGACGGTGTCCATCACGTCAATACAAAGAGAAGCTACCCCAAACAGTGCAAGCAATGGACAACGCCACTCTATGCAGAACAAAACACCAATGGCACAAAATTGCATACCCACAACAAGTTACAAATTCACACAGCGAAGTCCTGCTGAACACTGGCACCCAATCATGGAATAATCGGACGTGTCTTTTTGTTCAGCCTTAGCCGCTGCCTTTTGGCAGCCGGCTTCGGCTTCTTTTTGGGCTGGCCCCCTTTTCTTTTCGTTTCAGGGCAGGCTGGGCCGTCAACTCGACCAGTGCAGCCACCTTTTGCCCAGCCACCCAGACACTCTCGAGCTTCCTCCAAGATGGTATCACTGTGTTTCGTGCAAACAATGCAACGGTGACAGCACGTCAATACAGAGCAAAATTACACAACCATAGACCCCAAACAGTAAAACAAGATGGGAGACAGGACGAGACAAGCTGGGCTGGGAGACAAGCCAAGAAGGTGAACACAGCATCCCAGACATATGGAGACAAATGGGAGAGAAGTTGGGACACAAGACCGGAGACAAGAGAAAGACAAGACCAGGGAGACTCCCTGGGGACACAGCATCCCAGACCAAAGACAAGCTGGGAGCCTTGGTAAAACTCCCAATATAACTGGATTATATACATCCTCATAAAACCTCCATATTATATGAGATCAAATAGGTGAAATATATATCTAAGTATCTTTTTTCCACACACACAAAAAAATCCCAAGCACAACACCTCGTTGGTGTGTTCAGCACCCTCAACTCCTAGTTCCTTGCTAGTTGGTGGTTGAACCAACCCATTTGCAAAAATATGTCCTCGTCAAGTTGGATCATGAAACACCAAAGTTCGGGGTGGAGATAATAAACAAAAAGTTTGAGTTGCCACCACCTTTTCGATTATTACTACAGACCACCGGGATTCAAAAAATATAACCTCCCTAAAACTAAATAAATCAGTGCTATCTGTTGGTAAATATGTAAAAGCACCTCCCGAAAAAGCACCTCCCTAAAATCCCACAACAAGTTACAAATTCCTGTCAGCTTTGGTTTTTTGGTGCTTTCTGTTGGGGTTTGGTGTGTCTTTTTTTTCAATACTCCGCATCTTCAAACTCTGCGTAGCTATCATCATCTTCATCTTCGAGCTCTTCATCGCCTTCGACCTTGGAGTCCAAGTAGTCCAGAAGAGACATGCCATGGGTACCATTGCTGGAAAATACATGGGCAAATTGCTGGAAAAGATATGGGTTAATACATTAGGAAAATATTGGAAATATACTTCGAAATCCTGATTGGTTAAAGTTCATTGAAATCCTGATTCGTTAAAAGTTCCGGTCTTTTGATTGAAATTCGGCGATCTGATAGTCTATATTACTATATGAATACATAATCGGATTTCATCCCCGAGCAAGGAATTTTTGTCATTGCTCAAGTGGTGAAGCGAAAGACCAAAAACAATTGGGCAACCCCCGATTGATCCAACGGGAGGCCCAAAAAATGAATCAATGATGAAGTATGAATGAGTTCATTGATTCATACAAATTAATTGAAACATATATAGATGGCACAGTCCCTACATTTTCGTTTATAAGGACCCTTTACTAAGCTATCTTTTGGTATCTGTGTAATCTATTTTTTAAGGTACTCGAGCTATCTTCAGTACAGAAATAATTCTTTGCACTCTAGACAAGAGTTCCTCATGTAGCAGAACAACCATTTGAACACCAAAATCGTTCAAAACATTCGATTTTGCAAAGTATCGGACGAAAAGAACAGCACTTCTATTGACAATTTGGTTCCAACCCCCCCCAAAGAGAATGGCGTTCGGACGTCCCACCAAGACACGTATTGTGGATAAGCCTCTTCGAAAGAGACCACGTCTACTGGCTCGTCTGGTGCCTCCACGTCAGGAATTGTGGGTGGAATCTCCTTCCCCTTCGAAGCCTTGAAAATTAACAGCAGTTGAACCTAAAAATCACAACAATTGGAAATGAAAGTCTTGGAAATCTCCATTTGTTCCATGGTGGGGTATTCATGGAACTTTGGTGAATGCACTGAATGCCCAGGAAGTTTATAGGAAGTTTTAAGTCGACACCCCCAAAAAAAGCTGCTCCCCGTTTCCCACATATAATCCATGGGACGATTGTATATCTACCTACATGAATGGTTGATTTTGATGGGAAATTAGCAGGTTAAATATCCCGTTCTTCCCATGGATCCGTCATGGGCCCTATGAATCTGGGGAATCCTTGCGACCGAATGTTGAGAAGTCGACTCCGGACCCATTTTACATGGTAATCTTTTCTAGTTGGTGGTTGAACCAACCCATTTGAAAAAGATGTCCTCGTCAAATTGCATCATGAAACCCCAGGGATGGGGATGAAAATAAAAAATCATTGAAACCACCACCTAGTTTTTGTTGAGCCTCAAAAGAAAAACAACATGGAGAGGAACATCGACCTTCACCCGCAGTTTTCTCCCCTATACTTGGAGGATCATCCCATGACTTGGATACGTGGTTAACAACCATGGTGATCGTAAGTCCCCTAAGGATCGGGTTGTTCCTCTTCTTAAATGGCCAAACTTCATGGCTTCTTTTCATGGGGCTGATCCTAACTACTTGGTCTACTTACACCCCTAAAGTTTAACATAGCCCCTGCAAATAATGGTTGGAAGATGACTTTCCTTTTGGGGCCCGGCAATTTTTTCAGGGACGAACTGTTTAACTTCCGGGGAGCAAAAGTCCTGGGATGGTCCTGCAAGTAATTTGAGGAATCAAAATCCTAGCCTCTGCCACTGCATCTGCAGCTGTTCTTACCTCGCTTTCAATGAGACCCAAATCGCGCAAGAGCGACGAGAAGGCCGGCGGCCGTTGGAGAAAGTCCTCGGGTGTTTTGCTGCGGCGCGGCGAAAAACCCAACAAAAAACACATGGGGTGAAAAATTCACCGTGGGTAAGTTGTTCATATTCAAAGTTTTTAGGGTGAGTTTTGGGGAGTCCACTTTTCATTTGCTACCTTTTGATGTCAGTCATGCAATCTCTAAGAATGAACATCAACCATCAACCCAACATCAACCCAACATCAACCCAACATCAACCCAACCCAGCCTGGATCGCATTGCCAGGGGCACGTCCTCCACCAACACGTAAGAGTTCTCGAAAACGTGGACCCAGCGTCGAAAAATCCTCCCGAGTTTGTTTTTGTTGCAGCGTTTCCACTGGTTTTCACTCCAAAAAATTCATGCATCTTTCGAATGTTTTTTTTGGCGGCCGAAACCGACCTACCCTCCCGCACTTTATTAAATAGTGAAATGATGAATCAGTTGGATGGCCCGTCAAGGGGGGAAAAGCATCCATGGTTAGTGGTGCCTTATGTTTCATCACCTTAATGTTTAGCTCAACAACTTCTAGCTCCAAGAATAGATTATATATCATCCATTATGCGAATCCCTTACTAATCAACCAATCATTCATCTGTTTTTGTTAAGCTAAGCCTTCTTTTGCTAGTCTTTTGCTCTTCTTTCTCCCAAAACACATATGACCGACAGCTGCCAATTACACCCCTGAAAACTAACATGGAATCTGAAAATACATTCTTGGAAAAGGCAAAACATCGACCCAAAATCCATCCAATGTTTTGATTGGCTGGGAAGAGCCCTTCGTCCATATTTTTGTTGCAGCGTGGAAGTGGAACCCCTTAGCATGTGTTTGGTTGCAATGTTTGGAGGCCCGCCTCCTCTTCCAGAAAAAGGCTAAAGATATCAATCGCCAAAGCTTCCGCCCACAAATCACCATAGAAGGCACCAGCTTTCACATCACTATTGAAGGCTTGGCTACAGAGCTCGCGATCCTTCCGAGTTTTTTTGCTTCAGGGGACAGTTGGATGTACCCCGATCCCAACGTACCCCTAGAGAACACCAGCTAAATACCATGGGTAGACTGTTAGGGGTACACCCCATGGTCATTATTTGGGGGGGGTGGCCCGAAGGGCCATCAATCAAATGGGAATGGAAAAATACCATCAATGATGGGGTACTATTCTATGACTTTTAGATAATGATTTTTGACATACAGGGACCCTTGAAATGATGTCACGATGTCCGACTGTCGGTTGTGGGTTCATTTTTTTTCGAATTGCAATTCTTCATCGAATCATCTTCTGTACTACACTGCTTTGTTTTTTTTTTCCGGGGGGGTACTTGGAGGATCATCCTAGTTGGTAAGTGGTTAGTAACTCCCATTTAGAAGTCATTTAGTCCGTTTGGAAGGGGAACAACCCTACTTAGGGGACTTATCAACCATGGTTATGAACCACGTATCCAAGTCATGGGATGATCCTCCAAGTGGAGAGGGAACATGGGGAAATTTCGCCAAGATTGTTTCACCCTGGAAAATTAACATGGAACAAAAAAATGGAGATTTGGTTCAGATCTTGTTGCTTTTCAGTTCGATGATTTCTAGGTTCAACCGCCATGCCGTTAATTCTCATGGGGTGTTTTTGGATTTGACCAAACTTATCTGAACCACGAAAAAAAGGCCCCTGGTTGTTTAGGGTATATAGGGAGCGGTCAGATCTCTTCATGAACATCATAATGGGACATCACCTATTTTACATCTATCTTTAGTTGAACACCCCAGCAGTGATCCAGGCTATCATGCTCTTTGGGCAACAATTCGTGATTTTCGAAATTACATGCCTAAGGATTCAGCATTGTGCATCTTGGAGAAAATTGCCCGACCTAGTCTTCGCGTCAAACCTGAAGTAGGCCCTTGCAGTGTGTTACTTCATAGAATAAATCAGATTAGGTGGCATTGGGATATTGTTGACTGCACTTTTAAAGACCATCATTTAATACCTATTGATATTTGGGAATGTTCCATCCAGGAACTTGGCATTCGTATGACTGAAGCATGGCAAACTCGCGTTGCATCGGAATTAGCCTGGCGAAAATCTATGGGGGGGCTTGAACACACATGCCCTAAAGTTTCAGCTAGGAAAATCACACGTAGCCCCCAAGATGATAGTATCCTTAGAACAGTGCAAAACGGTACATTCTTTACGGCAGACCATCTCAAACATCGCACCCAAGGTCAAGACACAACATGCATGTTTTGTGGTGCACCTGATAATGTGGAACATCGAATGTGGCATTGTCCAGTCTTAGAACCAGCTAGGAAAAGTTGTCCATCCACATTTCGTGAAGCAATCGCCACCATGACCCCCGCAGCAAAAAATCATGGATGGCTACCTGAACCACAGTCCTTGTGGCCCTTTAGGAAAATGCTAGTAAAATTGCCTGATAATTCCTTCCAACCAAATCTTCCTACTGAAATACCAGATTTCCTTGAGCTCTTCACTGATGGGTGTTGCCTTCAACCCAAATCCTCTTTGTGTCGACTTAGTGCGTGGGGGGTTGTATTAGCTACACCAGGGGATAAAAAGGAATTCGTAGCAGTATCCTCAGGAATCCTGGCGGGTTTTCATCAGACGGTTGCAAGAGCAGAACTAAAAGCAGCCATAGCAGCTATCAGGGCAGCAATATATGCAGATAGACCGTTTAGACTTTGGATAGATAATGCTTTTGTCGTAAAGACCATACGTAAATGCATTTGTTGGCCATTGTGGGAAGTCAGACCTTCAAAAGCGAATCATGATTTAATTGCAGAACTTCAATCCATGCTGAGGTTAGCAAATAATCTGTTTCATGGGGTTTGCAAAGTCAATAGCCATCAGCATTGTGATACAACAACACCATGGTACAACAGATGGGCTTTTCAGGGAAACGATGCAGCAGACAGAACGGCATCAACAGCTTTTGGAGACCAACCAATTCTAATGCAACTATGGGAGACTTTGTGCAGAGAAGTTTTGGAACTTGAGACCCACCGGGAAGTGCTGCATCAGATTTTTATTGATGTTAGCCAACTCAGTTTCAAACTAGCGTCGGAGGTCAAGAGTCAACATCAACAAGAAGAACGGGTCGCAGATTTGCACGTTTCGCAGTTAACCATGGATGAATGGATACTCCCTGATACATTGCCTGACGATCTACGTGAATATGACACTGGGGAGTGGACGCAGCTTGCAGGGTGGATTCGCAGTCTTCACGGTGAACAGGGGCGTGTCTTTCATTGGTCGTGGTTTCAATTGCTAGTTGACTATCACATCCGCTACCCAGGAAGTGGACCGTGGTATCATCAATCGAGCAAAACCTGGAAAGCAGCGAAGTCTCGACCGACAAACGACCTTCCCAAATGCGTTCGTTGGTTTATCAGTTATCTCATACGGATTTCTAAGAAACTTGGGACGCCTTTGCCGACGAAACATCAGAAACCGGACTCGACGATACTTGCATTCAGGGCGAGCACATTGACGGTCCGTATCGAGGCTTCAAGACAACAGCAGGTCGACACGTGGTTTAGCGAGTGGAACACGGTTTTCGTCGCTCCTAAGGAGCTGGCACATGTATCTTTAACCTAGCTACAAATGCTGGGCGTCGTTTTGGGGCATCGAAGCATCTGCTCTGCCGTTGCGTCGAGATTGTCCGGAAAGATCGGAAAGATGTTTAGGGTATATAGGGGATGAAACTACCCAGTTATGTGGGGATTATTCAATGCACCATTATAAGGACCACAAAGTAAGGCCGGGGTTTTCTCAAAGGCTCAAATGCACCTTCCCTGAAACTAACAGGTGCGAAAAATGGGCCATCCCAACAGGAAATTGATCTTCCAACCATTGATTTTCACAGGCGAACTGTTAGTTTCAGGTGGCTCATCTGTTGAACCCAGCCAGGTGATAATGAGGATGACAAGCAAAAAACGGCTCCACCTGGGCTAGTTAATTACTTACCTCCCGGTGATCCGACTCAAATGGACCCCCAAAAACAAATGCTTCCATTTAATGATCCCTGCGACTCACTTAGCCAATGGACCGTGAAATGAAATTGAACTATAATTCTGCTACTGAATATGTAATCCCAAAAAGTTCAAAGTTTGGCCATCGGTCAAGTATGGAGAGTTTTTGACAAATGACAATACAATTTGTAAACCTGAATTAATTAAAGGCATCTTGAAAAACATAGATTTGCTTAACAAGGTGGTTGGAAAAAATGACAAACATATTCCCCAAATGGTGGTGAAAATTGGTGATTTACCATGGTAGAATCTGTTCAAAAAATCTTAAACAAATCAAAGCTTACAGGCTTACATAACAATCCGACGGAGAAAATCTGAAGCAAACCTGGAAACGTTGGCATGGTGAAAACCAGATGAATACTAAGATATTTATCACAGATCCCCTGGTGACAACCAGATGTTGTTCAGTATTTCTCTCTTCTCTTTTGATACATGTTTCCTAATTTTCATTGCTCCAAAGTCACACCACTCCTCATCCTATGTCCAATTTCTTGTCTAACCTTTCCCCCCATCCCCTTTTCAAGCCCCACTCCACAACAACCACCCGGTTTTCTACGGCCAAAAAAAATAACGTGCCACCGCGGGATTTCCTGCACACGAGGACGGATCACTGCATATTCAGCTTCCACCAACTTCGCCAAGTCAAAGATATTCAAGTCGCCTAAAGGAAGGAATTAAGGGCAATTTGGGGGGGGATTACTTTTCCCACCATTTGGATGTCTCGTTGGAAGTTCGGATCAATGGTTAGGATCAATGGGTGATAACCTACTTATAAATGGGGGATTCATTGGGGTTATAACCCATTGATCCTAACCATTGATCCTAACTTCCAACGGTACATCCAAGCATTTGGGGTGACCTCCCCAGAGGTCGGTAAAATTTGCCGCCCAAAGTTTCTGAAGCCTAATGAACCACCATCGTCACTGACCGTCACGGAAACCAGATTTTTGTTGGGAAAAACCTGGTACCCGAAACAACGGAGTCTGTTAAATGTTTAATACGAAAATTGTCGCTTGAGCAATGAAAAAAGGGTCCCTAAAAGGGTCCCTAGTTGTTTAAGGCATATATAGGGATTGTACTACACAGCTAAACGGGGATTGTAATGAACCATATTATACGGATCCCGGATTAACCACCCAGTACAATGGAAAGTAAGGGACTCCGGGTCTTTTCGTGGCTCACTTACTGGATTTGTTGTTGCTCAACCCCTTCCACTCCTCATCTTGGGGAATCATCTTCCCACCTCAAACTCAAAAAAAAACTCATCTAGTTGGTGGTTTCAACCCATTTGAAAAATATTAGTCAAATTGGATCATTTCCCCAAATAGGGGTCCTGGTGAAAATAAAAAACATTTTTTCCTCTCCAAGTCTGCCCCACACTCGCTGAGTCTATTCGCAACGAGCGCTTATGGCCCAAATCACCATGCCAAGGGCAGTCTATCAAGGTCTGCTCCAAGGCCCCGAATAGGCTTTGCCAACTGACGGCTCAGCCATTCCTCCAAAATGTGCAATCTATCAGCTTTGAGCTTGACAGATGCACAACCGATGTGGCAGCTCAAAAGGCTGCTAAAAGGCCGTGTGGTGGCCGTGCCAACTTTAAAATGGCACTTCTTCCAAAGCTGTTGCAACGCCAGTCTGAAAAATTTGCATCTCTTACGGAATGAAACGTCAGAAGGTATCGCAAGCAGATTTTGTGTCGGGTCAACCCAAGCACCCTCATGTTTGAGTAAGCCCGGGTGCTTCATGTCTTGCTGAAACACCAAATACATCTGAGCAAATGAAACCCATGTCGTGACGCCGTCCGCATCCCAAAACCCGTTCCACCAGTCTGCAAGTTTCGACGCAAACCCCTGTCCAAATTGCTTACTGATGATCAGCGGCACATCACTAATGGTTTCAACTTGCCAGATTTTTGGAAAAATACGCCCTTGCCGTGGTTCACATGCCCATTGCACAGGCGTTTCTTGCTTGTGTTCAAACTGTTCAGTCCAAAATTTGCAAACATTCAACTGATGCCCCCGTATTATGTCAACACACCAGGCCAGCCTATTCACATGCCCAGAGTGTTGTTCCCAAAGATCCCAAAAAACTTGAGATCGCTGATTGTTGCAAATTCGTGCCGCCCTGTCTGCACAAGAGTTATGAATTCGAGCCCACTGTAAAACTGTTGTTGTTTCAACGTTCCAAGTTTCGTGAGAGTCAACTTTGATCAATGTGATGCGTCCATGCTGCTGTTGCATAAGAGCACAAATTTCAATCCAAAGGTCAGCATTAGGCGAGCTCAATGGAATCTTGTGCCCCCCTTGAACATATAACGCAAACTTGTCAATGACACCTTGACAGTCAACCCAGATTCGTACGTCCCTTTGCCAACGTTCCACACAAGCAATTGCGACATAAAGTGCAAAAACTTCAGCTCGAAACGCCGACTGCTGAGCTCCACTCAAATGACCGACACTAATGATCTCAGATTGCATCGCCGAAGGATCAAGTGTCAACTTAGGTGCAAAAGTTACACTCCATGCAGCAATGCGGTATTCAACAACTTCAGGCCACAAACATGACCCATCAGTGAAGAGATCCAAGGTGCCTATTTGAGTTGGACATTCAGGGATATTAAACTGCTCGGTTATGTCAACCAACATTTGCCTCCATGCTTCTGCGAAAGGGGATGTGAGATTCCAACCATGCCATGTGGTCACCTTGGGAAGGTGAGGGACGATCTGCAACACCTCCATTGGTATCTTATCCCTAAATGCTTGTGTGTGTGTGCAATGCCAAAATCTATGTCCTAAGGAATCAGGACAACCACACAAAACACAATTAGCAGTTCCATTATCGGACCAAAAGCAAGAATGTTGGTTTGTTTGAGTTGATCCAATCAAAAGGTGTCTCAAAATGCCTTGGTCATAAGGTGGCAGCGAGTGGAGTGCTTTCCTAGTCCTACGAAGGTCAACCAACTCAAAGTGACGAAAAGTAGCTCGATTACTGACTTGCGATGCTACTAAGGCTATCCATCCTGATTGAAGTTGATCTAGTAGACTAGCCCAATTTCCATAGATCGAGACCTTACAACCACTATGGGTGACACACATGCCATCTTCCGCCAATGCCCATCCAATGGTGTGTAACCGTTGAACCAAGATTTGGGTTAGTGTGCTCAGTCCACATCTACTTTGTCCCTGAGCAACACTGGTTAACATTACCTGTTGATGAGCAAAGTTACCGACATTTCTCCAATCACGAATGGTTTGCACAAGTGCCTGGTATTGTGGATCAAGGTTGTCTACAAGGCAAAGGACGAATGCATTACTACCTGGCTTTTTCATGCCAAGAGCTTCAACAACCTGAACTCTAAGGTTATGAAAATGTTTTTTCCCAACCAACGACCCTGAGATGGCATGCAAAGCTCTGGTCCATCCTGCTGTTCTTATCACTCTAGCCTTGTCATGAAAACAGCCACGAACCGCTTTGAGACGTTTCCAAAATTCTGTCAAAGATCGAAATCTGGCCAATATGGTTGCATTACGAACTTGCTTGCTGACTACAAGGTGTGCTCCAAGGTCTCTGCAATCGTGGATCACATGAAAGTGATCTGCTCGAAGTTCTCGTCGTGTCTGTTGTGAAATTGCCCATGCAAATGTCTTTTGGCGATCAACGTGGATGTCCAACTTGCTGGCCAGAGCCAAGGTACGATCAAGAGCATCAACAATCTGATCTTTATGATTACATAGTACTTCCCAGTTATCAACGAAACTACGAGGTCTGAGGAGTTGAGATCCTGCAGTGAGCCAAAGGTGCCACATTTGCGTCAACAAAAGCATTGCAAGGCATGACATGCCACAACCTTCGGGGAACCCCCTATTGGAGGGGGTTCCCCGACTGACTGACCCGTTGATCCAAAACCTTCTTCTCATGTCACGAAGGGCACCTGACCATGCTTGCATTGTCTGCATGTCAACACCACTATGTAATGCTAGGGCCATGCACGGAAGGCGTGGTAAAGTGTTATAGGCCTTGGTAAGGTCTATGACCAGGCCACACAAATTGTCCTGCTCAAGTTGCGAAAATTCCACTGCTTCCATGACTTGCCGCCACAGTGTGGCCGATTGATAGCCATTTCTGTTTCCACACAATGTACTAGCGAGTTGTCCATCAATTTGTTTAAGCCAAAATTTGCTAGCAATTGTGGACCAAACACGATAGAGCAGTGGGAATACTGTTATTGGCCTGTAATCAGGCACATCAAGCGGAACTTCTTTCTTTGCAAGGCTTTTCACAACACCGTCAAGGAGCTGTTGCGGCCATTGGCCTGTGTTACCTGCTCTTTGGAATAACGTGACAACGGTTTGAAGCTGTGACTGCGTTAAGTTGAGGAGGTCATCTTTTGAAACTCCATCCAGCCCAACTGCAGCATGGCTCTTCTTTGCTTTAACCGTGGCACGAACAAGGTCAGGTGTAAAGCACAACGGTTCAAACGACCCTTGCGGCATATGTTGCCTAGCAAAATCCAAAACATCTTGCCATTGAGAGGCAGGCACATCATGGTGTTTCTCCCAAAATTCAGACCAATAACGAATGAAATGGTTGAAGATTTCGTCTAGCTTGCCAATGCCTTGGGTTTGCACAACAGTCTGTCCACACGAAATATCTTCAAGATTTTCAAGCCAAAGACGATCTGAGGTAAAAAATATTGGAGACTGAACTTGCCCCTGAATGGAGACTGGTTGGGTTTCTATCCATGGCTGCGGCGGATCAACAATGATAGAGTAATCATCATGGGAAATCTCAACTACAGTGCTCATTTGGCTTTGGAATAAAACATCAACCTGCATAGGAGGGTCCCTTTTGACAGCTTTGTACAACTTAGTGATCGGTTGTGCATCTAACGCTGTTACAGAAGGCAATGATTTACGAAGCCTACTTTCAAGGTCACGCACCTCATATTCCAGATCCTCAAAATTGAGTTGGGCAATGTCAGTACCAACAGGTGTGCTGGTGAAAACTGCACTTGGGTTAATCACTTGCGGTCTTGTTGGCCACCATTCGACAAAATTAGGGGCAAAACCTGGTGATCGGCAAATAGCTTTCCATAATTGACGAAGATGATCCCTATGTTCTGAATGAGGATTTTCAACCCTTGTCAAACGAACATAGGACTGGATGCGACGAAGTTGTCTGAACCTATGCTTATGGAGAAAAGAAATCCCAAAAAATTGAGGTTCAATTTCACCAGTCCTACCAGCCCTTACGGGGGCATCGTTACCTTTGACAACCTTGGGCTTAAGTCTTTGACCACGGCCTTTGCAAGATGGTGGCAACGAAAACCCTTGTTGATGTGCATTAGTTTCTGCAAAAGTCTCAACTTGCTGCCAAAAGGTCGCATATGCAGCTGTGCAATCAGTGGCTTCCAAAAAAGATGGCACGAAAGGCTCAGCTGAACAAGGTTTAAGTTTTCGCCATGGTATTTGTTTGGGAACAGGCCATGGAAAACGTACAAGATCTTGAAGTCCACCTGCAAATTGTGCCGTCACAGTGGCATGGTCAATGTATTGGTCATGATCCACAACAACGCTACGGAAGAATGGTACAAGTTCTGCACTGATAAAGAGATAGTCTCTCCGAACCTTTCTTTGGCTTGTTGGTTGTGGTGGAATTCCACTCATCTGGTAGTACAAGTCCTGGATTTCTACAAAATGAAGAGCATGTAACTGGGCAATGGCTGGCAACGATGAAAGGTCATGGTTAAGATCACCAGCCAAATATCTAGGACCTGTCATTTGGGCTAAGTGTTTGGCTGCTTCACTAATCATGGCATTAGTTGTGGCTTTTGCTTGTGGATGGGTTGGTCCTGTTGGGACTCCATACACAACACAACCCGAAATCCAGAGACCAGAGCAAAAGGTGGTGCTTGCCATCATTCGTGCCGTGTCAAAGGCACGCGGGCTCCAAGCAACTGGAAGTCTTCGAGTAGGACACCTGGAGAGTGCTGCAACACCTGACCACGAACCATGATCTGAGGATGAAGATCTAGGCTGGACATGTTTACCTGTGACACACCAACGATATGCAGATTCATACTGAGCTAATTGTGCCCGAAATTTGCGATAACCTGCACTCGACAGATGGGTCTCTGAGATGAGCCATAATTCAACCTTGGAGTGAGCAATCATATGGGCTTTATTTGGCAAACCAGCAGGGTTACAAATTCCAATTTGCCAAAGTTTGTCATCAGGCCCAGGAACTCTAGCTTCCCCAATTCGACAATTGACAAAGAACAATGCAAAGAAGAGAAATGTTCTCATCCAAAACTGGTGCAACCCTATCCCCACGCCACGAGAATGGGATTGCCGACAATCCCTACTAGCCTTGAAATTGGTAGAGCCTGAAAATCGATCCCCGGAACAAGGGAGCACGCCAATTCCAGTGGCGTATGATGCTCCAGAACAACAAACCAGAAAATCCAAAAGGCAACATGCAAAACGCGAAAGGGTAAAGGGAACAATGGTTGCTAATCTCCTGGGACCAGCTAAACCGAAACAGATGCATTCAAAGCTCCAAAGGACAGTGAATAGGTTAGTCCCTACATGCTGGATATTTCCAACTTGCAATCCCATACAACCCATCCCACTGCAACAAAAGAGAATTGAACACAACGAGCCAAAACAAACCAATCCGATCATGGCCATTATGAGACCAAGATCATGCATACCATGGCCACTGTGATCCCAAGCCGGCATCACTCGGCCAAAACTTCATTCAGTGCGAGTTCTCTTTCCCAGAAGGGATTCTATTTGCGATAGTTGGCTGCGAAACATGTCTTCAATTCTGCTGCTCTGGGAATCGATTTGTGACGACACCTGATGCTGCAGTTGTGCCATTTGAGCGTCATGCTTTCGATGGGACTCATCCACCTTAGCTTCAAGGTGCTGTTGTCCTGCAGCCAATCGCTGAACTTGAACCTCAAGAGCGTTGAGGCGCTGATGGTGATGTTCTTCAACTGACAATCAACTTCCATGGATTCTGGGGCCTTCTTAGGAAGCCTGGCCAAAATGGCTTTCTCAATGCGATCTTCGACTTGTTTCAATGATGATGCAGGGTCTGGCGGCGCTGCAGTGTTGATCTTAGACAAGGATCGTGCCCAAGGATCATTTCGGACAAGGGGATCTTCGCTGGCTGAGGCTTGTGCATTGGAAACGGTACACAACTGAAGAGTCTTAGCTGAGGCGACAGGTCCTGAATGCAAAGGTTGATTTGAGCTTTGTTTGTTCGGCACAAAATTGACCACGATCTCTCCTTTCTTGGTTTGGAAAATGTTAGATGATGGTTCAACACATGCTTGAACCAACCAAATCATACCCAGTCCCTCAGCTGACCTAACTGGGTTAAGGGGTTTGACCTGCCAACCCCAGCTACTGCAGAGCGTGGCGACTGCTGAACGATCCATACCGAATGGTATGGGGCCAATTTCATAGGATTGTCTTGCACCTGCCGCAAGAACAATGGCATCTGGTTTGATTGCACTGCTGACTGTTGAAGCATCACTTGCTCGAGTACGCACACCTAAACGAGATCCTAATCTGGCGATTCCAAGGACAGCGGGAACTGTTTGTCGGATATGCTGGATTTCTGAGGGTGTTGCACGGGGTAGCCAGATGATGTGAAAGTCTGGAATTGCTTGTTTGCCATCGACGCTTCTTGGCTCTACATAAAGTCCATTGACACCAGATGCTGCAAGTAGGGCAATTTCAACTGATTTGACACATCTGATATTGACAGCAAAGATGTCTGCAACACTTGGATTGACGGCATTGAACGCAAGATTAAGCCACTGTCGGCGCCATACATCAAAAACTGGGTCTTTGATGTCAAAGCCAAATTCGCCATGCCATTTTTCACAAGTGCAATGTTCCGTCTTGCTATCACAGACCTGCAGTGGCGTCAGCAGACTCAACACCGTCTTGACTGGTGCTTTTTGCAACACACTCCAATCCTGAGGAAAGTTGTCTCGATAAACCGTGACTTTTACACAAGTCGCCTGGACATCACAAAGGTCAACGGAATGCTTGGTGTCTGCTTGTCTTACGATACTGCTTCCAATCTGAATCAGAAACCCATGAACTAACATGGGTTCACCATTAGCTGCACAACGAAGAGAAATGCGACACTGTGCCCACTGCAAGTCAGTGTGAATCTGGGCTACATTGACCAAGAAAATGGCCAAAGGTCCTGGTGCAACAACAATGCCATTCTTCAAGAATTGTTCAACGTCATACAAATTAGCGAGAGCAACCCCTGTGCTAGCCGGTCCTAGGCTTGTGACAGAAATCTGTTGAAGTGGTTCATCTTTTTCATCAACAAACTTGCCAGTGTCTAAAGTGAGCTTAGAAACATCCAGCAATGGTGGCAATTTCGGTGAGGCTTTGTTGATCTGCTGTTGTTTCTGCTTCTTTCGCGTTGAGACCGTTCCATCTTTGGTCTTTTGTTGCAAGACTGCTTCAAGTTCCTGTGGTAACACCAATTGCATGGGTGGTCGTACCTGGTTGGCCAAGGCCTTGATATTACGCCATGGTGATGAAGATGTCACTGCACCTTGGAGTGGTCCTACTCCAATTGCTTGCGTTGCCAAATGGGTTCTGGCTTCAACTTGGCTGTCTGGCACTCCATGCTGCTTTAACAAATCTTGGAACCTGGCGTGCACATGAGGGTCAAGACCTGCCCCCCAAATCCAAGGTCTCGGGACGAAATCAACGGATTGCAGGTGCTCCTGAAACTTGGCCTTTCCAACGAGTTGCAAATGCTCTGCTTCTTCCTGCGTTGTTGGCAACATCTTCCCATGCAAAAAATAGTCCAACCATCTTACAGTGCAAACCCCACACAATCGGTCAAAGGCAAACTGACGGTGAGCAACATGGGTGATGTAAGTTCTGGCCCCTACAAGTTTAGCAATTGCATCATGAAGGACATTGAATCTGGGATTGGGTCCCTGAACGTCCCATGAATGTGCTGTGGCCGACTCTGGTGTCCAAGTCCAAACTACCGGAGTCCAATGGCCTGCGTGCATGATGGCCGTCGCAATGGTTGTTGGGTTCACTTTGAATTGGCGATACCATTGATACAGCAAACCTACTTGACCAGTATTGACTACTGCTGTGGCAATCAGGGGGTCCAACACAACTTTCAATACAGGATCAGCTTTAATGAGCATTCGGTGCAAATGCCATCTGATTTCATCATCAGTCCACAATTCTTCTTGAGCAGTAAGGATCTGATCACGAGTTTGTGCTGGCATCGTTGGCGAGATCATGGATGCAACACTTTGGATATTCGGAACATGTGGTGGTGCAAGCTGCAAGAATTCCTGTGGCATCAACGAAGCGAGTGGATCCAACGGTGGGACTGGTTGATCACACATGATATCATCTTCACACTGGTCACCTAGCTTGGTTTTCTCATTGGCTTCTTCAACTGGTATATCCCAAGGCAGAGTGGGAGAGATGACTGATACATTTTGAAACCCCTGGTTATCATTATCAAGCACGATCTGGTCAGCAGCTTCCTCAATGTCAGATTCAAGGCCCATGTAAGCGTCTTGCAAAAGGGGTCTAACCAGAATGCATTTCCCAGCTAGAATCTCAGAGTTTGCTAATGGTTCTTCTGTCAGTGGATCAACAATGTCAAGTACACCAATAGTTGGAAGGCAGTGCACTTCTGCTGAACGAAGATGACCTACGGTAAGGTGCGGCTGCGACAATCGGACCACATATGGTCCAGTTTGGTCTTCGGCAAACAAAGTGAACGACTGCTCATCCCCGAGGTGCTGAAAGGTCATGGTCATCGGTGTGGGGACTGTTTCAGGTCTACCTGCTGCCAAAAAATCATCAATGGATCGTACCGCTGGTTCAGACAAATCTTCATGAATGGGAAATTGGAATGAATCAACCAAATCTTTCGCTTGGATTCTCATTTTGTCCAAGTATTGATCAAGAAGTTGCCTAGGTCGAACGCTTGTTTTCCCAAACATGTTGAAATCGACATGTGCAATTGTTTGGGCTACGATCCATAACGTCTGTGCTGGATTTGCCTGCTGGCCTAGACCAGCAAGCATCAAACGAAGGTTGCTTGGCCATTCACCCGGAATCGGTGTTGCAGAAAGAGCTGCAACTTCGGTCGGATGTGGATGACGATATGCATTGCCGATTGGTTCACCTTTGTCATTAACAACCCTACACAAAATTCCGAAAATGCCTTTCTTTTGAAGCAATGTTTCACCAAAACCAGTTGATCGGCATCCACATTCACAACCTACAACTTGTGATCCTAGCGAATGCAGGATGGTGGGACATGTGCATTTTCTTTTCAATAGCATGCTATCAATTTGGGGTTGGTATTTCTGAAACCTTTCCCATTCTTCACCTTCCAAAATCAATTGTTGCAAGTCTGATGATTCAAGGGGAATGTCAAATGGCAAAACTTGGCCAACACATGCTGAATGAACTAAAACTGGCAATGCTTTCAATGCTACCATTCCAATGGTGGAGGCTGTCAAAACTGCCCACCACCTTTCCCTCTTGCATGGCCAAATGTTGTCCAATTTCAGAAACGTTTCTGCCCCATTGTAATTGCACTGTTCACAAAATTGGCGGAGTTCCTTTCGTACTTGTCGATTGTTTGCTGCTTCAGGAACGCATTCCAGTACGATAATTGGTGCCCTAATTAAATAGGAAATTTGCAGCACTGCACCTAGGGTGGCTGACCGGTTGTCATCACCACCTTTTTGATATCCTCCTTTACTGTAGGGTTGACAGCTGAAACCAGCTACGACGATCCCTGGATGGTCACAACTCATGCAAACTCTTTTGATGGTTTCAGGGGATGTGATGTCTCCATGAAGAACAAGAGTATCATCGTGGAAAAACTGATATGCTTCAGCAAATGGGAGTTGACTTTCCACTGCCACCTGAACGCCGACCCCGACTTCCTTCAATCCCCATGTCGCTATGCCCATTCCACTGCAAAGTTCAATTGCTTGTCGAAAATCCCCACTGTGTTGCAAACGATGTTCAATGTAATCAGTTGCATCACCAACTGAAACCACCCAAACATTTTGTTCCCTCCGGCAAATTGCGTCAAAAATCGTCAAGGCATGAGTAGATGGTTTCAATGCCTTCAAACCTTCAACCCGAACTGCAGTATTGCACGGAAAAATCAAACCAATACAACTTGATGTATCCGGATTTCTACAAGCCAATTGAACAACCACATTGATAGGTGTCCCTTCGTCAACCAAATGAATCTGTGACCATACCACATCAGGCCCTTCATTGCCCCATTGTGAACTAGCCATGAAACGGACCGGGTTCCCTCTACCACTCAGACTATTAGTCGGAAAAGGTTCCCACTGTTAGGGTGTCTGAGCCCAAACCTTAAATAAAAAACATTTTTGTTGGGAAAAACCTGGTACCCGAAACAACGGAGTCTGTTAAATGTTTAATACGAAAATTGTCGCTTGAGCAATGAAAAAAGGGTCCCTAAAAGGGTCCCTAGTTGTTTAAGGCATATATAGGGATTGTACTACACAGCTAAACGGGGATTGTAATGAACCATATTATACGGATCCCGGATTAACCACCCAGTACAATGGAAAGTAAGGGACTCCGGGTCTTTTCGTGGCTCACTTACTGGATTTGTTGTTGCTCAACCCCTTCCACTCCTCATCTTGGGGAATCATCTTCCCACCTCAAACTCAAAAAAAAACTCATCTAGTTGGTGGTTTCAACCCATTTGAAAAATATTAGTCAAATTGGATCATTTCCCCAAATAGGGGTCCTGGTGAAAATAAAAAACATTTGAAACCACCACCTAGTTATCCTTTGGGTTTTATGTAAAACCCTACTCCCATTGGGTGGATGACCATCCCCTACAAGTACCACAAATAACCTTATTTCCAAATCACTCCCTGTTGTTCAACCCCTTCAACAAATCAAAAGGTGGATCAACTCCTTAGAATTGGGGAATCATCTTCCCACCTAAGAAACTGACAAAAAAATCCTTACCCATATTGAGGTATATGGGTGTTTCCAAAAATAGGGGTATCCCCAAAATGGATGGTTTATAGTGGAAAACCCTATATTAAAATGGATGATTTGGGGGTACCACTATTTTCGGAAACATCCATATAAAACCCTACTACCTATTGGTTTAAAAAGACCAAGGTACTGTAGGGATCATAATCGGAATGTAATTCCAGATCCACATGTGCCATGGCACAGCGTTTCAAGAGCCGATGGGCTACGAAGAAACGTCCTGAGAAGTGTCAAGAATTTCAAGGTGGTGAAGGGGGAAAACCTAGTCTAGTTGGTGGTTTCAACCCATCTGAAAAATATTAGTCAAAATGGAAATCTTCCCCAAATAGGGGTGGAAATAAAAAATATTTGAAACCACCACATAGTGGTCAACTTAGCCCGTGTTTTTGGGAAACCCATGGCTAAGAAACGCCCCACTTAATAAGCCCGGCTTTCCTCTGGGGATTTTTTTTACGTTTAAAAGGGGGTGTAGGTAGGTCGATAAGTCAAAGCTGTTGACCTGCAAATTTGAAGAAAAGCCATTTGGGAGAGAAAAGTGAAACACTCAATCTTCTTCAAGTTTCTGGCCGTGTTTTCTGTTTTTTTTTGGGGGAGGGGTTAGGGTCGGTGGGAATTTTGGATGTTTTTTTCAAAAGCAGTGGAAATTCAAAGATATAATATGTACATATATAGAATTGTTTATGTAGAATTGAAAGCCACCAGCTAAATTGAAATTCCCCCTGGACGCCCCTTAAAGCACACCTGCTACCATCATCAAAAGAAAAAAAACAAATCACGCCCAAGCATCGTGACGTGGACAACACCTCAACAGCTGCTTTCGGTAAAGATTCGCCCGTCTGGTAGTGCCGGCTACACCGTGAGAGAATTCTGGCACGTGGCACGTTGCGGCCGTTTGATGGGGTTTTTCCGTGAAGGTCATAGAAACATGAAGTGAGCGAAACAAATCACATAGCCTGTTGATGGTTCAGACATCCTGCACCACCTTGGATGTATAAGACGTAGCGTAAATAATGGGAAAAACTATACCAACCTCAACTGGTGAGTTTACCTCTGAACCATCAACAGGAGACCCCAGAAACCTAACATCAACCCAAACCGGAAAACAGCGCCCCAGAACCGGAAGGCCGGAAAATGGCCAATCGACCCAAAGGACCCTTCCAACTATTAGTTTTCGGGGGTGTAGATGGTCATGTTTCATCTGGTTGGTGGTTTCAACCCATCTGAAAAATACTAGTCAAAATGGGAATCTTTCCCCAGGTAGGGGTGAAAATCAAAAAATATATTTGAAACCACCACCTAGTTCATGATTTTGGAGGGAAAATCCCAAATTCAACCTGTGAATTTTGCTACTTCACCAGATGGGACTTCTCTGAAGCCAGATGTAACCCCCTGGCCTTGTGAAGCTTTGGGATTTTTTTTACCAGGCTTCCTTTTGGTAAGAAACCGGATGTGCAAAATGAGTTGGGGGGTTTTTCAATTTTCGCAAGCAGAGGAGGTAAGATCCTAAATGTTATTCAATGTGTATCGCGACTCAGCCGTCTGCAGAATTCCCGGATTCTAAATTCTTATAGTGTACATGGATCACGTTCAGTTGATGCTTGATACGTTTGGGAAGCTATGTTAATTTGAGGGTAAACATTTCATGCCTCTTCATAGTCTTAAATTCCATTTCCCCCCCCAAAAAAAACTGGTGATGGTTCAGAAATCCCAAACAGCCACCTGGTATGTCTAAAACCCGTAGTAAATATTGGGATAAACTATCTACCAACTGGTTGTCTCGCCGGATTTCTGATCCATCAACAGTATGAGTCAAGTTTAAAACAAACTTCAACCAGCTTCAACCAGATTCAACCTCATCACCTCATCCTGATACTGTTGATGGAAGAAATCCTGCACCACCTGACGTGTATGAAACCCGGTAAATCATGGGTCATTTACCATGCTGGTGCAGAATTTCTTCCTTCAACAGTATCACCTCTCATCCCACCACCCATCTAAAACCTAGTGTGCCTGGAATCATAAGCCCATCTCTCCATAAAGTGTGCTGGCATTTCGATAACGTCTACCTCCAGACCATTGCCTAAAGAAATCGTTTTTTTGGAACGTAAAAATGCTTGGTGATGTGAAGATGGATGAAGATGGGTGAAAAGATACACAGCAAGACCCCCTGAAAAATAATGGTTGGGAGACAAGCTTTTCCTTTTGGGTTTTTGCCCATGTTCAGGGGTGGTTTGGGTAAGTTTTAGGGGAGGGCAAATGCATGGGTGAAATATTTGCCAGGCTTTTAACAGATTTTGTTTGATATTTGCTGGAAATTAGAAGGCTCATTCACCGAGCAGAATTTCATTGAACAATATCACAAGTATACTATGATACAGTTTCTTACTATCCGCTGCCTTATATTACACTATGATTATTCCTCCATTTTTTCAATTGTCACAACATCCACTATGAAACCACAGAGGAAATGCAACATCAACCCCGCTGGAAGATTCCCAAATTTCTTCGACCTTGAACGGTACACCTCCTGCAAAGACGAAGCAACCGAGGATTCTTGCGAACAAGATCAGCCCAAGGACATACTATAAAATCGCGATTGTCTAAGAAGGATCCTTAAATTAACTAGTTGCAAACCAAGTAAATAGGTACATAAGAGAGGTAGTAAAACCAATAAAAAACAATTTTATATGCAAATGATCTACCACATCTTTGGTCATTGTTCAAATGACTTGGATCTGCTTGTTCGATGCTTGGAAAAAAACTCCCAAATGGTGGTTTAACGGTGGTTTACCATGGTACCATCCGTAAAAAAACATCTCAGAGATGCCTCAAACACATCCAAGCCACGATGTTTTTGTTCCTGAAATACTTGGATGTCCCAAGTATTATAAAGTTAGTAAATGGCTGGTAAATGTAGGTTATTTACCTTCTTAGGCATGGGGTATACAGAGGTTTTTTAACCCACTTACTAACCAGTTGCGAACTTCCGCTGACATCCAAGTATGTGACATTCGCCACCAGGATACTTCCAGAAAGCAAGCCTTCAGACTGTTCGCAGAAGAGATCTCTCATAGCAGACCCAAAGGCCTTTCCGATAGAAAGAGAGCTGTTGGAAATCTCTGTGAATTGTATATTACCCGGCCCAGAAAATGAACGATTGTCACTTAAAAAGGGACTACTAGGGTGTCCATGGAAGTTAGTAAGTATATACTTAGTAAGTCGGCTTATAACCTACTTATGGGACTTACAACCAACTTGTATAGGGTTATAATCCAGCTACTAAGTACCATGGACAGCCCAGTATGGCTATAGTTGGTGATTTTTTCTCTCACCCAATCTGAAAAATTATGACTCTAGTCAACTTGAATCATTTCAACTCAAATTCGGGGTGAACATTAAAAAATACCCTCCAGGGAACTAACATATCCCACCTTTGGAAAAGAAAAACCATCTTCAAAAGTGCCTTTTCAATGGATATGTTAGTTTCAGGGAGTGTAATTGAATAGTCACCATCTTGGACGGCCTTTTTGGGGGATCCTAAAGTAGCCTAACACCAACGTGTTTTTTGGTGGCTGAAATTTCTGGGGCATCATGCCTTCTGAAACCAAAAAAGCAGCCATTTGGCTCAAACTACCAATTTCTCCAAGAAAACTCCAACATACTCCTGGAACATACCCCGGACCCTCAACTAGCTGTTTGTGAAGGAAGTCCTTTCATATTTGGATTTTGGGGGTACCTGGGGTATGTTCCAGGGGGTCTGTTCAAGTTTTCTTGGAATTGCTGTACTTGGAGGATCATCCCAGTTAGATCCAGTTAGCAACTACCGTGATCCTCAGTTCCGAATTCCTGGGATTGGGGTCTGCCAAGAAGTGTCTTTGAAGGTGGAAGAAGGAGCCATTGGTTTTTAAGGTGATGTAGATACCTAGAACGCAACTGACCTCTTTTTTTCGGGGTTGACCTTCCATTTTATGGGTCAAACCTTCAAAAATATACATAATGAAATAATATTGCACCAACATAGATTTCTTTGAAATAAGTGACTATATATGTATAGGACAATATGCCTTTTTTTACCGTAGATACCATTAAAAAATGACTTATAGGTAGATCTTGGGGGGGGTACCATATATATATATATATACTGTATAATATATATAATACGCTACCCCAAAGCAAGAAAAAAATCAACACCCACCCAACAACCCCGGACCTTAAAAACCTTGGCCACTTCTTGATGGGTCAACAATGTCTGTCCATTCTGCGTATCTTGTGGTGATTCCAGGTCTAAAATCACATGCACTGCTGGACGTCGTGGACCATGGCGATCTCCAAGCAACTCACTGTAGCCTACAGGTCGTACGTTTAACTTCAGCGGCGGGTTGGGAGGGTTGGTCAGGATGAGTTTCATCCCTCACAGCTTCTGCACGGAAACTACTTGGATGGATCATGGACCCACTTTTTGCCACAAGCACTTGCTTAGTACTCTAAGTGATCATAATTCCCTCATCCAGTTATACCTTATTACTATTTAACTTGGTTGTATTACTATTTGCCTTGGTTATTACTATTTAACTTGTTTGTATCAACCATCAACAACAGTGAATGCCAGGGTAATTCATATGTTTAAAGGTTTCATCACCTTTGCTAACTTTACTGAACACCACAAATTCTGAACCATAATTAGGTGGTGGTTGAACCAACCCATCTGAAAATATTGGTCATGATCATTTCCCTAAGTGAAAATAAAAAAACATGAAACCACGATCTAGAAAAATCATAATTTTAACCGCTTTACTCCTGTTGATACTTCAAAAAGTCTTGCAGAATCGTTGAAATGTATGAGTCTTCACAAAATCCCCCACATTTTACAGTGTTTTTTAATACATTAATACATCCCTAAATGGAAAGGTCGCCAGTTTCCGAAAAAAGAATAATTATTTTACTTCGAGTGATCCCCACCATGACATGTCAAAAAACCCACTGTGCATAGGTGTTTTTTCCGAAAAAAAAAAACATCATCCGCCAACCGCATGATTTCCACCGTATGGCCGTATGGGGCTTTTGAAAAAGCGAACCTTGAATGGTCGAGGACCAAAATCCTCGACGTTTCTGTCCAGCCCTTCGATGAGCATCCAAGAAAAAGGAAGATACTAGGCTTCCCTGAGTTTTTCAGGGAACCCTGATTGTTTAGGGGATTTGTTGGGGATGACATCCTACCAAGTTATATAGGGATTAGTTCATAAACCAATATAAGGATCCCGTTTTTTTTTTAACAACCAGGATTCAATGGAAAGCATTAAGGGCTTTTTTTTTCGTGGCACATATATAGAAACCAAGTCGGGGGAACTGTTGAGGGTGGGAATTTCTTCCAAGCTGCACCCCTGAGATCCCTGAACATGACAGGCTGGAAAATCCCCACTTAATACTTGATATCAGTGGAGATATCGCATTTTCACTGAACCATGGTTGTGGGAGGAAGTGTGAAAGCGGATTTGGAAGATCAAAGGCACTTAGAAATTGAATAGACCAAACTGGATACAACTCTTTTGTCAAAGCCGTCTTAAAGTAAGCGTTCTCATTTAAGACCGCAAAATAATTTGTGTAAACAATTAAGTCTCTTGGTAAAATTTCCACAGCAATTGTTTTCCGCATACTTTTTTGGGAAAAACGAAAAACTTCGGTCCTCAGCCATCTGTGCAAAAAAAAGTGTTGCTAGTTGGTGGTTTCAACCCATCTGAAAAATAGTAGTCAAATTGGAAATCTTCCCCAAATAGGGGTGAGCATAAAAGATGAAACCACCATGTAGGTTGAGATGCGTCCCATGCTCCACCACCCCACCAAGATCTGCCAAGCATCGGTGCTGCGATTGGTCATGCGATAAAAACGCACATCTTTGGACCAAGTCAAAGCACTTTCTTCTTGTTGCACCTGACATATCCACCCACACGGGTCGGGTCATATGTGTCATGTAGACATCCGGGGGTGCGTTTTTCACCTATGTAGAATGATGATCATCAGTATCATGGGTTGGTTGATGGACACTCTTAATTGATGATGAGTAAATACTAGGTGCATAAACACTGCTTCACAGTGGATTCCGCGAAGGTTTAAAAAACGGGTTCCGTTTTTTAATAAAAGGAATAAATCATGCACCCACTGTTGGCCCACCAGCGAGGTGTATACATCAAGGTGTTTAACCGAACAAAGTTTACATTGGAAGCCCCCCACCTATTTCACGCCCTGGCGGTCACCCTTCGAAATTGGACCACAAATTGAACTCGAAAGTGGTGCGATGACTCAGAAGCACGAATTTTACCGCCATCCTACCATGAGAACCCTCAAACCTTCATCTTTGGAGGGTAGAGCCATGTAAAAACCATTAAAAAACCCATATTTTTAGGGCTTTATACCTTCATGCCTTCATTGTTTATCCTTCTGGGGTCCAAAGGTAGTTGGCCTTTTTTCGCAACCCCCGATGAAAAAAATATGCACCAACTCAAAATGGGGAATCATTTCATATAAGTCTTGAACAAATAAGAAAGCGTTCAAATCACGACCTAGGTTAGTAGTAGAAGCCTTGATTTTTATCATGACATTAAAAACCCTTTAAATATTTTCAACAACCAAACAGCATGGTCCTCTCCATGACCCCACCTGCACATCGAAGAGGTCTCCTAACAAATCGAAGAGCCCCTCCAGCACTGCGTCCAGTGGAAAAAATTGACGAATGTACCTCAAGTGAGCAGCGGCAACTAAACCCAAAACGACATTCCATTGAATCCTGATTGGTTTATAGGGATCCTTATAATGATTTATGAAAAAAACACATAATTGGGTAGGATTTCATCCCCTAAATAACCCTAAACAACCAGATTTGTTTAATCGCTCAAGTGCGAGGGATTTCCACAAAGGGTCATTGTCATAATTGTCATAATTCATCTATCTATCCGTCTAGATAGTCTATCCATTCTGTATCTATGTATATATGTATTGAAAATAAAAACGTCTATTATATATTATATATAAGTAGGCTGTGATTTCATCTAATTTGAAAAATATCATCGTCAATTTGGATCGTTTCCCCAGGTAGGAGTGGAGATAAAAATGTTTTGAAACCACCACCTAGATAAACATTTTATAAACAATTACATTGAGGGTCCATCCAGCTGGTCCGAAAAGACACTTGGAG